>CM065389.1:18195000-18292500 GCA_033060915.1 Euryodendron excelsum | reverse complement strand
TAAATATATGGAATTGACTGTTGTTATTTGAAAAGAAAAACAAAGTAAAATTTGAATAAAGTACATGGATGCTAAGAGTAATTAGCTCTCCTACAAACTATAAGAGCTTTTAGAATTCTAACAAAAGTAAAAAATGTTAAGAAAAACAAAAATGAAAAATGCATCCAAAAAACAAAAACAAAAAATGAAAAATAATTAAGAATATATTTAAAAATTTAATAAGAATCTTAATAGAAACTTTATGCCGCCACGGCATCTTATGCTTGAGTGGTGCGCTTAGACAGAGTTGCCAAATTAAGTTCCAAATCTTTCCTTCAATTTCGAATGAAATATTTTCGTTGTAAGTGAATTTTGGTGGGTTACAGTTGTTATCCATCCCGCAGCTTTCGTGATGGAGAGGAGATTGCGCCAATGTACTCTCTGTCTCGCCTTTTGAACCTCGTGTTTTTTGCTGAGCTGTATCCCTCCATCTTGAAGGCGTGTTAAGACCCAAGGGGAGCTTTTTTCCGACCGAGGGATTCACGTTATTTTTTATTTGTATTTTTTGCTCAAGGGATACATGTTAAAAGGAAGGAAAGCCAAAAAAAAAAAAAAAAAAGCCCAAGAGCTAAACATCTCCCATAAAAGGATTGTGCTTCAAATCCCCTCTCTAAAGCTTCCTGAACAATGACATTTCTCCCTACAACTAGTGATCCTGCTAAATTGATTATAAGAGCTCATGTAGCTAACGCATGAGCTTCCCCATTTGTGTACCTCCGCGTATAAATGATCGTCCACTTTTCATAAAAGGATTCACTTTAATAAAAAATACTTACTTGCATCAAAGAGTAAAAATGCTAATGAGACTAAAGATAACGTTTTCTAGGTCAAAAATAATTGTTTTAACTCTTATATTTCATTGAAAGGAAACATTTTCTTAGTGCTCTTAGTCTTTATTTAGAAGGTTAAGACTTCAACTCTTATTAACTGGAAGAATTGACCATAAAAATTTATCACTTGTGAATATTTTAATCTTAGTGTGAATGACTTATTTTTGATTTGTTTGATTTGTTAGAGAGAGAATTAGTTAACATGCATGACCTGAACATCGCAACTGCTAAACTAAAAAAAATAATTAAAATCAACTACAGTAACATGAGAGTGCGAAAGGCCCAACATGACCTTTCCAAAATCATTATGTATTTTATACACACATGACAGACATTTTTACAAACATTCATGTGTACATTGTATTAACATAACCCAAATCTAGTCATACCCTCACCACTCACCACTTAGATCCCAACCAACAATTCATTTCTATTCAACCTAATACCACAAAATGCCCCCACACGTGCACACTCACAGACTTTTAAGTCTCCTGTCACACGTGTGGCATCCAGTGCCACCCAACGGCTAAGAATGTGAAAAAGAGCCAGATGAAACTTATTTCGCGTTTCCTAAACGTGCTTCAATTGTCTTCACCAATTGGTAAAAGTTTAAAATCGCTCTAAAGATAAGGGAACGTCTGGTTACTCTGTAAAAGAGAAGAGAAGGTACTGTCCATGAAATTAAACGGAAATTCGGGGCAGTCATTTTCCCAGCCGGTCAGCTTCGTCGGCTCGCTCTGGACCTCCCTCTCGCACGTGAACTCCGGCGACACCACGTGCTCCGAGCAGCTCGATTCCGTGTGCAGCCTCGGGACCGAATCCGACGTGTCGAGGTACACCAACTCATTGAACAACCCTGCCGCCGATGAACCACCCCTCGGTGGTAGCGGAGGAAGCACACCGCCCTGGGTCAGAATCTCCGGCTTCTGTTCCTCAATCTCAGATGAATCGCTCACTTTCCCACCAACGACGCCGTTCCGCATCTCGACGGTGCCCTTTTTGTTGTATATGCGGCACAAGACCCAATCGTCCAGCTGCAAAATAACGACCGTCAGATATCAATCAAATCATAAATCCAGATCGAATCAACGGTCAATCAATCCATCTCAATGACATGACGTCAGTTGTTATCGCTATAATAGTCCGATATTTCTATTTCTAGTTCGACGTTATGAGGGAAGGAGAAATAAAATTTCCTAGATGGAAAGTAATACTAAGGGAAAGCTTTAGTTCTATTCGACCAATCCTAATAAAATTCCTTTCATGAACTCATTTATTGGATTTTGATACGATGTGTATAAATTACTCGAGCTCAACTCGTATTCCACTCATTAAAAGTTAAGTTTAAATTTGACTCATTAAAAATTCGTTGAAAATTGATGCATTATATAAATAAACTAAGCTTAAACACATTTTAAAATTGATTAATTTTTTAAATTTAACTCAATAAATTTATATATACTTAAAAATTTAATTTGCTCAAGTTTGACTCGTAATCGACTCGATTAAAACTCGACTTAAAAGTTAATCAAACCAAACTTAAACACATTTTCAAGCTCATCAAACTAACCAAGTCAAACGTAAATAACCTTTTGTTCGGCTTGACTTGACTCGTTTATAGGCTTACCTCACCATTTCAAGTTTTAACATAGTAACTTCTTCCGATGAGATCACATTCTCAACTAAACACTTGTTTAAGAATAGTATTAAAATCATTGTAAAAAAAATTTAGTGACCAAGTATTACGGATAATTCAATGATAATCTTTATAAAATAATAACACGTAATAAATAAATACATCAACAATTTAAATTTAAAGAATGATAAAGAAATTTTTAATAAAATAACTTATCAAATTTTGACAAATAATTTTTGTTTTTAAAAATTTCTCTACTACTATACTAATTTAAGATTGCTAATGTATTTAGCTATCACTATCACGTATAACAATTTAATAACCGTAATGCTAACAAGTGAACAAGACTGTTTTGCCCCTTAATTATCAACGTTCATAGTGGGGCCCACGAGGCATTTTGGAGGATCCAACGTCAAAATCCACTCCGCGGTAACCAAAACTTGGTCCTGTAAAATGTCCATTTACCCCTAACGTAAGAACAAGTCGCAGCTATTATTTTTTTTACCCTTAGGTTGTTGTTCTTCTTGCGGGCTGACCGGTCCACATCTGCCAGCCTATACTCGTGCATGATCCAATTAGTTTTCTCTCCTTTCGGCGCTTTCCCGGAATAAAACACCAGCGCCTTCTTAATTCCGACAGCCTTTGGATGTCCAATGGGCTTGTCGGCTCCTGTCGCCTTCCAATACCCACAACCGGCCGCCCGGTTCGGCCTCGAACCGTTTGGGTACTTCCGATCCCTCGGGGAGAAGAAATACCATTCTTTCTCTCCATACAAGGCCAAACCTGTAAATTCACAAATCCACACAAAATTTAACCCAAAAAAACCCAAATTATATACCAAAATTAAGTGAAAAAAATAAGAAAGAATATAGTTACCTGGAAGATCCCATGGGTCATACTTGTACAGATCAATCTCTGCAATAATGGGCACAGCAATCGACTGTGATGCACATTTACGGCACAGATAGTGCATCACTAGCTCATCATCCGTTGGATGGAACCTGAAACCAGGAGGGAACTGCAATTCTGCTATCATTTTTCTCTCTCTCTCTCTCTCTCTCTCTCTCTTTATCTATACTACACACTTTCTCTGGGTTCTTGAGAAATTGAAACTTCAGACGCTAGGGGGGAGAGAGGAATTTATAGGAGTTTGGGGGACACGTGTCGGCAGGCAAGCCTGTCGACAGCCAACATGTGGATGATTCTGTCACTGCTTACGTTGTCTCGTTTGGATCGACTCGCGAGCAGTGGACCCTACCTCGGGTCCGCATCAAGTTGACGGTTTGGGTTTTGAGCCGACTATTTGGCGGCGGATGAGAGATACACATCAGCGTCCTAAATAAATAAATAAAAAAACACGTGCTGGTGGGGTAGTCACAGTGAGCTGGAATCAACCCATGTCTGAATGAAATGAACCTGGACAAGGAACAACTGTTCCTAGACAGTAGTCACTTTCACCGTGAGTAGGTTCTACCATAATGGCACATGTGTTTAATGTGACGTGGAAGGAAAAAAAATTCGGGTACTAGGTAATTTGTGTATTAATTTTGGCAACGACTAACTGATTTTCACAATAAAAAAATCACTACCATAATGGCAACGACCACTCGTAATGGAGTAATTTATTTTTTTTTTTAAATTTTGCTCATGCTTTTGTTCGCAGTTTTAGAAGTTATTTAGAAGACTGGTTTATAAGTCTTAAATTATAAGTTAAAAATTATTTTTAAAAATAAATTTTTAAAAAAATATAATTAAATATAATTTTTTTTTAAATTACTCATCCAAATATATTTTAAAAAAATTATAAATATAAGTCATAAGTTACTAAATAAATTACGTTCAAACACCTCTTCAATTTTACTTTTATTATGTGATATTGTAAGATCCATAATATTCACAATAAAACTAAAAATAGAGGGCGGAAATTCAGTGTTACACTCCTGTTCAACTTTTCGAATAGACTTGGCTATATGATTTTGTATTCTAAACATTTATGGGATACACATCATGTCTTATCTAAATCATAACAGACGACGCAATGTATGACTGTCCTATTCATAATTTTCCCCCAAATATGCCAGCAGTCCAAAATTATCTTCGCACAAAAAAAAAAAAAAACAGAGAAACTTTTATATCTTTGTTTGATGTAGGAAAACAATAGTTTTGGGAGAATCATAAATTCTAATACATTACAGTTAGTTGTATTTACAATTCTCTATAGAACTTGTGGCTCTTACATTGTGAGATTGAGAGCACTAAATGTTGGCACATTAAAGTTTCAGAGCCCAACAAGGTATTGGTTGGCTAATGCAAATGCAGGAATCCAACCCTAAAACTAAAATTTCCAACAAGTATTTAAGAGCGCTAAGTAATATGTAGTTAATGGGATAATAAGCAATTCATCATCAGGTAATCAATGTAAAATTCTAATAAATTTGCGCCATTTTGTGGAGTTTGAAATATTTGAAAGGGATGACGTATACTAAATAAATGTTCATTCTCTATGAATAACTTTTAGAAGCAAAATGCCAACAACATACAATTTCTTTGGGCAAAAAAAAAAAAAATGAAAATGCTATACTTTCAGAATAAAGCGGTGGTGCAAGTTTTGAAATTAAAGAATGTCTTGGAGGGTAAGAGGACTGCTCAACCACATTTTTCTGTACACTTTTCTTCATATGTATAACATTACCTAAAATAGAAATAATGGTTTGTGCAAGAAAAAAACAATGAATAATCACCAAAAAAATTGCTATTTTCTTGAGGTTCTTGGTGTTTAGGGGTGTATATTATTTATATTTCGGCTAATGATTTTAGGATTCCTAGTTTTTAGAACCAAAGGTCTAAGGTTTGTGGGAAAGGCACAACCATTTCACATTGGGTTCACACTTAAAAAAAAAAAAAAAAAAAAAAAGGGGTGTTATGTATTATCATTATGGCTTCAGCAAAAATCACATATCTCTAATAGTGTAAAAGTAAATACATAACTCTTTTATAGTTTAGACTAACTATAAAATAAATCGGACCACAAGAGAGTAGGTGAAATGTGAAAAATGCTCTTATCATTTGATTTATGTTGATCTTAGATCAATTTTTTGGCACAAGATCTAATCAAAGTATACACCAATCAAAAGTTAACATCTTTTTACCCAATTTCGTCTTACTCAAATTGGACCATTTTATCAACTTGCGTCAATTTATTTTTGGCGACATGAAGCCTATATCATTGTTTTTTTTGTTTTTGTTTTTTGTTTAGATGGGGAGAGCTTCTGAAAAGAACAATGAAATCAACCTTACGAATTCATATGTTTTTGGCATTAAGTCATGAAAATTGGAAGTATAAGGAAATCCCCTTGGAAGTATAAGGCAATCTGATGGAGACCCAAGACATCCCTATTGCTAATTTCATGTGACAATGGGAATTGATTATATATACTACTTTGTTTGTTCAGAGGATTTAATCAAAGAAAATTGGAAGTATAAGGAAATATTCCTTATTGGTCTTGTCTGATTTTAAAAAATGACTAAATAAAGAGAAACAAGATTAGGAATAGAGATTATTCACACTTGGCATCTAAATTTCCACCAAGAGTAGGCAAGACTTTGAGACATCAAAGGAAATATTGTTGAAAAGTGTCGAGAAAGTGGTGAAAAGATCCAAGTAATTTGACGATATTCACCCTTACCAATTATAAGAAGTTGATATGCAAAATGTAAATTTGTTTTTGAGAATCAACATATAATGAAACTTAGTTTATAGACTGTATTTATTTATGTTGTTCATTGGCAAATTGGAGGCCAAGATACTGATTAAAAGGAATTGCAAAATTTTCATGACATTGACAATCTTAAAATGAAGAAAAAAAATAAGAAGGAAAGAAAGATAATTATAAGAATTCTTTAATTAATTTATGCTTATATATACCTATTCATTTTTTATGGGAAACTAACCAATAACAAAAGGAAAAACTTCTTCTTCCTTTTTTTTTTTTTGGGTTCTTCTGTTTGATGTAAGAATATAATATATTTTTTGGAGAATGATAAATTCATATATATTGTTGTTAGTTGTAATTATTCCAATTCTCTCTTGCATTTATAGGTCTTATAATGTCAGAGATAGAATTGTGAATGTAGGAACATTCAAGTTCAGAGGCCAACATGGTATTAGTGGGTGTCCTCTGTTTGGTTACGCTGTTTCCGTTTATTAAAATTCGCAAATCTTGATTTTCGTTTTTCTTGTGATGGGCTTGGGGGACGGGGGGGATTTTACCGATGCTGAAGGTAGCTTGCTTACCAAGCCACCCACTTGAGAAGCTAGTCGCCAGAAAGAAGCGACGAGGAAGCGAAGCTGTCTACGAAGCTTTGCTTCCCCCCCCCTGTAGTCGTAGTACTCGGCTCGTCGCTACTTTGATTCAAAAGGTAACCGACGGTTCCCGACTTTCTCCGGTTTCCGCAACCGTAACCATTTATCATTCCGATTACTTCATCCATAAACCTTTTGACGAAATCGTATTTAACAAATTGGTTCGAAAAATTATTTTCAAAATCATGTATGATAAACCGGTTCTGAAATTTATTTTCAAAAATTTTTTTAAAAAACACTTCAATTTTAGGAATCACTAAAAAGCTGCTTTTCAAGTTTTCGAAACTGTTTTCAGTCGAAAATGAAAACAATATGACAAAGATGGTGTTTTTGATGGTCTTATTTTTTGCTTTTGTTTTTGAAAACAAGAAAAATGCGTTGTCTTCAAATTTTTTGTTTCCAATAACATGAAATACGAAATCGAAATCGAAACCGTAACCAAACTGATACAAATAGGTAGATCCAACCTTAAAATTGAAATACCCAATTACTGTCTTAGGAGCACTCTGTAAGATGTAATTAATGGGATAATGAGCAATTAATCATCAGGTAACCAATATAAAATTCTAATAAATTTTCTTTAAGTTTTGCTTGGTCTGTGCTATTTTGTGGAGTTGTAATATTTGAAAGAGTTACCATATACCAAATATATGTTCATTCTCTAAGAATTAACTTTTATAAGCAAAATGTCAATGAAATACAATTTTCTTGCACAACAAATAAAAGAAAGAAAAATGCATATTTTCTAAAATTTTTGTACAATATATCTTACACAATAATGGTATGGTTGTGCAAGTTTCATAATAAAAAGATATCTTGGTAGATTTTTTGTTTTGAAGTGGTAGGCCAATAACTTGACCACACCATGTATATCATTGCTTAAATATTCCATATGTTTTAGCATTGTTGATTGCTAATAACCCCAACAAAATAGGATGGACTCAAAGTTTATTGATATACATACATAAATGTCTGGTTAAATATTGTGGGTCTAATAAGAGCCAAGCCTAAGACAGAGAAAAGACCAACCTCGGGAGCTCGGCCAAAGGATGCTGACTTAGCAGGCCAAACCCAAGCCGATCAGATGCTAGGACCCAAAGGGGCTGACTTAGGGATTTTACTCTAAAAAGATATAAGAATTAATGGGTCCAGACTACAAATCCTATTCCTAAGTAAGCTAGGACAAATAAAAGATAAGTCCAAACACGTTAAACCAACTTAAGGAGGGAGATTCCAAGGAGAAAAGTGACTCCGATTCCCAAAGGGAGATGGCATTCCGAAACTTAAAAATACCCAATGCACCAAAGAGGCAAGGTACGTTCACTTGAGTTTTAGCTCTCAATACTTTATTCGATTCACTGTGATTAAGCTTGCTAATTTAATCATCGGAGTGCCTTTGGCCTAAAGAGGGTCAACGCATTCTCATTGTCTTCTTTTCTTGCAGATTGTTCTCACTCATTAATTTGGTTCGAGAGTTCAACTAGGCCTTCCTAAAAATTCCACCTACAATTGGCGCTGTTTATGAGAAGGTCTACACAACAATTAGTACCAACTTTCTCAAAGTAGGAGTCAATCCCACCAACAAGGAGTTAGAAGACAACCATGATGTTCATAGTCGTGACGACACTTATCGGTCAAGTCATCATGATGATTCAGTACGAAATTCGGGAGGACGTTTGATCAGATCAGAGATACGAGTCCCTGGAGGCAATCAGTGGGGAAGACAGAAGGGTCTACGACATGCTCCGCAATATGTCAGAAATCTGAATTGCTGAAGGAACTATCGTAAGAACTTGAATCCATCATTCTCCAATAGATGTGTACCTAGCAATTTGTCGCCTCGAGCAGCCAAGCGGGAACTCTGGCAATGGGATGAAGAGATAGCCCACCTCAGGTCAACGATTAAATCTATGAGGGAGACGGTTGCCAAAAGAGATGAACGAGTACCCAATCGATCCCCAGATCAGCATATAAGGAGGAGGGTGAATTCAGGAAGCATGAGCCCCTCTGCTGCATTTGTGACTGGGAGCTATGCCTCCAACACTAGGCAGTACATGGATCGACGGGAAGATCGGCATCATCGGAGAAATCAAACACCAGCTAGAGACCCAGCAAGGCCCGATCTAGAGTAGCAGGATTGGGACAAGTGGTTGAATGAGCGACTAGACAACAGGGACAAGTACCATAAGGGACAAATAGCCCAGGATATTTCTAGAAGGACCCTTAACCAGATTGCTTCCACCTTCTTTATAGAAGAGATTGAGGCCCACCAACCTCCCATGAAATTCACCTCACCAAAATTTACTCCTTATGATGGGAAGACAGATCCCATTACCCATATTCGGCACTACAAATAGATGATGGCACTATGGCATGAGGACGAGTCCCTGATGTGTCGACTTTTTCCATTAAGCATAGGAGAGGTGGCTCTGCGATGGTTCGACAAGCTGTCGTTCAGATCAGTTTCAAACTAGAGATAACTTACCAAGTTATTCACCAACTGATTCATAACAAACATTAAGCAGCCTAAGGAGGTGGACTACTTGCCGACCTTACAGAAGAAGGATGACGAGGGATTACGGGTGTATGCAAGGTGCTATTGGAAGGCTTACAATGAAATCGAGGATTGTAATGAGTAGTTGGTTGTTGCATAGTTCAAGATCGGTCTGCATAGGGAACATCGGCTGAGGTAATCCCTCATGAAGAAACCAGTCACTTAGATACAAGACCTGATGCTAAGAATCGAACAGTATGTAGAGGTGGAGGAAGATACTGCTCAGTAGATATATGAAAAGATTGGCGAGAAAACTGAGAAGAAAGATGAGCGTGAAATAAAGAAGCCCAGACGTGAGGAGAATAGCAACAATCGGGGCAAAAAGACAACGAAAGGGGTCAGCACAGCCTTTAAGGACCCGATTTACAAGATTCTACCTCAGATATGGGATAAGCCCTTTTTAAAGTGGCCCCTAAAGTTGGGAAGAGACCATACTACCCAAGACCAAAGGAAGTTCTACTCTTACCACAGGGAAAAAGGGCATCAGATGAAAAACTGCCAAAATCTCAAGAATCACTTGGAGGAATTGGCAAAGGCTGGTCATCTTGACCAGTACATCAATCGGGAGAAGATGTAACGGGAGGCTAAGTAGGCAAATTAGGAAGCCATCCTGCAGAAGGAAGCCAGAACAGAGCCATCCTGAGTAGTTAATGTCCTTCATGGGTCGGCAGAATTAACATTAGTAGATCCTCATAAATATTGGGTTGAGATCTAAAAGGCTGCGCATCTCAAGAAGGTAATGCTGTTGGAACCTCCAAACAAAAAGGCTAAGGTCGATAGTAGTGCTGATGCCATAACCTTCACTGATGTTGACTTAGTTGGAGTACAACTGTCCTATAATGACGCACTGGTAGTAACACTACGATTGGGGAATTACAATGTGAAAATGATGCTAGTTGACCAGGGAAGCTCCTCTGAAGTCGTGTACTACGATCTTTTTAAAAAATTAGGACTGAAGGATTCTGATCTCCAACCATTTTTGAACCCTTTAATTAGATTTAACTCAAACCTGATCTGGTTGCTGGGAAAAGTAACAATTTCGATAACTGTGGGAGAGATCACTATTCAAACAGAGTTCTTAGTGGTCAATGTGCCCTCCTCCTACAATGAAATCATGGGTCGGATATGGTTGCCCTTTATGAAGACCATACCATCTTCCTACCACCAATTGATCCGCTTCTCGACCTCAGAAGGAGTAGGAGAGATAAGAGGAGACTAAGTGGCAGCTAAGTAGTGTTTCCTGACAGCGTGGGCCACAAAGGTAAAAGGGGTAAGGTACAAATGAGGGACCTTCATGAGGATACGCCCATAATTGATGATGTTGGGCTATTACCAAAAAACAAGGCTGTTGAGGACCTTAAGAAAGTTCATATAGATTAACACGACAAGGAGAAGTACTTTGTGCTCGACACTTCTTTGTCCAAAACTGAGAAACCATTGATTAATCTGCTGACATAGTACATTGAAATCTTCACCTAAACACCTTATGACAAGCTGGGAATCGACTCAGAGAAAATCCCCCATGTTAGTGATCGAAGAGGTTGATAGGCTCCTTGAAGCAGGGGCAATAAGGGAAGTTTACTACCCATGTTGGCTCTCCAACACTGTGGTAGTAAAGAAGAAGAACGGCAAGTGGAGGGTTTGTGTTGACTTCACTGACCTAAACAAAGTATACCCCAAGGATCCCTTTCCCTTTTCCTAAGATCGACCAGCTTGTAGATGTAACAGCTGGATTTGAAAGGATGAGCTTCCTAGATTCTTATCGCGGGTATCATCAAATCCCGCTCCATGAAGACGACGAAGAGCAAACTGCTTTCATCACACCAAGGGCATCTTTTGTTATAAGGTCATGCCTTTTGGTTTGAAGAACGCCAGTGCTACTTACAAGAGATTGGTTACCAAAATATTTAAAGAATACATTGGTAGCACTATAGAAGTATACATTCATGATATGGTGGTCAAAAGTAAGGTTGACGTATTCCACTTGGGCAATCTAAAGGGAGTATTCAATATCTTAAAAAATTACAAGATGAGGCTGAATACCTCTAAATGTGTATTCGGGGTAAGCTCTAGGAAGTTTCTTGAATTTTTGGTCACGCACTGGGGGATTGAAGCATATCCTTATCAGATTAGTGCCACCCAAAACATCTAGGCCCCGAGGAACACCAAAGAAGTTCAGAAGTTAACCGAAATGACAACAGTTCTCAACTGGTTCATCAGCCGATCTTCAAATAAGTGCCGGCCATTTTTCCAACTTTTGAAAAAACAAGAGCGATTCAGCTGGAGCCTTGACTATGACCAGGCTCTTGCCGACTTAAAGAAATATCTGGCCCACCCTCCACTAATTTCTACGATGCTCAAGCATGAATAACTCTGTCTCTACATAGTAGTATTGGAGCATGCAGTGAGCGCTGTCCTACTTCGTCAACAAGACAAGCAATAGAGGCCAATTTACTACGTTTCCAAAACTCGTCTAGGGGTAGAGAGCAAATATCTACCATTGAAGAAACTAGCCCTAACGTTGGGAATGGCATCATGCAAGTTGGTACACTACTTTAGGGCCCATATCATCAATGTCCTTACAGATCACCCACTTAAGCCACTCCTCCGAAGAGTAGATTTCTCAAGCAGACTAGCAAAATGGGCAGTGGAGCTGGGAGAGTTTGACATCAAGTTTCAATCCAGATTGGCAGTAAAAGGTTAGATACTTGCTGACTTTATTGTTCAATTTTTTATTGAATTGCTGCAGGAAGCCAATTAGACACTTGATGCCGATCAACCAAATTGCGACCCCCTCTTGGAGCTATGAGAGATTACTGATCATTGAAAACTCTTCGTTGATGGAGCATCCAATGATAGGGGGCAGGATCGGATGATCGCTCCTTAAAAGGATGATACTTAACCGTAAGTGCACGGCCGCGATGTAGTAATAATTTCTCGTAAGTACGAGGTCGATCCCATAAGGAAGATGGTATACGTAAATAGGAAAACTTACCGTGGATAAAAAATATTAGGAAAAACACTCCAATAAATGGAAAACTGATTTTAGGTTGAGAAAAGATTTGTTATCTAATTTAAACTAAGAAATATAGAAAAAAAAGTCCTGGAATCAATCGATCTAATTAATTGCGTCTCTTAAAATCCCGAAGGAGATAATTTAATAACTCAAATCCTTCGATTACGTCGCAAGTCTCGGATTCGGAAGATTTAACGATAAAAACAAGTGTTCTTCAAAACTTCAACTTTTAGAATAAATCGAGTTGGTAGAATCAAGGACAAGTACCATCAATTCGTGCAGCGCATATACTAAATAGAGATTCATGCATAAACGTTACTGAACATAATCAAACATCCAAGTTTTTGAAGAAGAAGAAGAAAGAAGAAAGAAAAATTTAACTTTGAAACCCAAAATCTTACCTCCTTCGTTCATCCAAGATCTTCAATTAATCTTCAAAATTGATTCCAAGATGGAATGTAGCTACTCATCATAATCTTAGATATGCAAAATTGTATTGAAAATATATTCAAAGAATGAGTAAGTTGATTACAAGAATTGAAAACTGAATGAAAACTATGAATAAACTACTCTAATTTACTCCTAAAACTACTCCTAAAACCCTAGAAAAACGTTAACCCTAATATCATCCCCAATAATAACAACAATCCCAGCTTACATAGGCAGCAAAAATAATAGGAAACCCTGCCGCACCTTTCGAACGGCCTGACCCACCGTTCGAACGCATAATTAACAGTTCGAACGGTTTTCTAACGCTCTTCGGACGGCTTTTAGGCTCTCTGGATCTATCGAACGGTCTTCGAACCTGAACTTAGCGTGACACCATTTGACGTACCGTTCGAACGCAACTGTCGATCGTTCGAATGCCCTTGAGGATCGTTCAAACGCCCTTCGAACGCCATTTCCAATTTTGAGCGAATTTATCCTTTTTAAGCCAGAATTCTTGAAAACATACATAAAACTGAGTTAGTAACGAATTAGGAATAAAACAATATAATTAAACCAATTCTAAGGCTAACAAATAACTAATTCAAGACATGTAGATTGTACTTTTAGAGTACAATCACACCCTCCAACTAACCTTTTGCTAGTCCCTAGTAAAATACTAAAACCAAAAACATGTCTCCACTTTCGTGGGAGTCACGAGTGCATTTAGCATATGCACCAAGCTTTTAAACTCTTCAGTTACCCCTAGTGGACAAGTGGTGTCTCGTGAGGGCTTACAGTAATGAATACCCACAAACATCTATCCATGTAATGTCAATACGATATTAAAGAACATTAAATATGTATTAACCTCAGTCAAGTCAAGTCTCAATCCACCTAAATCATGAGTCATCGCAAGGTAAAGGCATAAAACATCGAAAAAATAGAATACATTACAGTGTACTACCAATGGCATATAACTTTAACGTCTCATAACTTATACAATTATGTCTTTTATATTTTGATCTAAGTCTCATAAAGCATACACTCAACTTTGAACATGAACACACAGAGTCTCTTAATGAAAAACTCATTTTAAGAGTAAACATACAAGACATGCAAGTAGAGTAATTCCAAATCAAAAACTAATAAAATGTAAGTGTATCAACTTGGTATAGCTTTATGAACGAACATTTACTGTTTAAGCACAATTAGAGAATTGACATTGATGACCTATACACAATTGAATTAAAGATTTATGTAATTTTGGATATTCTAAGGTCATGTGAAAGAAGAGCCATGTAAGAGGATAAAAAGCGGTAATAGATTTTAACATATGCATGCGCATTACACATGATGATCATTGAACATTCACTTTCAAACTTCCAACTTTTGAATAACTTTCGAACTTTTTTTTTTTCATCTTCCTTCACTTCCTTTTCATTTGATTTTTCTTTTTCAACTCCTTTTCATCCTTTTCTTTTCTTTTTTTTACTTTTCAACTTCATACACTTTTAACTTCATAAATATAGAAGCAATGCACCAACTCCGGAATTTAGCATTGACAAATTTTTAAGCTCATGTGTATACGAATATCGAGAAAGAAATATAAACACGAATGACTCAATGGAATGAAATGGTCTCTACTTTTATAATCCGAAAACCACATCAAATCAAAATTTTAAGAGTGTATAAGATGTCAATAACTCTAATTAATACTCAACGTGTAAACCAAAATCAAGCATAATGAAACTATTCAATGAATGAAGCTCAAGAAAATAACATTGAATAAATGTAAATCACTCTCAAAATGCGATAAATAGGTTCTAAAGCTCACAAGGTATAAAATCTCCACCTTATAAGGACACGCATGTACAAGAGAGAAACATAGAATAGAACTATTTTTGGAACTTTTTTCAATTATTTTTTTAATTAATTTTTTTTATATAAACAAAAAGAACAAAGCAAAACAAAAAGACTAATAGGCTCTCTTCCCCCTACTAGAATGATGTAATGTCCTCAAAGCATTAAATAAAGAGAAACAAAAACTTGAATGTATGAAAAAGGGATAAAAAAAATCCGATGTGACACACCCTTCCCCCAACTAGGGAAGAATTCAAAAAAATAAAAAAATAAAAAATAAAACAGAAGAAAGCAGAAACTACCTAACTACTCCTACACTACCAAAATACATAAGAAAAGACTATCCAACACCGTATCGAGGGTGTTTGCTTGCATGGAGCCACTTACCACTTACCATGAGTAATGAATTCGACATTAATAAATATGCATATTTACGAATACAATTGAGCCCAAAATCATACCAGACACTCATGCAAGTTTGTAAAGGATAAAGAATGAAAATAGAATCTTGCATGATAGGGATGTTAAAGCTCAATTCATGTTGAATAGGAGTATGGGATATCTCACTCTCTATTACTCCTACCTCGGTCACCATTTCTTGTTGGGAGTCCTTAATCACAAGCTACTCTCTCTTGGGTTCCTCTCCCTCACTCTCCACTGTCCCTTCCTCCTTCACCTCTTCTTTAGGTATTATGTCCCTTAGTTCAGACACCTTAGGAAGAATAAGTACCTCTTCTTTAACCTCATCCTCATCATCATTCACCCTAAAAACGTCTTCCCTTGGATCAGACACCGCGGGAACATTGATGTTCTCTATTTCAAGTTCAGTTTTAAGGGCGATAACAGAGGGACCTTGGTCATGACTACTTATACATGGAATTGGGAACATCTCATATGTAGGATCATCTCGAGGTTGAGCCGAAAGCTCTCCCTTTTCGTGATCCATTGCCTTGTGGGATAATAGTGTAAGCACTCCATTTTTGCCCGCTCGGCAATCTCTGGCCCGACTGAACTCATTTTCAGATATCACACGCATATTCAGACTCTAACCTGACTTCTAAACTCCAATTTAGTCCACCGGTTGCTTCCCGAGCCTATAAGGCCCACTTGAAGTTAAATGACCATTTTTTCCCTAGGCATCCGAAAGCCCCGGGAACCACACCGACTCTAGGTATCAAATCGGTAACCTTCTAAGAATGCTTCTCATAGTATTCTTGACCTTCTATTATCTTTCTGGATCATTCCGAGTCAGTTCCAGCAAACCCGGCGGGAAATAACCGTTTTGCCCCTAGTGGGCCGATCGCCTTTTCTGACCACACTGGCTCTAGGTATCAAACTGGTAGCCTTTGGGAACATTCTAAATAATGTTTCTAAATCTCGAGTCTTTTTCCGAGACATTCCAGGTCCATCCCTGCAACTTTCCGGCCCGGTTGACCGTTTTGCCTCTAATAGACCGATCAACCCTTCTAACAAATCCTGTCATCATTTTTCAAGTCCTTTGTCCCCGAGATGTTATTCCATGGGTTCTTGTCCCTTTCCGGTTCTCCGGGTCAGTCCCGCCCCTTCAATTCATCCTCGGACTTTCCGGAGTCACTCCTAGTGAAGCTAGGCTAAAAATTGCATGGTAGTCACTAGTACAGGCGCCCAAATCTTCTAAAGATATGTTGCTTGCCGACTTTAAACATTTCTTAAATGGCTGGCGCCACTACAAGCCAAAAAATGGCTTGGCACCAGTGTAATTTTTGGGCTGGCGCCATTGCAACAAGCGCTAGTGCATTCCTTTGTCTATAAATACAGAACCTCCTTCAGCATGAAAGAGGTCTGCAAACTCAGTCTAAAAACACCAATATTCGATATACAGAGTTCGTACACTCCCAAAACCCTAGCTTCCTTAGGTTTTCCAAACCCTAGCCACCATACACAAACCCTAGCCTCATATGCACTCCTATACACTCTCATACACTTATACACTAGCTTCCAACCCTCTTTTGAAGATTTGAAGAGCTGCAATCTGAAGTTTTGAAGATTGAAGACAACTCTTGAAGATTGAAGTGAAGACCAAAGCAAGAAAAGCAAGGCGTGCAAAGCAAGCGAAATAAACAAGACATACGGTAGGCTTTCTTTTTAAGTTTCTGCACTTCCCCCTCTCTCTTCTCTCTCCTAACCCACTTGGGTTTTCTCTATTTTAATCCCCCATCTCTTTCCCTCCCTTTCTTTGCATGCTTGAAATAAGGGAATTTCCGGTCCATGTGTAGAATTGGACTATTGGAGAGTCACCGTGTCGGGGGCTTTCTTTTAGTCTAACCAGAGACCACGTGAGTTCGGCCCTCTTGATTATGTGGTGAAGCCTTAGCCTTGTATGTTCACGACCCCAAATTTGCATTGTGCATAACATGATTCTTGCATTCTTCCAAAGTCATTTTCAAAGTTGTTTTCAAAATCGTTTTGAAACTTGTTTTCAAAATTGTATCAAATCCTCTTTTTCAAAACTTGTTTTCAAAATCACAATCCTAGGGTGATTCTAGCCTTTCCATGGTTAGGGTTGCTTTAGGAAAGTGCTATATTTAAAGTGACCAACATGGTTCATATTTTCAACTCCTTGTTGTTTTCAAAACCATTTTCTTAAAGTGGTTGTAGCCCTGTTATGGTTAGGAACGCTTTAGGAAAGTGAGACATTTTCATACTTCCCAAAAAACTCTATTCTCAAAAATCTCTCTTTCAACATGCTTTCCAAAAACTCTTCCTCCCAAAATTATTTTCAAAGGCTCTCTTCAAAAATCTATTTTTAAACTCCTTTCCAAAACACTCTCCTCAAAATTCCTTTCCTAAAAACACTCCTTAGGTTTTCTTCCTAGAAAACGCCTTCCTCAAAATTCTCTTTCCTAAAAACCTTTTTCCAACGATCTCTTTCTAAAAATCTTTCCAAAAACTCTCTCTTCAAAACTCACCTTCTAGAAATTCCTCCCTAGGATTTCCTTCCCAAAACTTCCTTTTTAAAAACTCACTTTCCAAAAATCCCTTTTCTTAGAGTCCAAGTTAAGCCTTAGAGCCAACAATTAGGAAACCCTAGTTTTCTTTCTAAAAACATTGTTTTCAATCTTGCCTTAAAACCTAGGTTTCCAAAACCTCTCTTTCTACATCAAAATCATAAGTTTCCAAAAAACCTCTTCTCTACGCCAAAATTATAGTCTTCCAAATCTAGGGTTTCTAAAACCTCCCTTTCTAGATCCTTGTCAAATTTAATCTTCCCTTTTAGGAAACCAAATCCTATCTTCCCTTTAGGAAACCAAATCCAATATCCCGTTTAGGAAACTAGATTATATCCTCCATTTTTGGAAACAAAATCAAATCTTCTCTTTTAAAAATAAAATCTAATCCCTTGTTTTAGGAAATAGGAATCTTAACTCTTCCTAATCCAAATATTTCCTAATTCAACTCCTTCCTAATCTTCTCCTTTCCTAAATCTTAAGTTTCCAAAACTTGAACATAAAAATCTTTCTCAAATTTTAAAACTCAACTTCCACATCTTTCCTAATTCTACCCTTTTTCAAATCTTAACTTTCTAAATCTAGGTTTTCCAATCTTTTCCTAAATTTAAACCTTTCCTAATCTCAAGATTTTCTAAAACTTAAACTCTAAAACTTTCTAAATCCTAAACTTTCTAAATTTCAAATCATTCTTAATTCAAAACTTTCTTAAGTTAAAACTTTCTAAACCCAAATCTTTCTAAAATCTTAACTTTCTAAATTTCAAAATATTTCCGAACCCGAAGCTTTCTAAATTCAAAACTTTCTTAAGTTAAATTTTTCTAAACTTCCAAACTTTCTAAATTCTAAACTTTCCTAAAACTTCAAATCTTTCCAAATCTAAAAACTTTCCAAACTCAAAACTTTCTTATTTTTAAAACTTCCTTGTTTTCAAAACCTTTCTTAAAATGAGACTTTCTTAATTCAAAACTTTCCTAATTTGAATCATTTCCTAAATCAAAACTTTCCTAAAATGAAACTTTCTTAAACCAAAACTTTTCTAAAATGACACTTTCCTAAAATGAAACTTTCCTAATTCGAACATTTCTTAAATCCCATCTTTCCAAATCTTCCAAGTCCAATATTCGTGTCAAATCTTTCTAATCTTCTAGTCTTTCCTAAATCTTATCTTTCCTAAGTCTAGGTTTCCTAAGCCTCAATCTTTCCAAAACAATTCCAATTTCCAATATTCTATTCTAAGTTCAAATCAAATCCTTTTTCCAATCAAAATCTTTTTTTCAAATCATACCTTCTATTTTCAATCAGACTCTTGTCCGAACTACGACTGACCTGATTCCTCCAAAAGGATACGTAGGCAACCCTCATGGGTGCGGTTACCACATTTTTCAAGTCTCTAATTCCACAACATTTTTCAAATTTCTATTTCCACAATCTTTTTCAAATCTCCAATTCCACAACATTTTTCAAGTTTCTATTTCCACAAAATCTTTCCAAATCTCCAATCTATTTTCAAACTTCCAAATTCCAAATTTCTATTTCCAATTTCTAAAACTTTCCAATTTCAAATCTCTTTTCCAAAATAAAATCAAATTCTTCATTTCAAATCTATTTTTCAATTCTCTTTTCTTTCACTGGCATATTATGCATGATGTTAGTTTCTTTTCAAACATTATTTTTCAAAGTGGATAGGATTGAACATTAGTTAGTTGAAGACTCTCCTAAGTGAATCTAGGGTAAATAGACATGTAAGTACCGCAAGGGTGGGGTAGGGTGATGGCTTAGTGCGTCTTCCCTACACGTAACCAACCTCCGAATCTAGAATCACTGATTTCAAAGACTAAAAGAAGTTATTTTTCAAAAAAGGGCTAAATGTTTTTCAAAAGTTGCCAAACAACCTGTTTTCTTAAAAACCCTCTCTTAAGGATGTTTTCCAAAACCCTAAGTATAGTCTTCGGATTATTCTTAGTTTTTAGGTGACCTAACTCACCTTAATCAAGTTAGGCGGTGACTCCAAACTTTTTCCAAAAGCCCTTTATTCAAATCAATTTTCTATTTAAACCTAGTCGCATTCATTCTTCTAGGAGGGTGAGTTCTAACGAGAGAGTACAATATTTTTTCCGCTTTTGTGTGTATTCCTCGAGTGCAAAAAATTTGGGCGCGACAAATAGGGCCAATCGTTGAGTTAGTTCATCTAATTCCCGACGAATTTGTGCCAGAGTGTCAACTTGTACCTTTGCAAGAGTATCCTTAAACCTCGAGGACATACCTGTGTGATATGGTATATAAGATGACTACATGTTTTCTTAATTCTCTACCAAAGGTTGATAAGATAATGAATGATATGTCTCATAAAAAGTGTAAAGTGAAGTAACAGGTGTATATGAATCATAAGCATATGGTGGAGACGAAGGTGGTGCATGGTAGTACAGTTGTTGTGGTGGTTGTTCATAAGAAGCATATGGTGAAGCTTGAGAGCTCCACTCCGAATAATTTGGGGGTGGATAATGGTCTTATGGTTATGCCATGTATGAATCAGGACATGTAGTAAGAAAATTTCAAGGATAATCCATGAATAAGATGTATGCAAAACAAACCAACAAGTATATGAAAACAACCTATCCTCCCAATCCCACAACAATGATGCACAAATTTAATGTAACCAAAAGAAAAACAAAAATAAATGCTCAAAAATAAAAGATGGAACGAAGTTACCAAAACGAGCTATTGAGTTCCCTTGTGTTTGCAAAATAATGGTGAAGTGCTTCCTCCAAAATAGATATCTAAGGCTCCCCCACTAACATAAAACGTAGCTTCTTCGGCAACGACGCCAAAAACTTGATCGCTTCCTAAAAGGGTGATACTTAACTGCAAGTGCACGGCCGCAATGTAGTAATAATTTCTCGTAAGTACGAGGTCGATCCCACAAGGAAAATAATGTACATAAATAGAAAAACTTACCGTGGATCAAAAATCTTAGAAAAAATACTCCAATAAACAAAAAATTGATTTTAGGTGGAGAAAAGATTTGTTATCTAATTTAAACTAAGAAATATAGAAAAAAAAAGTCTTGGAATCAATTGATCCAATCAATTGTGTCTCTTGAAATTCCGAAGGAGATAATTTAATAACTCAAATCCTTCGACTACGTCGCGAGTCTCGGATTCGGAAGATTTAGCAATAAAAGCAAGTGTTCTTCAAAACTTCAACTTCTAGAATAAATAGGGTTGGTAGAATTAAGGACGAGTACCATCAATTCATGCGGCGTATATACTGAATATAAACTCACGCATAAACATTACCGAACATAATCGAACATCCAGGTTTTCGAAGGTTTCTAGAACAAAGAAGAAGAAGAAAGAAGAAAGAAAAATTTAACTTTGAAACCCAAAATCTTACCTCCTTCGTTCATTCAAGATCTTCAATTAATTTTCACAATTGATCCCAAGATGGAATCTAGCTACTTATTATAATTTTAGATATGCAAAATTATATTGAAAGACTGAGTAACAAAATTGTATTGAAAATATATTGAAAGAATGAGTAATCTGATTATAGGAATTGAAAATTGAATGAAAACTATGAATAAACTACTCTAATCTACTCCTAAAACCTTAGAAAAACGTCAACCCGAATATCATCCTTAATAATAACAACAATCCCAGTTTATATAGGCAGTAGAAATAATAGGAAACCCTGCTGCACCGTTCAAATAGCCTGGCCCACCGTTCGAATGCATAATTAACTGTTCAAACGGTTTTTTAACGCTCTTCAGACGGCTTTTAGGCTCTCTAGATCTATCGAACGGTCTTCGAACCTAAATTTAGCGTGACACCATTTGATGTAACGTTTGTCGCGCCCCGATTTTTGGGGTGTCCAAGGTCCTTTCGGCTTGGAGACCTTAAAGCACGGAACTCTGTTATTAGAACTCGTCCTCCTAAAAGGACAAGTGCGACTAGGTTTGAAAATTGATTTGACTAAGGGCTTTTTAGAAAAATAGGAGTCGCCACCTAACTTGATTAAGATGAGTTAGGGCACCTAAAACTAAGCGTTAATTTGAATATTAAACTTAGGGTTTTTGAAAAAGGTTTTTGAAATCTCCCTCAAGAGAGGGGTTTTAGGAAAATAGGTTGTTTGGCAACCTTTGGAATGTTTAAGCCCTTTTTGAAAATAACTCCGTTTTGGTCTTTCGAAAACAGAAATTTAAGGTTCGGGGGTTGGTTACGTGTAGGGAAGATATCCTAAGATCATCACCTTACCCCGCCCTTTCGGTACCTACATGTCTAATTACCCTTGATTCACTCATTAGAATAACCGGTTACCATTGTCCACTTAGTATCCACTTTAGAATTTTGAAAAAAGGGGTTTAGTCATCACTTTTCGGATGAATGATGCACGATGCAAGTTTTTGGAAAAAGTTCGAAAATAATGAGATTTTAGAAGAGCTTGAAATGGAAACTTTGAATTGATTAGAATTTTTGAAAAAGGGATTGGAGTTGAAATAAAAGTTGTGACCGCACCATTTTAGGTTGCCTACGTATCTCATTTGGCGAGAATCAGGTCATTTGTAGTTCGGGCAAGAGCCCGATGGAAAATAGGCACATTTAGGGCCTTTGGAAGGTTTGAAGACGCTTTGGGGCCTTTGAAAAAGTTTAAGACACTTTGAGATCTTTGGAAGAGTTTAAGACACTTTGTGGTCTTGAAAGTTTTGACTAGAAAGTGGATGGTGGTATGTTTTGAAAATGCTTTTGGATTGACTCTAAGGGAGTTTTGAAAAAATGATTTGGCATGACTCAAGAGAACTTGAAAGTGTTTTTGGAGTCTTGTTTTGAAGACCTTGGAGGCATGATTTAGAATGTTTGGATGGATTAGTTTTTGAAAGTGGTCTTTGAAAATGGTGTGTTTGGAATCTTAACATGGACAACCTAAGAGGTTGTTCTTGATTTATCACTTGTCCTTAGAATTCCTAACCATGAGAGGGCTAGGAATACCTTAGGTTTGTGACTTTTGGAGACATCCTTGGAAAGGTCTTGAAGATGGAGTGTAGGAACATAAGAAGAGTATATGGAGTTGGGTTTTTGAAATCATGGGGGTAGGAGGTTTTGGAAGAATAGGTTAGGAGGGTAATTGGAAAATTTGAATGATTATTTGAAAAAGGGTTCAAGAGTTGGAACGTTGAAGTGTATTAACCGTGGTTGGGTTAGCCTAGGGTTAGGGGGAACCTAAGGTTAAAAAGACTAAGGGTTAACTAACTAGGGTTAAGTTAACCTAGGGTCAAGTAACTAGGGTTAAACTAAGTTAACCTAGGGTCAAGTTAACTAGGGTCGAGTTTAAGTTAACTAAGGAACTAGGTAACCTAGGGTCAAGTAACTGGGTCAAGTAACTAGGGTCAAGTTAACCTAGGTTCAAGTAACTAGGGTCAAGTTAACCTAGGGTCAAGTAACTAGAGTCAAGTTAACCTAGGGTCAAGTAATTAGGGTCAAGTTAACCTAGGGTTGGATTGAAAGATGATTTGAAATGTAGTTTGGTGCATTTTTTTGGAAAAAGTTTTGGAGAACCAAACATGTTATGCCATGGATTTTAGTATGCCATCTCTTTAAATATCATTTTCATGAAAATTTTGACTCTGGTTAAGAGTATGGTTTGTATGGGTGGTGCTTGAAGACCATTCTAAAGAAGGTTTCCTCATGGCCATTATAACTTTTATCTTGACAAGAGTGGAGGGATTAAAATTCAACATGATGAGGACAATTTTTGGAAAATCATTTTTGATGCAAAGATGGAGAGAATGCATTTTTGAAATCATCTTTGGGGAAGGATTTTTGAAAACTATTTTTCAAGGGGACCATTCCATCAAGAGAGGGTTCATATGGCCAATATAAAGGGAGACCACTCATGAGAAGGTTCCATGGGGCCATTCCAACCACTAAACTTGAGAGAATGGAGACCATAAAAATCAAAGGATTTGAACATCATTTTTTGGGCGATCATAAGGAGAAAAGGGGACCATTCTAACAATTTAGGGGTCCTATGGCCAACACAAAGGGAGACCACTCAAGAGAGGGTTCCATGGGGCCATTTTAACCACTAAATTTGAGAGAATGGGAACCTTGAAAATTTAGAGAGCTTGAAAGCAACTTTTATGCAAGTTGAAATACAATGGTGTAAAAATATGAATTAGGGGGTTGTGAGGGATTTTCTAAGGCATGATTCCTAAAGTCCCATCCTAAACTTCAAGGGGCCAACTCTTGGAACAATTTTTGAAGGACATGTAGAACTTAGAAATGTCATGAAATTAAGAACAATGCAAGCATTGTGGGATATGGCAATAAACATAAAATGAAGCCAAGCATACAAGACATGATCAAAATAATAATATGCAAGGGGTCATAATTCACATACAAGGTTTTTAGGTTTCACTATACAAACAAGGGGCTCTTAGGCCATACCATCTTAAAGTAGGCTAATAAGAGGTCTCCCTACACGGTGGCTCTCACTTGCTTTCCTCTAGGCATGATCTAGGAGCCCTTTTGGCTCAAGCATGCAAGAAAGGGGGGTTGAAGATGGGGATTAAAATAGAGAATAGCCTAAGTAGGCTAGGAGAGAGAAGAGAAGAGTGGGGAAGAGCACAAATATAAAAGGGATACCACCTTTTGCCTTCAACACGTTTGTAATCTTCAATGGATGTCTTGATTGGAGCTTGAGTGATTTCAAGAAGGCTTGAGAGGCTTGAGTGGAGTGTATAAGTGTGTATGAGGCTTTGTGTATGGAGTGTATAGGCTTAGGAGAGGTAGAATCTAGCCTAAGTGTTGGAGGGGGGGAATATATATAGAGATTCGAGTTTCTGGAGTGATTTCAGCAGAGTTTCGTATCAATTTCGGACCTGAAATATGCAAGGGGGGAGCCCTCTATTTATAGGCAATCTGGCACAAACCATGCGCATGTGCTACATGCGCATGACCAAATTTTGGCCGTGTGCATGTCCCACATGCGCAGGTATTGTTCCATTGCTAGAATAACACGTGGCACTCTATGTACTGGTTAAATCCCGAGCGTTGATTGAAAGTCGGTCAATCTGAACAAAATTTGAGCGCATATAGCATACGCTCCATCACCGGGAAGATTCGCCCAAACTTTGCCTCGATAATTGGGCCAACCGGGAAGGTTCCAGGGGAATCGGTCGCACTCGGAATGTTCTCCTAGTGCATCCAATGATCTTTCATGTTTTCGAAAAGTTTGAATCGCGTTTGGAGATATGTGGTATCGTCTCGGGAAGTGTGCCAAAAGGACACTTTTGTTGAGCGTATGTGATACACTCCGAGGGGTGTTTGAAAGTGGCTGTTTTCGTTTGATGTGATTGAGGCCTTCGAGAAGCGATCTATCTGATCGGACCTTACCGATGGAAAGTACTATGGAAATACTTTCTAGAATTTTCAAATTTACGCATTTCTCAAGTCGTTTGATTGTGCGTTTTGATTAGGGAATCGAAAAAAAAAGTCAACCTTGGCGGAGTGTCTGTGAGACGCTCCAGGGGTTGCTGAAACTTACGGTTTTTGCACCGTAGGATGGAGGGCTTCGAGGGGTGATTTACTTGATTGAGCCGTATCGATGGAAGGATCTACGGACGAGCTTTTGAGAATTCCCTGATTTACGCGTTTCTCAAGTTGGTTGACGGTGCGACATAATCAGGGAATCGGGAAAAAAGTCAATTTAAGCGAAGCGTCTGTGAGACGCTCCAGGGAACTTCTGTCGAGTCGTGTGAGTTTAGTGTCGTAGGGTGTTCCTTGAGTTAAACAAAGGCATGCGGTGAAATCCTTTGCTCGAAACCCCAAGGCCGGTGCTGTTTCGAGGCTTTTTTGCTCCCAGGGGCAAAACGGTCATTTTGACCGGAGTTGGCTGGAAATGGTCAGGAATGGTCTGGTATATTGTGTTAGGCGTGTAGGGTTGTTCAGGGATGGTTTTGAGAGAGTCTGTTGCCGTTTACCGGGGTTTGTGCCGTGTTGAGTTGTTTAGGGGCAAAAGGGTCATTTTGACCAGAGTGAGCCGGAATAGGACTGGATTTGGACCAAATGGCATGCGGGGGACGCCTGATGGTTTGACAACATTGTGGAAGGATGGACTTATCGTTTTGAGGGACTTTTGAACTTTCCCAAAATGTGCCTGGAGGCCCAAGGGACAGATTTGGTCATTTTTCACCGAGTTGGGCTAGCAGGCGCCGGTGTTGACCTAGGTGTTGGTTCCCGAGACCGTCCGGTCTCAGAAAACTACCTGTGCAGTGTTGGTCTCTAAGAACTCCTGGTTTTAGAGAGCTACCTGTAGGGTGGTGTTGGTTCCTGAGAACGCTTGGTCCCAGAAAGCTACTTGGAAAGGTGGTGTTAGTCTCCGAGAACGCCTGGTCCCAGAGAACTACCGAATGACGGACATTCTACATTGGCGGGCTAGCAGGCGCCATAAGTGAACCGTTTGGAATCTTTGATGAGGTGTTGGTCCACGAGATCGCTTGATCCCGAGAAGCTACCCAGATGGCATTGGTTTTCCGGGACCGCCTGGTCCGAAAAACTGCTTGGAATAATGGTGCTTAAGGCTTCAGCGGATCCTTGTGGACCCAAGAAGCAACCAGTTGACTGGATTGGAGATTGAAAGGCTCATCTTGAGCCTACATGTGTTGTGATGTTGGAAACTGAATCCGGTCGGGCCGGAGATTGCCGAGCGGGCAAAAATGGGGTGCTTACACCGTTTGAACACAACTGTCGACCGTTCGAACGCCCTTGAGGACCGTTCGAACGCCATTTCCAATTTTGCGCGAATTTATCATTTTTAAGCCAGAATTCCTGAAAACATATATAAAACTGAGTTAGTAACTAATTAGGACTAAAACAATATAATTAAACCTATTCTAAGGCTAACAAATAACTAATTAAAGGCATGTAAATTGTACTTTTAGAGTACAATCATCGGGCATATTCCTAATCTCGCTAGATGGCATAGCATTAAAGCAGGCCATAAAACTACAGTTTACTGCCTTAAACAACGAGTCAGAATATGAAGCTCTGCTTGCCGGTCTGCGTTGAGCTATAGAGCTTAAGCTTACCGAGATAGTTATCTACTCAGACTCCCAGCTAGTGGTTAACCAGATCATAGGCGAATACGCATCAAAGAATGACAGAATGACGCAGTATCTAGAAAAAGCAAGAGAGCTGCTCAGCAAATTCAGTAAATACAAGCTCCATCAGATCGACTGCGATAACAACGCTCAAGCCAGTGCCTTGGCAATACTAGCAGCAGCCCTTAAGTTAGGATCAAAGAGAACAATTCATGTGCAGACACCGAGCATCTCTTATCTTGATAGGGACGAGTTGCTAAAAGACAAGAACGGGGCTAGAAGAGTCAAGCATAAGTCATTAAAGTACTGGTTATCACCCAACAAAAAACTTTATAGAAAATCTTTTACTGGTCCCTATTTACATTGTGTTCACTCAGATAAAGTGCAGAGTATCTTGTTCAAAATTCATGAAGGGATTTGTAAGAGTCACGTTGGTGGAAGATCTCTAGCCCATCGAGCTATTTCATAAGGCTACTAGTGGCACTATATGCAAAAAGATGCTACCCAGTATGTGCTGAAATATAAAAAGTGCCAGAAGTTCTCGCCAATAAGCCAACAACTTGCCGAGGACCTCATAACTATCATTAGCTCGTGGCCTTTCACACAATGGGGGCTGGATGTAGTCGGACAGTTGCCTTGAGCTTCAGGGAATAAGAGGTTTTACATAGTGGCAACAGATTACTTCACTAAGTGGGTAGAAGTAGAGCCCTTATTGGCTATCAAAGAAATTGATGCTAAAAGGTTTGCGTGGAGGAGCATTATCACAAGATTCGGAATTTTTCGTGCACTTGTTTTAGACAACGACACCCAGTTCGACGGTAACATGTTCAGAGGATTCTACAATAAGCTTGGGATCAGAAACTATTATTCACCACATGCCTATCCGCAGTGCAATGGGCAAGCCAAAATATCAAACAAAACTATACTGAATGGGATAAAAAAGAGGCTGGAAAAAGCTAAGGGAAGATGGGTGGAAGAACTTCCCAGTGTTTTATGGTCTTACATAACCACTCCAAGGAGATCTACTGGAGAAACTCCTTTCTCAATGGCATATAGGGTGGATGCAGTAATACCCTTGGAGTCGGACTTTCAACCATTAGATAAGCAGCATTTGACACCAGCCTTAACAATCAGACTTTGGCAAAGGACCTTGACCTTGTTGAAGAAAAGAGAGAGGCTACCTTACTTAAACTTGTCGGATATCATCAGCAGCTAAGCCGATCTTATAACAAGCGGGTTCAGCCAAAAGCCTTTGCTCCCAAAGATTAAGTGCTAAGGAAGGTACTGGGGACAATGAAGAATCCAACAGATAGGAAGCTGGGCTTTAACGGGGAAGGTCCCTACAGAGTTGCGTCCTAAGTCGGTGTGGGAACATATAAACTAGAAACTGTCGAAGAAAAGCGACAACTACCTTGACCATGAAACGCGAACAATCTTAGGAAATTCTACCAGTATGAGTCTTCTTATTCTTAAAGGATGTAATGGTCTACAAACAATACTTTGTTTCCCTTCAAAAGCTGCATATTATCAATAAAACTGGAAGTCATTCAATAGATCTACGTATCTGATGCCATTCCAA
The DNA here is from genome assembly GCA_033060915.1 of Euryodendron excelsum. Taxonomy (NCBI): domain Eukaryota; kingdom Viridiplantae; phylum Streptophyta; class Magnoliopsida; order Ericales; family Pentaphylacaceae; genus Euryodendron; species Euryodendron excelsum. The sequence continues at coordinate 18,264,107 of CM065389.1, read as the reverse complement.
AGAGCAAGCACAAAAGGGAAATAAAAACCAAGTGTAAAAACTTGGTCCTATCCAAGTTGGGCAAGTCGGCTAATACCAGCCACAAAAACCAAGTGTAAAAACTTGGTCCTATCCAAGTTGGGCAAGTCGGCCAATACATGCCACAAAAACTAAGTGTCAAAACTTGGTCATGTTCAAGTTGGGCAGGTTGGCTAATGAAGGTCACAAAAACCAAGTGTAAATGCTTGGTCCTGTCTAAGTTGGATAGGTCGGTCAATGAAAGCCAAACAAAACAAAAACCAAAGGTTAAAACTATCCGATTTTACTAAATTGGAGGACGCAAAAAACATCAATACCAGAATCATTTGAAACAATGAAATCTAGATTCATTCAAAAGAAAAACGGAACTGCGAGTTTTGCAACAAAAAGATACGAGTGTTCTAACAAAGAACCAAAGAAAATCTTGAAAGTTAAAGCACAATATCTTTAGCAGGTTTTGCAATAGGATTAGCCAAATTAGTAACAACAGGCTTAGCCGCCAAAACAACAAATAACGTATCTGTGGCATCAACCTCAGCTGTCTTGGATACATCAGTAGCCAAGTCCACTGGGACGTCTATGCCTTCAACTGTCTTCGAGATATCCTCAGCATCACCGCCTATGGTAGTCTTGAAGTAATTCAGAATATTCTTTCAGATAAGGGAGGAGCTCTCGACCTTCATTTCTTTAAGAGCCCCTTCCCAACTTTCGACAAAGATTGACTGGGAGAGATCAACCATTTGTTGCTCAAAATTTTGAGCATTATTCGCCGCACCTTGCTTATAACTCTTCTCGGCCTCTGCCTTAGCCTTTGCAAGATCAACTTGGAGTCCTTCGACTTTGGCCATTGCCTTGTACAAATCCACTAAGAGCACAACATTATCATCCTCCATCAAGAGCATAGCATTATCATCCTCCAGCTTCGAGAAGTCGACATTCTTTTTACTCAGATTGATAGTGACATGGTTTAGGGCAATCTTCGCCTTCTCAGCTTCCTTTGTAGCTATCAGTTGGGCCTTCTTTGATTCAATCCACTCTTCCTTCAAAGTGGTGTGCTCTTCAATGAGTTTCTCGTTCTCCTCGGATAGAACTTGAAAATGGCGCATAGCCTCCAAAGCGTTGACAGAGCCCTAAAAGTTAAAAAGACTTGTTAAACCAAGTACGCAACCAACATTACAAAAAAGGACATATAGAAACCGAAGAACTTACTAGCAAGGATTCATAGAAGGCCCCTAGAAAGATTAATAAGTCATGACTACTTTCTAACAAGTCAATGTCAACTTATTGGAGAGTACTTTGAACCACCCCCATTGCTACCTCAGCTGACTTGATCATGGAATTGTTCGATAACATACGACGACCACCAATGTCAGGTTTTATGACTACAAAGTCTGCATCATCAACTACGACACTACTATTGGGATGGGGATTAGTCGGCGCGACTTTTGGTTTCTTTAGAGCTGACCAAACAACTGTATCCCCCACTATTGACTTTTTCTTTGACGACCTCGTCTCCTTCTTCTGTTTGTCAAGTTTAGGGAAGCCGACCTCGACAACGGCAGAAAGGGGTATGGACTTTACTACACCAGTCTCCAGCCTCCCCTATTTCTTCAGTTTCTTCGCCGCCTTCTGTATCATCAACTACTTCAAATTCATCTTGTCTGAGCTATCAGAGTCTAAAGACGAAGGATAGACTAGCTTACTTTTCTGCCCAATCTTGGCTATAACTAAGCGGTCGGGCACTCTGTATGGAGACGTTGATGCCGATTAAGAGAAACTTGACCACTCAGAGGAAATATCGTGAATCGGATTACCCTCACCACTAAAAGGATTGACAAGAACGCCAGTAGGATTTGTGGGCAACTTGAATGATGCCCAGCTCAGAAAGGCAACCCTCAAAGTCACTGGGACGACGTCCTCAATAACTCAAGACCCCACACCCTCAATTTTCGGTAATGCGTTAGTAGGCAGATCAGCAACAGTCACTTAATCATTAAGGAGTACATGTTCGATCGTGATCCTGACTGGAATTTTAGCAAATTCACTAGCCGCACCCTCCTCTGCTAGTTTAGCAATTACACCTGGTGGAATCTTAGAGGAGGCTGTGAAGGACAAAACCCGTAGTGGATAATTGAGCAAGATGTGTGGGGGTCCTTGCAATATCACGAAGCTGACCTTGGCCCCAATAGTTCAAAACTTTATACAAGTCGCTCAAGTTGACTCCCCACGTTGACCTCTTCGTATTTCTTATCGAATTCTAAAAACGACAGAACAAAGCAGGTTAGAAATGTACAATTCAATACATATGAAAAGGAAGGGGTCAGCACCAACCTAATTCTCTAGGGGTTCTACAGCATCGAACCGATGGCATTTGGTCTGCAGAAAGGTTGTCAAATTCCCAAGGGCCAGAAACCCAAACTTTGACGTCGTCTATACCCTTACCTGAAGATGCGAGGCATTTTACCATTTCTCTACTCTTGTCAGTCACCCTAAGGTAAACTTTCCAACTATCACGTTTGATTTTGCATAGAGTATAGTAGAAGCCAAGCTCTGTAAACCCTAAGTTAACAACTAGGATTCAGTTCAGCTCAAGTATCCCCATGACGATCTTATAAACATTTGGGTGTACTTGGGACAGACACACATTGTGGTGATGAAGGAATTTTGCTAGGAAAGTCTACAAGGGAAACCTGATGCCGCCCTCTACGATGGCGTTCACAGGGAAATACAGCCCTTTCTCGATCTCTTCCATCCTATAGTCATCGGGGGCAACCAACTCAAGGCTGACTTGGTTAGCAATATAATACCTAGATTTAAAGGCAGTAATAGCTGCTGGGCTATCCACAAGTTTCTTAAGGCTAGCCACCATTAGGGGACGACCACAAACGAAGAGGGCAGGGAAAGGAGAAAACAAAGGTTAGAAGAACTTACAGAAATCTCAGGGCAAGCTCGAATGGCAAGGATGGGCAAGGATGTGCCCATTTTATAATGAGCCCTGTCGTTGGTTCGGAGGTCGAGGAATTGCAGCAATCATGTCGTTCGACCCAACCGTCACCTCGGCAGTCCATTCGGTGCACAGTTGTAGGGTCGGTATGAAACTGCCACGTGGTACGTGAGTCCTTGAAACAACGGGAAGGTCAAAGGACAAGTCATAAATAGCACAAGGGCTGGGGGTAATTGTGGGCCCAATAAAAGCCAAGCCAAGACAAAGAGAAGACCAGCCCAGGGAGGTTGGTCAAAGGATGATGACTTAACAGGTCGGGCCCAAGCCGATCAGATGTTAGGACCTAAAGGGGCTGGCCCAGGGATTTTACTCCAAAAAGATACAAGGACTAATGGGTTCGAACTACAAATCCTATTCTTAAGTAAGTTAGGACAAATAAAGGATAAGTCCAAATACGTTAAACCGACTTAAAGAGGGAGATTTCTAAGAGAAAAATGACTCTAATTCCCAAAGGGAGATGACATTTTGAAACCAAAAAATATCCAATGCAATAAAGGGGCAAGGTACGTTCACTTGAGTTTTAACTCTTAATACTTTATTCGATTAACTGAGATTAAGTTTGCTAACTTAATTATCGGAGAGCCTTCGGCTTAAAGAAGGTCAACACATTCTTATTATCTTCTTCTCTTGCAGATTGTTTTCACTCGTCAATTTGGAGACACAACACATCCCTGTTGCTTATTTCTTGTGACAACGGATATAATGATAATACTACTTTGTTTGTTTGTAAGATTAATTCAAAGCAAATTGGAAGTATAAGGAAATATTCCTTATTGGTCTTGTCTGATTTTAAAATATGACTAAGTAAAGAGAAACAAGATTAGGAACAGAAATTGTTCACACTTGGCATCTAAATTTGCACCAAGACTGGCTAAGACTTTGAGACATATAAGGAAAATTTGTTGAATAAATGTTGAGAAAGTGGTCCAAAGAGGAAAAAGAATGGACTTAAGAGAATGCTTCAAAGTGACCTAAGTTGTTTGACGATATTCGCCCTTAGTAATTATCAGAAGTTGATATGAAAAATGTAAATTCATCTTCAAAATATAATGAAACTCAGTTTATAAACTGTATTTTTTCATGTTGGTTCACTGGCAAATTAAAGGCCAAGATACCGATTAGAAGGAACTACAAAATTTTATTGACATTGAAATTCTATTCTTGCTATGAAATAATCTTAAAATGAAGAGAAAAATAATAAGAAGGAAAGAAAGATAATTACAAGAATTCTTTATTCTTTGACGATTATGAATATTCATTTTTTATGGGTAACTAACCAAAATTAATAATTTTTTGACAAACACATATTCATTTTGTTCTCATTTAACCCAATCAAAAAAAAAAAATTATTTCTTTCACTTATTTTCTTTTCTTATCTTGCTATTTCTCTCTACAAATTCAAGATCTAAAAATAATGTAAATGTTTCATATTTACAAATAGACAAGAGTCCGATTTGAAGAATTAAAAATATCTATTCGAGTAAACACGTCATTTTGAAATAGACATGTTTTTTACAAATAAATATTTCCAGACAAATAGTTGTATTATTTCATAGCAGACACAGTCACATCCAAGGGAGATATTATTCATTGGCCATTTATTTTTTTAAGGGTTGCTATCCCATTTCCAAAGGACTACAAGAATTGCTCTTCACTCACATCTTTGTCCCTGTATATCAATTTCATAGTGAGTAGTGAGATTGCTTTTCAGTTATATTAATTGGATAATAATACTATTTCAAAGTGGGTCTTGGCCTAATAAGAAGGTTACTCTACTGTAATTTGGACGTTACGAGTTTAAAATATGTAAAATAAGACTGCATACACGAACAATCTAGAGAGCGGCAGTGGTAGCAGCCTCAGTATTGGACTATTAATTCTTTTGTAGACAATTTCAAAGTTCCTCAAGAATGAGATACAATCGAAGAACATGAAAATGTGGACAGAAATTAAGAAAAGTCAGCAACTTAAACCATAAAAAACAACCCCTGATGGAAAGCTAGGCAATTATTTATATGAAGCCCAACAAATTTCAACATTGAACATTGCCATATTCTACAGATCACATGCAGATTTTTTTTTTTTTTTTTTTTTGGTAGAGGGCAATACAACCAGAACAAGACAACGACTGAAAAACAAAGTCAAAAAAAAAAAAAAAAAACAGAACCACTAAGACTCAGGTATGTCCTCCTCCACAATTCTCTGTAACTCATATCACTTGGGTTGGAATAAATTCATTTTAAAATTTTGTTAAAGAAGATGTCTAGGTTAAGCGAATGCTCTACTTTTCATTTTCAGTCCTTTTGGACTAATACCAATCTCAAAGTAAGGTCATGCCGGAGGCGGCCCTACTCGAGTTGGCAGCAGCCAACTCCTGATTAATATGGTGTTAATTAACATCATCACACTAATCTTCATGTAAATCTTATATTTGTGCCGAATAAAACACTTTATTTTTATCTTATTGGCAAGAATTCTGCTAATCACCAGAAAACAGAGAGAAATTTTTTTTTACAGCGAAAGGATAATGCAATGCAAATGAAAGTATTATATGAAATCATGTGGCTCGCTTGACTGATGTTATTTCAATGCAAATTGCTTCTCTCCCGACACTGCCCAACACTCTTGTTCTCCATGATAATTACTTTTATAACTCTCCCCTTCTCTTGAAATTACAACCCATTGAACCACCCCACTTGTCTTTTTTTTTTTTTTTTTTCAATTTTGTTGAATTTTTTATTTAGTTTTGTTTATTTTTTATTAGTTTTTTTAATTTTTTTTAATCAGTTTTGTTTATTATTTTTTTCATCAATTTTATTTTATTTTATTTTATTTTTGACACATGTTAGAACCTCTCACTCTCTTTAAATTACCCCCCAACCTAACACCCCACCTATGTTTTATTTTATTTTTTTCAGTTTTGTTTAATTTTTATTTAGTTTAGTTTTCTTTTTTTATTAGTTTTATTTATTTTTTTAATCAGTTTTGTTTATTGTTTTTTCCATCAATTTTCTTTTACATATACTCTTCTTTGAACATGACTAAATTAATATTGGCCTAAGAGATTTTTCATTTGAAAAAAAGTGTTTGTTTGCAAACTATTAGTGTGTTTGCTTATTAATCTTAGTATTTTTGTTATTTTCATATATGTACTTTTATTTTGATCCATATTCTTATAATTTTTAAAATTTTTACAAATAATGACTCTCAAAATTTACATCTAAAAAATAAATAAAAGATTACAAACATATAATAAAAAATTTTTTATCCAAAAAGAAAAATAAAATTGATATAAAAAAGAAATAAAATTGATAAACAAAATAAACAAAATTGATAAAAAAAATAAACAAAACTAATGAAAAAAAAAACAAAACTGAAAAATAAATAAATAAACCAGGAGGGGGTTGAGGGCATACTGGTAAGTATTGAGAGGGTTTTGGGGTGGGGCCGGGAGGTGTGTCAGGGTGGGAAAAAACAGCTCTCTATTTCAATACAAAAAGCCATTATTTAGCTTTTTAATCTAAAAAAAAATATATCACTCTCACGTGATTTCCTATGAGAATTTTGACAAAAGAAAAACATTAATAATTCCTAGTGAGCCAAATAAATAAATGAATTCTGTAGTAGGTGCTGTCCGAGTAGATTTTCTTAGGTAAGCTAGCTTTTACCTTGAGAGCGAAACCAACTAACATTATTTTATGATTAGAGACCAAAAAACTGACATTAAGGTGTGCTTGATGCTCATTGAAAGAAGACGAAAAGGAAGAAAGGAAAAGTTAGTTTTCTCCTTATTTGATTTAAAAAAAAATAAAAACAAAAATAATAGTCATTTTCTTTTCTTCCTTAGCATCAAACACACCCTAAGGCTAAAATCTAATCCAAATCTAGCCGAAAACCAACAAAATAATTTTAAAATAAATAAGAATAAAACCAATTCGGCTGGCCCATGCATCAATTTTTAAAGGTTTAGTCACGGCGGTTGCATGCCTTTGTCTTTTGTCTGTAAACGTGACAAAACCTATGGTGTGCGCATGCGCACTAGACTAGAGCACGGCAGACATGATATTATCAACTTTTGCATGCTTAATTCTATTATATATATATATACACACACACATTTGTATGTATGTTTTCTAGGCCATGTTGACAAAGTTGGGAACCAATATTCTAAGGATGAAAGAGATAGGAGAATGCATCTGAGAGGTGGTGCAATGAACTTTTCAAGTTCCTATGTTAGCAGCTGGAGACCGAGGGTTGTTTGGTAAGGTTGATTCATCGAGATCTAAGTATCACAGTATGTAAAGCACAAAATAATTTTTCAATACGTGGATAAAACCGTGTAAGCATATGTATGCTCCCCTTCGGAACCATTATATGTATAGGTAATTTCGTGCATTGAGCTACCCTATATCATATCTGGGTATACATATGCACTGAATTAGTCTAGCATAAAAAAACTTATTTCTTAAACACATTTATACCCTTTGATCATGCCCACATTTCACAAAAGTAACAGTGAATTATATATAGTATATGAATACTGTTTTTTACAATCCATTAGTCTGTTTTTTAGAATTTTACGTTATTCCTCTTTTCACAATCTAATTTATTAGTCAATTTTATTAGAGTATCACATTATTTCTCTTCTCATAATATATTCAGTTAGTATATACAAAACTCATTTAGTAGAAGAGACCCAATAAATTGTGAGTCTAAGCCTTCACATCATGTGTTTTTTTAAAAGTTTAAGTACGATGTAAAAAGTAAGATATTCCTACATTATAAGTACATCAAAATTAAACTTTTATGTATAATACTAAAATTAGTGGCACGTGATCCCAGATAAAAGGTACTAATAAGATAACATTTGATATTTCGATTAGATATGGCAACTTGGACCAGATCTCAAAAAAAAAAAAAAACTAAACTAATCCTTCTTTTCCAGTCCAGTCCGATCCAATCCTATGCACACAAGCATCTAAACACGGGACTAGACGAGACACTGTAACTAAACATAGGACTAGACAGACTTGACAAGGGTTAGTTATCCCAACCGTGATATCATATTCTTAGGTGTGATCTGGATGTTTTCCATTCCATCACACTAACCTGCATTTCTAGTCCTTGCGGAGAAATTGACGAATGAGTAATCAAAAGAGAATTTTAAATTATTCTCTCTTTTTTTCTTCAATTTTTTTTTATTTTCTTTGCAAAATTGCATAGAAACACTTTTATTTTGTTTTTTCTCTCTTTTCCTTTTCTTTTCCTTTCCTGTTCTTTCCTCTCCAAAGTTCCAAACAAGCTCTATAGTGCTACAAAGTAGGAAAATTCTAATTTTGAAACATAGAAACAGAGACAATCCAATCCCATATACATAGCATGAAAACAAAGACGCATGGTGGTTTGGATTAAGATGAAAACAGAGACTCATGGTGGTATAGATTAAGAACAATTGACACTGTAAGCTTAAGAAGCAGCATACTATTCTTGCCTTTTTCAATGACTTGTCACAGTCTAACCCTGTTTACCATAGGCCATAACGGTGCTGTCATGCAGACCAGACATACCAGATTAGAGAGTTGAAAGCCACTTAATCGAACACAAAATAACTTTGGAAGAGGATATAAAACAATGTGCAAGTTGCATAACATGTTTTTTGTAATACAAAATTAGTTTCCAAAACTGTTTTGGGTGCTTCCATTTACATTCGTCTAGAACAACAAATTCAATTCTAACTTAAAAAAACACAACGGAAGCAAGAAAATGGCTCTAGCATGCCCTCGTTGATGGATTAATTGAAGTTACCTTATCCAACTCGAGTAATTCAAGGGAGGTGAAGATCATAAACCAATTGCAACTTGCACTTCTCTTGGCATTTGATTCACATAACAAGGATCAAAATAACTCTCCAACATTAAGCCTTCATGAAACTTTCATTTCCTTCTCGGCGGACGAGTCAAGCCTTTGTAATTAGCACCCTTTTGTGCAAACTTGGATGTTCGAGTCACTCTAATGTCATGAACTGTGCTACCATGATGACCATGCTTGATGGAATTTCTTTTATTCACATAAACTGAGTCCCCTCTAATCCCCACCTGAACCCGGTGACTCCTAGGCCGCAAAGATCTTCTCAAGTGATCTCCTTTGTAGTGTCTCCGACGAGACAGTGATCTCGTTTTTTCCATGTGCCTAGGTACATGATAAAAAGAGCTTCCTTCTTCTTCATCGGTACTATTTGGATTGAACTGTTCGATGTCCCTTTTATGCCTTCTGTGTGTACGCTTAAGTGTTGGAAGCTTATAACACAGGAAAGTGCAACCATACTCAACCACGGAGAAGCATGTAGCAAAGCATGCCCATACCATTTTGCAAAGGGTCCAACAAACGCATTCGCAAATGCCCAATTTGTAAAACAAATAGAAGAATAAGAGAACTGCACATCAAAGGAAATCAGCATATAAGCTGTAAGGCATGACCAAAAAATATCACCATAATTCAATGTAATTTGGAAAGGGATCTAAAGTTAATAATTCTGTGGTTCAATAATTCAAAAAGTATTGTTAACAGTGTCTTGGCCTTGGTGTAACTTGGATCCCTAGGAAGCAAATGACAGCCAATATAAGTGAGATGATTACTTCTGTAACTATTTCTATAGGGAAGAAGGTAGATTGTAAAGGACGTATGTACTAGGCATGGAGTGATGGAGAGTAGGTTAAGAATTACAGTTTCAAATTTGTGAGTGGATTTATATTCTATTCTTTCAGTACATCTGTTGTGTACATTTTAGTTTTTTGATCAATGATCATAGGAGTTCTATCTCGTAACCATGCAAACTCACCGAAGTAGAAAAGAACTGCTACCGTGGCCAACTTCAACAGATGAGCAATGCAGAAATTTTCGATGTAACAGAGGAAATCCCATGTTGACCCACATACTGAGCTGAACAACAAAATCAAAATCGAAGAAATTTTTCAGTATGCAAATATGTTCCATACATAGATTAAAAAATAATTTTAATATGGTATCAAATGTAATGAATATAAAAATATGGACAACAAATCAGTAAAGTTAAATTAATGCTTGACATATTTATTTCGTGAACACATAGTTGTAAAACATTCGCATATTTTGGGGGGAGTTTCGTAAAAAATTTACCCTGTACAAAATTGACAAGAACATCAATATGCCATTTTCATGGGATAAACATAACCGAGAACAAAATTAAAGTTTACCTGCAGGATTTTCCAGAAAGAAAATCGAGTGGAGAGCCGAACAGTTTATTGGCAACTTTACCAAGTCCTGAAAGAAAGGAACCGATCACATTTCCCATTATGTGGACCGAGTATTCTCGGCAGTGCCAAGGAGCTGCTAGGAGTACTCCTGAGAGACCAGAGACTTTGCCTGCTTTCCTCTTATTTTCACTCCTATAACATACAAAATGAAAATGAATTATGATTCTCTTCAATGCACAAGAGAATTTAAAGATAAAGAAATAGCATAAATGGAGTGGGGATAGGGGATATACTTCAGTAGCCGAAACCTAAATGTTAAGTCAGCAACACTTCCAAATGCCACTTCTTCCCGTCGCATCCGTCTTCAGGACGATCTAGTCACAGGTTTTCACTTCTCAGTGAGTGAAAGATTTGTCCGTGTGTACATTTTATTTCTCAAGCCCAATAGAAAATGGATAGTACTAACATGGGAAATGGATGAACTGTTAATCCACTTAAAACTTAATTATTGCTTGCATTTCTTTGTATTCGACTTTAGATAATGCGTATTAGTTCACATTTGGGGAAAAAATCAAGTGGGTAGGTAGCACCTGCGTTTTTAGGGTACTACCTTTGTTATGATTTTTACCGTCCCATCTGTTGGATGGGGTACTTCCAACCTATTGAATATTCTATTCTTCTTCTTCTCCTTCTTCCCCCACTCCAGTCCCAGAAAACAAACAAATAACGTTATTCTGTTTGAGGAGGGTCAGGGGTACATATGATGCATGACTTTGCCTTAATGTGCTATTTGCTTAAATGCATGTGTATGAAATGCATACTCTGTTTGATAATGGTTACAATTGGTCACCACTCACCACCATTACCGAGATGCTTAGTTCAATGTGGAGTCCAATTTTAATGGATAAGAAATAAGAATCCGCCTTCAAACGTTTGTCTCAGATGTTTTGTACATAAAAAGAAAGAAACCTCTCATATGGTTGTTAGATACAAACCAAAAGAGCATTGAACTATTGCCCCGCGGTGCCCATAACACATTAATACACATATCTATGCCGATATATATAAAGGGAGAACCCTAGTTTGGTGTTCCCCTGTTTCACTTCTCAAGAAACTTCCTTTAACCGCTTCTCTGTCTCGTTGAATGTTGTGTGCACATTCTCTTGTACACATATATGTATCTATGCATCTATGTATATATATATATATACATATACACATGTATTTGGGCGGAAACCAGATCCAATGTTCGTAGTAAGTTCATTTTTGATGTAGTACATATATATACATCTATATATATATATATATATATGCATGTATGGTAAATATGTCATATACATAGAGAGAGAACAGTAAGCGCTAATAATTCCTCATAACAATATAATTCTTCTACGTATATATAAACGCATACATATATGCACATATATACTGAGAGATTCATACCTTTTTGAGAAGACAAATTCGAACAGCAGTGAGTTGAGTGGCGATTTGAAATGGAGAAGATAAAATACAAATTTTGAAGAGATAGAAAGACTTTTGTGCGACTGTTTGGAAAAGAGGAAGAGGAAAAGGAAGAGTAAGCCGTATCGAATTGAGAATGAGAGCCCTGTAAGAATTTCACAAAGAACAGAAGAAACAGTGCGGGTGAGAGAAAGATCGAACGGCCGAACCGATTTGCAGGCTGTTGAATTGGAGCCCATTTTATATTGTTAAAAACCCGGGACGAACGGTTTCTCTCGCCCGTAATCGATCACATGAAACATTCTTCGACTTCGATTTTGAGCGGTTTATTTCTTTTAAAAAAAAATTTATGAGGGAAATGGAAAAGAGATTGAGAAATACTCTAAAATTGTTTGGTTATTAACGAAAACAGTGAGTGAAAGGAAATAAAATAGAAATGAATGCAGGTATTTTTTTATATACTTTTATATCGTTGCCGATAATGCCAATTTAGTTTTTTAATATAACCAAACAAAAGTATAATATATGGAATCTCGCATCTCTATTCTATTTCATTTTTTTTTTCTTTTCTCTTAATAAATCCTAATTTCAAACACAGAATTAGAATATCTATCAAAAAGGATAATTTCCAATATTCAAGATTTCTATGAGATTTTTCTAAATTTACAATATATTCAAGTTTTGCAAGCTCAACATAAAATAAAATAAATAAAAAGGTCAAGAAATTTCAAATTTAGAGGGTATTTGGATTGCTCTTTAAAAAATTTACAAGCTATAAGCTTAAGTTGATTTTAAAAAGTCACTTATTTAGATGATTTTTCTACGCTTAAGTTAAGTCTAAAAAGTCACTTTTTTTTAGCAGGAATCAAACACAATTTAAAAAAAGTCATAAATTTAAGCAATAAGCTACTAAAAAAACCATCATCCAAATACCCTTAATTATTAAGATCTCACTTAATTACTCAAAGGTCTAGATTTTTTCTAAGTATGAACCGTTTGCTATATAATAATACAAAATTATGATCTCAAATATTTTAATTTAAATAAAAAATATTTTAATTTAGAGATTTTCTTTTTTTAAATCTCTTTCTGACTGATTCATTTGAATCATACGCAGTTCATTGTTTCCTCTTTCGAAGGCGTGCCAATTTTTAATTTTCTAAGTTCCAGCAACCAGAAGTGGAGGCAAAAAGTTATTGCTCACTGAGGGCAATATCGGAAACTTGTCAGGCTAAGATCGATGAAATGTTGATGGCGTTGGCAACTTTTAGGAGGGGTGAGAGGTTTAAAAATTGAAACACTTTGTGAAGCTTGAAGTTATATTTTTTTTTTGGTCCGAGTCAAAAGGGTAATGTGATAGTATAGTTACTTGTTTGGACATGACTATAGCAATTTTTATCCCGTTGGACTATTACAAAAAAACTAAGTTATAGTTGAACTCAGTCTCATCAATGTGCAAGTTGGCAGATGTCTCTCGTCGCAGTATCTGCTTCATGAAAACTATTACTACAAATGGGTTGAACTTGCGACCTCATAAATGGAGGCGAAAAGTTTCATTCCATATGCCAAAGCCAGCAAGGCTATCACCTCGAAGGTGAAGCATGAAGTTACCTAAACTTATAATTTATCATATTTAATCCTTCAGTAATTAGAGGCACAAGCTGTTTAAATAGTACAAAATTAAATTCTTGTTAAACAATTTGGGAAATAAAAAATATTAACACAACTTCCAAAAAAAAAGGTATACGTATTTCCCCTTTATATATTAGTACACATATTTTTTTTCAAAGAGAGAATGTTTGAAATCCTTATATCACATGAACTTGAAGGTGTATTAAGAACTTTAAAAAATTCAAATAAAATGTAAATATTGGAATAATTATACGCTATGATCCTATCATGGGACACAATATCTAAACCATCAGCCCATAATGAGTAAAATAATTTTTAAAAAAATTCAATGGATCCAAATATCAAGTGTATAATGAAAGGTTTACTTATATTGATTTGTAGTCATAAAGTTACTATCGTAGTAAAAACCCACATATTACTGGTTAGCTTTTTCTTTAGTTTCTTATTCTACCAGTATGAAACAAATCCTGTTATAGTTTCAACTTTAAATTCTCTATTAGTTTTCTAAATTGATTAACAAACAAAATGTGTGCAATATTTATGTGTCGCTATCATAAATTAATAAAATAATAACTTTATGTTGATTTTTACTTATGCTTTATTTGCTTTAGAATCAAGTATAAACAAGATTCAAATTGAGCAATATAGGTTCAAATGATAAAAAGTGCTAGCAACAATCGTAATTTATGATCAATCGCCAGCTGACAGTTAACACCTTAGCTACGGCTCACACTCACAACTGAGATGCTAGCCATCAAACGACAACCTGACCATCAATTGCAACTGTAGTTAGCATGTCTCTCAAATGAGTCAAAAATTAAATTGAAGTTTTACAACCTATTTGAAACTTGGGGATGGGAAGGGAAAAACATTGTTTGCTTTCCTTTTCCTGTTTGATTTTACCTAGGAGGGAAAGACAAAGAAAAAAGAGGAAAAATTTTGAATTTCTCTCTCTCTCTCTCTTGTTTTCTTCACAAAACTAAACAAGGAAGGAAAAATAATTTTCCTTCATTTTCTCTCTCCTTCTCTTTCAATCTATTTTCTCTTCTCTTCCCTTTCTTTTTCCAAGTTCCAAACAAGCTGTTAAAAAATAATTAGGCTCCCTTTGTCCATTCAGTCAAGAGTTATAGAGGATTAGGTAATACATAGTTTCTGTTAAGTCAGCTGAAAATATGATTTGTGCAAAAATTTTAACATTTACACAAATATTAGGATTATTACCACATTCAACTAGATTGGATATTATCAAGGGCAATGTGAAATTTAACAAATTGGAAATCAAACTAGACTTGTAGCATTGCTATATTAGTATTAATTCATTGATTACACGTGTAATCATAATCCCCTATTTAGTCAATAGTTAGCTTTAGTATAGGATTTATTATGCTTCATAGAAATAAATTGTCCTTAAATTGTCTTAATGAACCATGTGCAAGAAATGGAGTTTAAAAATATGAAAAAAAGAAAAAGTTGCAAAGAAGCGTTCGAACGGTATCCCAAGCGTGCGAACGAACGTTCAAACACTAGGTCCATCCATTCGAACACTAGGGGAGGTTTTGAGAGTACTTTGCACCGTTCGCATCAAGTTCAATAGCAAAGAGGAGATACTGAGTCTTACTTCAACCATTCAATGACCATTTGATAGGCGTTCAAACGCCCATTTGAACGATCTTAGGGCATTCGAACGTCTAACGGAGCTCTATTTTAATTTCCTACTATTTAAGACTGTTTTGTATCCAATTGGGGATCTAGTTTTACTTTTTTACATTTTTGTACTTAGATACGGCAGTCTTATATCGTTTCTAAAGAGAGAAACCTTAGAATAGCTTTGTAATTCCATTATATATCAATGAACTTCATATTTCTTCAAGCTTTTATGCATTTAATCATGGAAATAGGTAGCTAATTTTACTCTTGGATGCAATTGTGAATATCAATTAAGGTTTTTAAGATTCAAATGGAGGTAAATTAGATCTTAAAGTTTTATCCTCTAATTACTTCAATCCAAAGTACTTGATACTTAGATTCTTAAGAAAACTTGAATTTTATACTATATTTGGTAATTTTTATGCATAATCTTAGAATTGGTGTAAAGATTGCATAAATCTATGGTGTGAATTCATGATTCTTAAATTGAGTTCAATTCTATAATCAATTGATAATGAATTCCTATATCTATGGTCAAAATTATCTAAATCAAAGATTTATGTAGTGATCCTTAGTTTGAGTTATACAAATTTCCATTGAATGCTTGAAAAACTTGGTTGATTGATGCAATTGGGTCCAAAACTTTTCTCAATTCATTAAAACTAGTGTTAATTGCTTTCTAATTGCTTAGAATTAGTATAGTAAACCACAATCTCCCAACATCAAAGCATTTTTGGTCTATTTTAGATATAATTCTCTCAATTCTCTCAATTGTAACTCAATCTTAGGTTGATTAGTATTTGCTAGTGCTACATTTATATTAAGCTTGGTCCTTGAAGATTCAATATGCGGTTTTACTGGGATTTAAACTAACTATTCATATATCTAAGTATTATTGTTTTACATTTTGATAATATTATGAATCACGGTTATGGAGCTTATTGTTATCTACAGTTAAAACAAACAGAAATGAACTAAGGAATATTTAAACTGAAGTGTATTTCAAGAAAATAAAACAAAATTATACAACAATAAACTACCATCATTGATTTTGCAGCAAAGTTTATATGTAAGAAGAAAAAACACCGTGAAATAACAAGATATAAAATAATAGAAAGAAAAAAAAGATATGTTATTATTTATCAGCTTCGAGAGTAATTATACATACATTAGCAAATATATTGATTATAGGTTAGTGATATCGGTATACATCATATACATAGATAAATTCATTGTCGTTGCATATGCTATTAAATGGAAGCCTATAAGATAAATACATTTCTTCAAATTTAAGTATCCATGTTCAACAAAATTTGTGAAAAACTAACTATCCAGTAAACATCTAAATTAAAGATATATATTCCTGCTTTCTTTTAATTTCTTATAAATCTCTTAAAACGCCACTCAGTTGATGAAAGGTCTACGAGGAAATAACAAGGTAATGCTATCAAAGAAAGCTTGAGAGTTTTGAGAATTCAGTATAAAAAGAAGCTAATTTGAAACTTTTATTGAATCAAATTATCATCAGCAATTTAATGTGCAATGATGAAATGCAAGTACATGAATGGGATATAGTAAAAAGATGGGGCTTCAACTCTACTGGAACAGGTCAATCCATTCTTCCCATTAGAATCCTCACTATAACTTCTCTTGGTGTGCTGCAACAAAAGCAGGCAAACAAGTTTAGGTCGATATCTCGATTCAATGCACCTAAGAAAAACAGAAACTCAATGCAGCAATGATCTTGTCAAGGAAACATATGAAAACTTATGTATGTAAACAATTGTTGAATGTGAAACCAGCAACAAATTTTGATCCCCTAGAAAAGGAACTGAACAGCAAAAGCACATGCATGAGTGCGTGCATAAGAGAGCCATGAAGTCGCAGATGCCTAATTTACTCTCCATGGTCTTACATTTGCATTCTCAGTATCAGAACCAACAGCAAGAATACATATAATGGCTCCAAGACACAGATTACTTATCAGAAATTAGAATCAGTTCATGAGGCTTACACAACATAGACATGTCCTCCCAAACCACTCAGGCAGTCACGATCTACTGCTGATATGAGTGCTTGAGAAATAGTCTCAAACAACTCTTCAGGTTCCTGAATGACAGTTGTGAAACAAAAGAGTTATCGGAGCAGTTAACTGACAAAAGTTTCAAATTGAGTAGCAAATCTGAACATGTTATGCGCTGTAAAATGCAGTTTGATTGTTTATCAATATAATTAAAATAAAAAACTAAAAAAAAAGTTGGATCATAAGGTATATGGAAATGAATTGTGAACAGTCAAGTAACAACGTGCACCATTCATGTACATGGTTCAAATGAGGATGTCAAACCAGAGAAACTAAGAAGCACTGACATGGATACACAACATGGACATGACAAGGCGTGAACATGATAAAAAATATATATATATATATTTTTTTTTGATAAGTAACATGACAAAAACCGTGTTACTTATATAGAAATATTTTACCCCAAGATAATGAAAAAAGTTACAAGATAACACTAACTAAAATTAAAAATCGTGTATTACATAGCTTACAAGTCAAATTAGGTAGTAAATCATATAACTTTTCTTTGAAAAATTGGTTCTTAAGTTATTTTTTTCAAACTTGCAATGTGTTTCATGTGTAGGTAAGTGATAGACACACCCGTGTCCCCAAGTGTTTGTAGCGTGTCCGGTTCTAAAAATATTAGAAAAATAACATGTCACATATGAACATGTGTCCAACACGTGTCAAGGAGTGTCTGACACGGCCACGATACCTTTTTAAAAGTATTCACGGTTCTTAACAGAGAAACGACAACAAAGAGGATAAAATAGTAATGTATGTGCTTGTTAATTTTTAGATATAGTACCAATATAGATGATGACAGGAAAAAATGACAAGAACCAACAGTGGAACTGATACTTATAAAATGAACATGGCTGAGATGAGGATATTGAGATGGTAAAGTTGTAAGGCAAGAAACAAGATAATCATCAATACATGCGCTTGCAAACCCACCCACCCTCCCAAATAACCAAAAAAAAAAAAAAAAGGGCAGTTTATCTGTGGCAGCAATTCCTAATGCCTGTATAAGGCTGAGAGGAAACCCCTATTTGTGCAATGTCACGAGTCTCGCCTGTGCAGATAAGAAGAAATCTGCATACATACAATCTTACATGCACGTAGGGGCATTTCTTGACCAGTAGAGTTGTATATATGCATTTATACAACTTTGTGATATATTAACTTTAGCTCAAACCCCTATTTGTGCAATGTCACGAGTCTCGCCTGTGCAGATAAGAAGAAATCTGCATACATACAATCTTACATGCACGTAGGGGCATTTCTTGACCAGTAGAGAATGTGGGGGGTCACTACCCACTCCACATGATGTGATATCTCATCCTTCAAATATATGCATTTATACAACTTTGTGATATATTAACTTTAGCTCAAATAGGAAGGTTTAAAGTCAAGGCTTAAAAAAGTTTTGCTTCTTGAAAATTGAGTGTTTCATGAAGATTCCATATATAAAAAAATGCACATATATCGTTTCGCAAATCAATTGAAATGGCATTTGCAAAACTACTTCAAGATTAAAAATTGTGACAAACCATGTCAGGCTTGAACATTGCCTCACAGGCACCGTAGAGAGACTCAGAGGCCGTGCCAGCTACAACGAAATCTTTTGCAAGCTCCCTGCATTCAGGAAAGAAGAAAAGCAACAAGCAAAACTATGTGACTATCATGCCAACTTTATACCAACCAAGACAATAACATCAACAAGTGAGGAAGCTTCACTTTGGTTCTTAGCAAGGCTCCAACAACTGCCTATGCAAGAGCATAAACATGAAAACTGATAATTTTCTAACATTAAAACAAACGTACAAGTCAAATAGACATGTTTAAGTTGAATTCCATGATTATTGATGAATTCCATAATTATAACCATTGAAACTAATACAAGACCATAAGAGATTTTTATCACCTACATAAAGAAGAAAAACAAATTCTCAGAAAGTTTATATGTGAACACCATTTACTTGTTTCCCCCTTTATAAAAAACTAGGAAATCATATTGCTATGACCTTGCACAAAACTTAGGAGTGTAGACTTATAGAAGAAAGGACAAGTTATTCTAAGACAATAGACAGGTGAGAATTGAAGTATATCAGGGCAAAGGCAATGAGAAAACTGGTATCAAGTCTATCATAGATTTAATATAACGAAAGTAAAAAAGGAAAATATGCCAAGTCTTCACCTACCCATTTAATCATTTCATTGGTTCATAATTTTGAATGGCATAGAAAAAGAGTCCAGAAAAGATAAATCATTTTAAACTTCAAATTTATTAATTTATGAAGTGATTTTCAACATACATTACGTTCAAACCTTGTATAACAGCAGTAGATTTTTGGTTCTGAACATTCGTGGACTACAAGGAACTTCAAGAAACTAATTTCACAGCAAAAGTGTCCAATATTTTAGGAGGCTTGGAACACATTTCTAAGTCAGGTCTCATAATTTGAAGTAAACATACAGTTCTCATCATAGGTACAAATGCAAAATTAGCAGAACAAATAGGAGGTACATTCCCATATGGACCATTTGACAGTGCTTAAGTATAGAGGTGATGTAATAGGGCAACACTAAAAAACACGATCAGACTCTTTCATGTAACAAAAGTACAAGAAGAATTAATCCCATGCAACACAAGGAGAATACATTTGACAGTAAATGTGACCAAACATAGAAGGTACCACAAAAAGCAGTAAAAAATAACCGGTCAATAACTCCATACAATAAAACTAGTCTCAACAACCAATGCAAAAGTTATAAATATAACCTGGCCCTTGATATATGTAACAGGAATATATGTGAACTAGCAATTTGTAATATGTAAGCACATTATCCAATTTCCAGTTTTCATCTCCGAACTGCACCTTTAGCTTTTACAAAGCACAGGATAGGCACAAACAACAAAACCTCATAGAGAAATTTATAGCGTCTACCTCGAGGACTTTCCATCTGAAAAAGTTTAAAGGTAGTGGATCCTCCTAATGTTTGCTTCTAGCCCAGACAATTCAAGAACAACTTTTTTCAGTAATTAACTTTTTCAGTCAGTAAAAAGACCAACATATTTGGCACTTAATCCTTCAGGTCCATGAATTACTCCAAAACTCAACTTCATGACAATTATATCACTAAATTGCAAATACTATTACTTTGCATGTTGGAAATCTGAAACTCTTGAGGATATATGCCACAGCAATAATAAGAAAATAAGTAGTCATTATAAATATGAATAAAAAAATAGTGTAGAAGACAAGAAAAACTAGATGTATTGTATTTAATCTGAATCTCAAAAATCCCATCCAACCCAGGAAAAAAAAAAGAAATAGAAGCCACCGCTAAGAGTTCTTTGTGTTGACAGTCCCCGAAACAATGGAGAAAACAAGAGAAGACAGTTTACATACTTGGCTCCAATTGAATCCATTGTGCAAATGAAAGGCTTGTCTTCATCTCCCAATCCGGCAATCACAGGCTGGCAGAAATATGGACCAAATCTACACCAAACAATTGTATGCTCTTATGTCCTAAACTGTCTTCACCAAGTCAGAAGGAAGAAGAAGAGGAAAGGAAAGAGAATAAACACAACACACTAAAAATTAAAGAAAATCACAAATTCCTAGGTAATAATCTGTAATATTTGTTCTTTGCTAGATGCACCTTCCTTCAAGTTGATCTTGTCACATATTACCAAACTTTTTTAATTCAATTGATTCTTCTTCTTGTCAATATTTTTAGGTAATTGTACATAACTATGCAAATAAAAGACAAATGGTATGTTGAACCTGCACATTTTATATGCATGAATTAGTCCCGAGCATGGATCATAAAGTCAACGAAACACTTGCTAAAGAAGTTGACGTTGACGAGGAAAGCGAAGATGATGTACATATGGTAACATGACGATATAGGCAGAAACAACGACAAACAGAAACGATGACGCAAAGAGTTGATATTTCCAAAACTAGTAGATGATGATAGTGAAGGTCAAAACAATTATTGTCTATAGTGAAATACTAATGATGGTTTTGTCTTGCTAACTTATGATGAGTAACAATACGAAGGTTTGAAAACCTTTGCTGCCTATTATTTTCTATCTAAAAAGATGTCTTTTCTTTCATTTATGCAATTATATACCATCAGTTGTCTTAAAATATTTCCAGTATTCTCCATAATAAGGATCATCATGTCTCTATTTGTTGTGTTTCAAGATTAACGCCTATCCTATCTTAAGTAGCCTAATCTCTCCAACCAAGTGAACAAATTCTGCTCCAATCCTCAAACTGGCAAGTTGAGAGTAAATCCCTATTAGATTCTCGAACTCAAATGGTCAAATCACCGAATTCTAGTTTGGACCAATAGTTGATTGCCACATGTATTTTATGCCATTAAACACAAACAAACACATCTTCTATCGACATTTTGCTAAAAAAATTTTGTAATTAAGTAATGAAATGTTTACAGTGATTATTATGTTTCTTTTATTTATTTTACATACCATAAATTTAGGTTTTTTTTTTGAAGAAATTGATGCATAAAAATAAAAAATATGTAAATAAATATATATTATATGTCTATATTTAAATATATTAATATGTATTAGTATGCACACTCTAGAGACGTTCCCGCTTTCAATATATTTTTCTAAATGCACTCGCGCTCTCAGTCCCGCTCCTACTCACACTCCCGCAAGGCGAATTTGTTGCTTAGATCCTATCTATTGGGAAGTGCTACGTCCAAGTTTGAGACCAACATCAATAGTGATTATCAGATATCCATGTCCAGTCCTATTTTAACCCTTAGTTGATGCTCACATTCAAATAAATTTATTTTTGCAACATAACTTGTATTCACTAACATATTGCATACTTTACATAATGCCTATGTCAGAGTAGACCTTAAATACTCATACACTCTCAGCCACTTGACACTTGGATAAAAGTGCGATATATGGGTCCTACATGTCTAGTTGCAGACACGCCTAGCAAGCATGTCTAGTACCACTTTACAATTGTATCTGAAACTCCCTTATGTTGCTTTTGTGATACATTTGCTACTTTTGTGATACATTTGCTTAAAAATGAGTTAAATGCCATTCTTAATAGCTTATGTTACATGAAAGCACCAATATAGACTAGAAAATGGAATGAGTATATTAAGAAATGTGAATATTTAACAATGTGCGCTTGTCCTTGGACGTCAAAATTTGATGAATTTGACACTAGAGACATGCCCACACCCAACACTTACACTCAAGTCCATGTATAGTATAACCAAATCCAATGTATACTCTCCAACACACCAATATAGCATCTTCTCTCATTATTTAGCAACGTGCGTTTGTCCTTGTACTTCAAAATTTGATGGATTTGACACTAGAGACATGCCCACACCTAACACTTACACCCGAGTCCATGTATACTATAACCAAATTCAATGTATACTATCCAACACACCGATATAACATCCTCTCCTGTTATGTAAGATCAAACACTGCAGATAGTTAAGTTAACTATCCATGTTACACGGAAATCATTGATCATTATTTTATTGGGTAATACAATACAAACAAAAAAATCATACAAAATTTCTATATAAAATGATGTGTCTTAATGATAACTTTTCACTTCAAAATAAACACCCATGATAATAACTTTTAATTACAAAATAGACACTGCCGCATCATTTTGTCAGTGAATTTTGTATGAATTTTTTATAAGAATATCATTTTCCTATTTTATTTGACTGAACCAGTCCATAATTATCAACGGACTTTCTATGGTAAATAAAATGAAGGCGTTTTATTTCTGTCAAAATTCAAATCAAAGCATCAGAGGGAATGCAATTTAACATGGTGTAAGCCATGCAAAAAAGATCCCAGAAATGTTGACGTCATAGTTCACACCCCAACCACAAGTTAAAAGACCAAAGTCAAATGGTTTTAGACTACAAACCCGTAACCAACCAAGTTATTAATTGCAAAGCCACAAGCAAGTTTCCAAACAGAGAAATGAAACAATGCTAGACTAGAGCATCCCCTCTAGAACTCAATAATTCAATTACGAACACAAAGAAGTAAAATACAGATATGCAGATAGATACATACAAGTATATACTGTTTACCAACCTTTTCCCATAAAGGAGGGCAGAAACAAGGCTGGCAAAGGCTTGAGGCTTCATATCCCTCTCCTCTCGAAGTTGATAAAGCTTGTGCCTAAACACAAGCCGCTGATGCCTTCAAAGTTAAAAGGAAACCATAATGACAACCAAATATACGTATATATATACACACAAATATATAGACCTCAGGTACATACAAAAGAAATTGATGCAACAAAAATATATACAAAATACAAAATTACTTACAGAGTTTGAGCGTCGGTGGCGAGTCCCGCTAAACCGATGAAAAGCTTATCGTGAATCTTGTAGATTTTCTCAAAATCAGCGGCGATGGTCTGAAGCTGAACGCCGAGTCGGCGATCGCTGGCGATGGCGAAGCAATTCTTTGCGACCATCGCTACTAGGGCACTTCCATTGTACTCAAAAATCTGTAAACCAAGCAACGCAATGAGCATATCTACTATGATCTTAACAAAATACGGTTCCGACATTGATTAATAGATATGCATACGTATATATACATATACAGAGAGAGAGAGAGAGAGAGAGAGAGATAGAGAGACAGAACCAGAGAGTTGAAGAAATGGCGTACCGACATTGGAGGAGATTATTGAAGATATGAAGAGTTTTTGGGGATAGCTAATTGAACAGAGGACTCTGCAAAATGGATAGCTCTTTCGCTCCTATTTGTTCTTCGAGAAGTGCTAAGTGTGGCTTGGAGGACACTCCAACAAGAGCCTCTTTGGAACTTGAGCAAAGGAAATAGAAAATATTATTTCCTTCCCCCCTTCTCTGTGTTGAAAAGCTTTCTAATTTCCCTTGGCAAATTACATTGAAGATTTGAAACTATTACAACTCATTCTTTTAAATTTTAAAAACTATATATATGTATATTTTTTTGAGATTTAAAGTGAATTATATTTTTATTTATGTATTAAATTTTTTAATAAAATATATGTGATGTGAAAAAAAAAACAAGTTCATTATCTAAATTATCTTTAATGTGTATGAAATCACAAATAATTTTTTTTTTTTTGCTTATGGCATGACAAATAGATCCTACGTACTATAAAAAAAATCAACACACGTGAAAAAAAAAATTTAACATTTGAAGAAAAAAACAAAAATTTTAAAAATTAACATACAAATTAATTTTAAAAGCAAAAGAAAAATTTTATTTATGTCATTTCATGCACATTAGGAACAATTTAAGTAATAAACATGTTTTTTTTACTGACATCACATATATTCTGTTAAAAAATTTAATATTTAGATAAAAATGTAACTCATCTCAAACTTCAAGGAAGAAAAATGTAATTTATAAAATCTCAAGGGATAAGTTATAATAATCTCAAACCTCAAAGAAGATAAATGTAATTTGTTCGTTTCCCTTTTCCCATTCTTCAAAGTTCCAAACAGGGCTGTTGATAGGTCGAGTACCAAAAACATTATAAAAGTAAGAAATGCGTTACAGAATCAAATAGAAATTATACTAAAAGGTTATTAAGAACCTTACAAATAGCTATATATCTATATGTTTATAAATTATTAGACTACTTTCATTATTAATCAAAATGCAAATGCTACATAATATTTATAAAATACTATTAAACTAATTAAATATTATTATTCAAAATAAGATTTGAGAGCATGCAAATATTACAGATTATGATAAGCACGTTTTTAGAGAGTTACTATAACATTTATAAATGATTTTTAATTAGTTTCTTTAAATTATATTAGAATTTCTAAAATATTTATTAAGAATTTCTTTAAAATTTCATAAGAGTTACGTCTCCGTTCTGTAAACGAGTTTCCCTTTCTAATTAGAGTTTCATAAGAATTATGATTTGAACTAGCTTATTTAACAAGTTTTTTGGTCTTCGCTAGTTTGATTCAATCAAAATTTAATTTTTTTGACCTTTTCATGGACTTTAAGCTCATGCTTTTGACTTTCTGTTACTGAAAAACAAAAATAAAATAGTAGAAAGGTCATAATTAACAGGCCGATAAATAGTTAAACCCAAACCAGTTTTTTTTTATATTTTTTATTCGGTAACATGAAAATTGGCAAGCAGTTTTTCTGATTTACATACAAGCATCACGTAAAAGACACGAAAAATTCTCTTTCATGCCCTTGAATACTACCCAAAAAAGGACAAGCTCTGAATACTTTCTAGTTTCTAACTTTCTACTAGCTGTATTTACACGTGTAGTGTTATTATATTTATACTCTTAATTCAGGCCCAAAAAATATATATTTATATTTTAATACATCCATATATTTAGATTTTATATTATTTAACATTTTCATAAAGCAAAAGGATTTATTAAACAAAAAATTTAGGTTAAATGGGCTGGCTTGATAATCTAGTTTTTTTTTTTTTTTTTTTGTAGCGGGTTTGAGATTTGATTTTATGCTCAATAAAAAAAAATTAGTGTAGGCCTGCATGACCAATATCCACCCTACAGATCACCAACACAAGCAAAAATAAATAAATAAACTAATGTCTGAGCTTTGAATCTTTGTTGATAAAATATTGAAGAGGAGAGAGGAAAATAATGTCTCTCTACGAGACCTTGAAGGCTGTTTCTTTCGTTGTCTAAGTGTCCGACGATTTATTTACTTCCAGCTATCACCAACTCAGGCAGATCCTCTTGTAAAGACGGGCCATGTTTTATGATAAATTTGTTTTTAAAGCTAATCAAAAACTATGTAATGCAAATGTTAGAAACTTGCTAAAGCTGAAAGCAAAACAAAGAAAGTATGGACTGATAACATTTGAGGTATTGAGAAAGCTCTATTTGTATATATGAACTACTCGTCCGGCACGCGCAAACAAAAGAACAAAATAATTGGCTAGCAAATAAACACCTTTCAATTCATTTCACCAATTTTTTATCACACGAACATATATTTTTTTCCCTAACACAAGTCACTATCTTCTATTACGATTGTTATCTTTGCTATTTTAATTTACCAAGTAATTTTCATATTGATTTCGTTAGTTCCCAATCACGCAAACATATGTTTTCTTTCTTAACATAATCTTTCGTCTTTTATCATAATTGTTATCTCTGTTATTTTAATTTATCAAAAAAATTTCATAAATTATTGTTCTATTTGTTAAAGTTTATCAGCTTCTTTATTAGACTCTTCTGCTCAAAAACTATAAATTTAAAATCAGATGTGTTTTGGTAACTTTTATCAATCAATTGGCCAGTAAGTAAATACCCTCCAATCTATTTCCTCAGTTTCCTATCATGGGAACTAATTTTTTAAATACGCTTTTTTTCGGTCGCTAACATTAATCTATTGACCAGCAACTAAACACTTCCAATTGATTTTGTCAATTTCTAAGCAAACAAGTTACACTCCTTTTTACAGTTGCTACCTTGGTGGCACTCTAGTTATTATTCTTCTTGTTGTGCCGTTATCCCAACAACGACCTTACTTCATATGATTACTGAATATATAAGTTGATAGGGTATGCACTGTGCTAATATGACTGTCACATATGAGAACATTGTAAGCGATTAGAATATTAAAATAATAATTGTTGTACAAAAAAGTACTTTTGCGGTGATAAAAAAGGATGATAGCATACATTCATACGATATGTCGTGATTTGGCAAATGTGCAATATCATATGTGGCAAAAGGAATCAATTCGTATGATGAGTCCCATTTGTCTTTTACCATTTATTAGTGTTATGCATACAAAAGAACAACTTTATATGTGATAGACACTAATTTAAAGGGCATATTAATAATTTATTTTTAAAAAAAAATTCTATTGTTGTTCGCGCTTTTATATAGGTAATAGACATAAGAAATTTATAACTATGTATATGATGTGATCTTGTTTTATAATAAATTCTTCCCGTAGCAGTAAGGTTATCCCGATTTGGACATTACAAGCTTGAAACATAAAAATAGGCCCTCCCTGGGTAAGGGCTAGTTATTTTTTTATAATGACAAGAAGTTAATATTGTAGGTAGAGGTAGCCCAACCCATAAAACCCTCACCCTGATGAGACAAATTCAACTTATTTAGGAACCCTAATCTGGCTGACACATTCCCGATTTTAACAAACTGACCAGCCTCTATCCATTTATCACACACCAAATGTTTTGAAAAAAGTGCAACATGATGAGATTCGAACCCTACTGTTCGCTTCATAGTACGAATCAAGATCGTTTTCTCTTCTAATAATGAATTTCTAACTTTGGGTTTTATTTCACATTCCATACTGCTAAATTGATAATCACCTTACATTAAACACGCACAAGTTTTTTCATCTAAACAGGAAGCCCTGGAGTTGCTCCATGTATCGAGTTGGAATGTTTGCCATACTTCATAAGTTAGTCAATATAGTTGTAAGGAAAATTATCTTTTTTACATAATTTTTATACAAAATTTCATCAAAATGAAGTGATAGTAGTATTTTTTTTCTAATTTTTTTTTTATAATTTTCTTAGCTTTTTAAAGAACTCATGAATTCGTCAGCAAATGGACAATGACAATATGATTTCTGAGAAAAAAGAAAAAGAAGGTCAATACGTATAAGCGAGTGAAGCATGTTTAATTTTTTGTTTTCTTTATTTTTTTTAAAATTTGAAATGAGTCTTCCATAAATTGAAGTGTGCTGTACATGATGCCTAAGAGATTAACATCAATTTAAAAAGATGGGTTTCTTTGCCATTCAAGAAAATAATTGTTCCCACAACCTGTAAATACATTATTTCAAACCACGAATGAATTTTCTCAATAAAAAAATAAAAATATAAAAGGAATAATCTTTTTTTATACATATCAAAAAAGGAATTGTCATTGACTAGTTTTCTCTTCTTTAATATTTTATTGGGGTAGTTACACTTTATTCTCTAGTAATTTTAGTGAAATTTATATAACCCCTTTGTAATTCAAAAGTGAACACAGTCCTCATATGATTTAGACTTATTTACCAAATAAATAGAAACGTGACAAATTTGATGAAATAAAAAAAATATTCCTACAAAAGATAATCCTTTATTTTGACATAAAATAGTAAAATTGTTTTTTTGATATTTATTTTGGAGAGAAAAAATAACAAAAATACTAGTATGACAAAATTTTTGTTAATTTTAATGGGTTTCATCCATTTTACAAATAAATTCAAATTATATAAAAGTTATGTGTTCACTTTTAAATATAAAAAAATTATGTAATTGTTATTTAAACCACAAAAGAATAAAGTGTAACTAACATTATTTTCTTTTAACTTAACGTACTATTCTTTGTTTATGAGTTCTTCATGCATAAATGTATCTAGTTTCGAGCTTGAAGCCCGGTTTAGTAGTTACATGTGGACCGTTCAATCTTGATCATTAGGTCAGGTTCGAACCCGCACCCCATGCATAAAAATAAAAATAAAAAAGAACCCCTATCCCGTCCTAGAAGTGATCACGTGCCCAATGGCTCACTTGGTCCGTTTATTTCGGTCTATTATTTATAAGGGTTATATTTTTTTAGAATCCATTAGTTTAATAGATCGACTTAAAAATTATTTTTAAAACTTGGTTTGACTCGAAATATAAATTAAATAATATATTTTATATTTTAGTATTACTTAACATTACTTTTATATTAGATTTCATATTATTTAGTATTATTTTTAAAAAAATATTTATAAATTAAATGAATGGACTTAGAAATAATAATTTTTTACTTTGAGTGCACTTAAAATTTAATTTTAAAGTCGATAAAAAAAATTTAACATAAACCTGACCCGCCAAATAGTCCCCACTCCCACTCCCACTGTATTTCTTGTCCTAAAAAAATATGTCTTTATGTCTTTAAATTGACTACCTATAGTAGCAACCCTTTTATCACACGTGTCCCGATGGGTTGTACTTTGGTGTTATCAAAGAGTGTATATAACACTCTTTTATCACAAATGTCCCCCCGCAGTTTTTTGGAGTCTCAAGTTCGAAACTTTTTAATTATTATTAACTCTTTAGGTTATTTTTAGAGTTTTTTACTTAATAATTATTTAATTTGTTTAGATTGATAGGATTATATAAATTTTGAAATTAGTTAAGATGTACGCAAATTAACTCCGACACTTAATTAGCACAAAAAAAATTAAAAAAAAAAGTACAGTACAATCGTGTAGAGTCACTCAAGTTTTTGTTATTCTTATGTTATTTTAAAAAATTAGGGTTAATTTCACTTTGTACCCTTGCACTTTACCCTCAGTCCTACTTTAGTCTCTCCACTTTAAAATGTAACAGTTAACCCCTTAGAGTTTTGGTCAAGTACCACTTTAGTCCTTCCGTTAGCTACCGTTATATTACTTAACGGAAAATGGTCATGTGGGCCTCATATGTAAAAATTTTAAGGGCAATATAGGAATTTCGCACATTGTGTTTGAGAATGAAAAAAATGATTGAGAAATAATATTGTATATATATATATCATCTTTATAATTAATTATTAACACACCCTCTGAATTATGAATCGGTATATAATTAATCAGTGTGAATCAGTATAATTATAAAAATAATGTATAATTAATAAGATAAAAATTAAATTTTTAAAAATAACTAATTTCACTAAAAAAATAACTAACACACCCATTTAAGTTATTTTTTAAAAAATTTAATTTTTGTCTTACTAATTATACTTTGTTTTTAGGATTATACTGATTCACACTGATTAATTATATACTCATTGTTATCAGTATATAATTAATTATTAACACACCCTTTGAATTATGAATCAATATATAATTAATCAGTGTAAATCAGTATAATCCTAAAAATAAAGTATAATTAGTAAGAAAAAATTAGATTTTAAAAAAAAAAACTTAAATGGGTGTGTTGCTTATTTTTTAAGTGAAATTAGTTATTTTTTAAAATCTAATTTTTATCTTACTAATTATACTTTATTTTTATAATTATACTAATTCAGACTGATTAATTATATATTGATTTATAATTTAGATGGTGTGTTAATAATTAATCCTAAAAATAATATATACAATCTTATTTCTTAATTATTTTTTTCATTCTCAAACACAATGTGCGAAATTCCTATACTATCCTTAAAATTTTTACATGTAAGGTCCACATAACCA
Source organism: Euryodendron excelsum (assembly GCA_033060915.1). Classification (NCBI taxonomy): domain Eukaryota; kingdom Viridiplantae; phylum Streptophyta; class Magnoliopsida; order Ericales; family Pentaphylacaceae; genus Euryodendron; species Euryodendron excelsum. The sequence goes on along the minus strand of CM065389.1, from coordinate 18,233,799 downwards.
TTTTTCGTTAAGTAATATAACGGTAGCTAACGGAAGGACTAAAGTGGCACTTGACCAAAACTCTAAGGAATTAACTGTTACATTTTAAAGTAAAGGGACTAAAGTGAGACTAAGGGTAAAGTGCAAGGGTGCAAAGTAAAATTAACCAAAAAAAATAAATTAGAACCTACCATTGTTAATAAATAATCTTTGAAATAGGCCTCATTCAATAAAGTATTGCCATAGCCACTTTTTTTCTTCACCGGATTTTCTTGGTGGTCACATTATCCAATGTAAATCACTTACTTGTTTTTATCTATAATAAAAATGCAATGAACAATGTGGTTGTTTGGATCCAACTTATTATTGTAGCTTATAGTTTTTTAAATAGTTTTTGGCTTAACTCAAAAAATTTGTTTAAAAATGTTACTTTTCTTTTCATAATTGATTGAGCTTATGGCTCATAACCAATCCAATTCTTTCAAAAGCTGTTTTTTTAAAATAGCTTATAACTTTTTAAAACAGCAATCCAAATGCAATTTTTACAAAATATTAAGCTGGATAAACCATGATGCTCATAGTGATGAAAAAATCATAACAATGCATAACAGAATTGATTAGCAAAGACGTACCCCTCATGGATAATCCATGATGCTCATAGTCAGGAAAAAACATTTTCTTAGCTTCTCTTCACACTGAAAAGACCGTCCAACCTAATGCCAAGTTGCCAACCAGGCTGATGAGCAAAACTATGCCGTCTCCTTCTCTCTCCTCCCAAATGGCATCTTCTCTCTCTCTCCCTCTCTCTCTCTCTCTATATATATATATATATACATATATTATTTATATATACATACATTACATACATAACTAATTAATCTCCTAAATTAACACCCAACGGATGTGCAATTTCATTTATTAGTATGGACTCAGTGTTAACAGTATCTGTAAATTCCAAATTGATCCCAATCTCATGCATTTATGTCTGGAACATCATTTAAAGCTTCCTTTTTGATAAATATTTTTACTGCTTTTGCATCCAAGTCAACCCAAAGTTGCGTTATATATATAGAAAAATATATAGTCACAGACTACATAATTGAGTGAGAATTGGATTTTCAACGGAGAGAGAAAGACCAAGACGAAATCTTTCTATCTTTGCATGGATAGAGAAAGAGAGAGGGGAGAGTTTTCAGATCCTATATAGGTGAGTGATACTCTTTCATATATTGCGCCTAAACTCAGCTGGGATTTTCATTACACAGAGAGAGAGAGAGATTGCATTCGTTCTTGTCATTGCAGAGATGTTAGGAGGGTGGTTGTGGTTTGCCTTACTGGCGGTGATCGGCGGCGCCTGTGGAGGAGAGGTGACTTATGACAGCAGATCACTGATCATCAATGGGCAGCGACAGATTCTGTTTTCTGGCTCAATTCACTATCCTCGAAGCACTCCTGATGTATGTTCTCTCTCTCTCTCTCTCTCTCTCTATATATATATATACACACAACCATGTTTATGTATACATGAATTCATCTGTCAATGCCGTTTGGCTTCGTTAACTGCAAATTGGAAGAATAAAACATGAGGAAAGTGAAAACAGAGAAAGTTGAATCATTCAATTTTCACTTCCATTGGGTAAGCAAGCTAGAATATCATGATTCATTGAGGTTTACCACAATTTCTAAATTATGATTTCATGTAAGTTTTATGTGCATGGTTTATTGAGAAAGAAAACAATAATAAATATTTCGATGATTGTTCAAAATTTATTGAGGTTTTTTCTTCTTAATTGTGGAACTATATTTGTTCAGATTGTATCACTGTACACAAGTGAATAATTTAAACCGCATTGTTTCAACTTTGAATTTTCCAACAGCTGGCATTTTTTTATTCCATTGTAAGACATTGTTGTTGAAATCGATACATAAATATATATATCTCTGTGTGTGTATGTAATATATTGCTAGAAAATTGGGTTGAAGAAGCCCACAGCTATCCCTATGTCAAACTTCTTTGAGCTTTCCACGTCCGTAAGATCCCTTCTTTGGTATACTACTGGTCCTCTCCACTATTTACATATCTAAATTAGTTATCTTCCATATTTATTCATGTAAATGCACATATGAATATAGATGATTATATATATCTACACGCAAGTAGACAAAAATGAGATGATGGATCTGAAACGCAGCTGCAACCATCCCCACGGTGATTTCATTTTTTAGATGGGAAAGCTGAGAAACCATAATAAATTGCTGAGTACCCTCCTTTAATACCTTTGACCAGAGTTTCTCAAGAAAATTAATGAAGGTCAAATGATCTTAATGTTTTTTTTACCCTTTGTGCTTGATTCTAAAATGCATTGCCACCTTTCCTCACGCCCCTTCCACGTTTTGGTTTTTCCTTTTCTTACAAAATGCAGTTTTTTTTTTGTGTTATATATTTTATAATAAATATTTTTGGAGCTGGTGATGAAAAAGTCCTAATCACTGGATCAGGTCTTAAGCTGAATTGATTCAATCCTAAGAAGATTAAAAAAAAAAATTTATGTTTTTCCTTTTCCCTCCTTTTTTCCATTAGGCAATATATTCTCATTCCTTCACTAGCACGATTAAAAATACAAAGATTATAAGAAGAATATTAAAGCTAACTATATAACCATAAGCCTAGGGGGTTGGCATCCTGGTGGTGAGGACTTGAGACTTGAGAGCTTGCTCCCTCCAAGGTTTCAGGTTTAAAATGTTTTAGATACTATTAATTTTTTCGGGCCACCTGTAGAGACTTTGGCCTGGTAATTATTCGATTTGTGAAAGATAAGGAAGTGCACATGCCCCTGGATTAGTCACATTGCGTGCGCCCAATTAGCAAAAAAAAAAAAAAAAATTTGTATAACCATATTTTTTATATGCCGAACTATATTGCAAGGTGATCAAATAAGATGTGTTGGATACACTATTCCACTCCCAGTTGGTACTGAGAATCAACCGATTGGTTAAAGTGATCCAAGTATTTCTTTAGTCTCTGTCTCTCTTCAAATCCTGTCTTCACCCTTGGACACACTCAGGTCAAATTATGTTCTAGGCCCTTGGGCGAGTTAAGTGTCAGTTTGGACTTAAGAGTCTTGATGCATGTGCAAATCTTCTTGCACGTGATATTTGAATAATAGTATTTGGAAAGGGTAATTATAATTGGAGTGGACAAACAAATGACCCAGAAGAAACCATCAAGCCTAGCCAGGTTCTGGGCTGCTTGTCTGACCATGCCAAGTTGTTCTATTTTTTTAGATACTATTATTCAAATATCACATGCAAGAATATTTGCACATGCATCAAGACTTTTTAAGCCCAAAACCAGGCCAGGCCTGATGGTTTCTTGTGCGTCTACACTTGTCTACTTCCAATTAGGATGTCAGCCTGTCAAAGGGTGGGCTAGCCGACCCATTTAGTTTTCAAGTTCGAGCCAATGGGCATAATTGTGGCTTGAACAAAAACCCCAAAGGTAAATTGAATGGTTCGTCTCTAACAACACCATCGCTAGTAATGTCTTGACTAGAATGCAGATTGTTGCTCTCATACGGAAAACATAATCCGTCACATGATCTAAAATATAATACGATAAAAGTAGACTCATACAGATTATAGTATTAGAATTTAAAATACTTCTATATAAATTTTCTTTTAATAGTTATACATTCAATAAAATAAAATACATCTTTCAAATTATAATTATGTGAACACAATTTTATCGGCAGTATGGCCCTTCTTGCACATTCTTCTACCAAATCTTCATTCTCCAAGAATTTTCATTCATAAAATTTATTTATTTCTCCTTCTTGGGTAACATTTAAGGAAATATAAAAAAAAAATAATTTGTAAACGTATTAGATCTCTGGATTCATAGTTTCATAATAGAAATGTATCATGTTTTGGAACGTCATTCTAAAAATGTAAATCACTAGTAGCATTTTCTAACGACCTAAACATGTGCTATTGTTTGCAGATGTGGTCATCTTTGATCTCTAAAGCCAAGGAAGGAGGGTTAGATGTAATACAAACCTATGTGTTTTGGAACCTCCATGAGCCTCAACCTGGACAGGTCATGACCATAATCTCTCTCTCTCTCTCTCTCTCTCCACTATGCTCATTTTCTTTATATTCATATTGCAGTATGATTTCAGTGGAAGACGTGACTTAGTAAGGTTCATCAAAGAAATCCAAGCACAGGGCCTATACGCAAGTCTTAGGATCGGACCTTTCATCCAAAGCGAATGGAGTTACGGGTATATAACAGTATAACACACTCCCTCCAATCAAAGAATGTTCAATTCGCCATATGATAGTATTCACCTGATCGAATGGCTGCCATCACTTGCAGAACTTACACTCCACTTGGGCACCACATACTAAGATTTCCCCAAGTTTTCATGCAACTTTAGACTTCACATTTCCTCTGCATTAGTCTCTTCACAGAGATGAAGTTGCATTGATCCATTTGCAAAAAGCTTGAAAATAATTTGCTATGCTGTTGCAGAGGTCTACCATTCTGGTTGCACGACATTCCGGGCATAGTTTATCGAACTGATAATGAACCCTTCAAGGTGCTGATCTCTTCTCTTTTCATAACAGTACATCAACTTCAGATTCCATTTCCAATGCATCGACTAATTTCATTTAAAATGCCAGTTTTACATGCAAAACTTCACAACAAAAATAGTTAACATGATGAAGTCCGAAGGATTATATGCTTCACAGGGAGGGCCAATCATACTATCACAGGTTAAGCACGCTATAAATGTTCTGTATTTGCTTTATAATATTTTCACGTAGCATGTTCTGTTAAAACTAGTATAGTGCATGCAGATTGAGAATGAGTACCAAAATATGGAAAATGCTACTCATGAGAAAGGCCGGGCTTACATTCAGTGGGCAGCACAAATGGCTGTGGGACTTCAAACCGGAGTGCCATGGACAATGTGCAAGCAAGACGATGCTCCTGATCCAGTGGTTAGTGCACTTTATCTTGAACTCAAAGCAAGTTCCGTGAAGAACTAACGCCTTTCCTGCCAACCACAAATAAGTTTAGAGTCATCTTTGCATCAAAGAGAGCCACAACCCACATAATAAGATAATCAGAACTAACAATAATTATGTAAAAAGGTTAGAATATAAGTGTAATTGATAATTAGTCTTTACTCTCACCTTCAAAACTGCTTCTAAACTGACCCTTGTTCCTACCTGTGTCTTCTAAGAATTTTTTTTCAACTTCCATTTGTTTCTGTCATATGCTTTTCCAGGTGCTCAAGGGGAAATGACATTTCGGATTAATGAAAATTTTTCATTTCGCAGATCAATGCATGCAACTCGTTGAAATGCGGAGAAACATTTAAAGGACCGAACTCACCAAATAAGCCATCAATCTGGACGGAAAATTGGACAACTCAGTATGTGCCTATTAAGACTTCTGCATGTTTGCTTGTAAAATCAGGTTATTGATATTTCACCAAGAAAATGTGCCCGAGGCAGATTCACTATTGCAGCTGCGATTGCTAACCCTAAGAGGTCCTCATATTACTATTTGGTATCCTTTCTGAAAATGTATTTTGTTCTTGAAAACAGAATGTATTTTGTAAAACTGTTTTCAAAAACTATTTTCGATAAACTTTCCTGAAATCAGCCTATTTTTAGCGAACAGTTTAAAACTGTGTTTCTGAGTTCTCAAACAATTAAAATTCGTAGGAAAATGAAAAAATACATGAAAATGATTGTGCTTTCGAACTGCCCATTATTTTTATTTCCAAAAACATGAAAAGTAGAAAACTGAAAGTGAAAAATAGTTTAACGAAAACGATGCCAAAGGGACCCTAAAGTTTTTCATGATAGAGATAAAAAAAAAATCAGATATTTTCTGCAAAGTAGCCATATCTAAAATTAAAAGTGAAACCTAGATTGATGATATCGCTAATCATTAATCAATGTTGGGTTGTGTATAAGTTCTCATTCTTATCTGCTTTCTTTCTTTCCATAATTTCAATATTTGGCTTATCTCTAGCTGCCTTTCCACTTATGTAACCCTGTCTATATTTTTTTTTATCCTACACTCACAATAAACAAAACAAGAATGTTTCTAAAACTACTATTATCCATAGGAAGCACATGTACTAACAAATAAACTCAGATTATGAATGAAAAGATTAACCACATCTTAGAAGTATCTTCTGCCATTGTTTTTCTGTGAAGCTTTCAAGTATACGGCGAGAATATGAGACCAAGGTCACCTGAGGACATTGCATTTCATGTTGCACTATTCATCGCAAAGAAGAATGGGAGCTTTGTCAATTACTATATGGTAATCCTAATCTCAATCATCATTTTATAATGTACAAGTACCAAGCTCTGTTGTAATGAGAAGCTTCAATATGTAATATGTTCCACAGCTCATCAAAAATAGCATACTGATACAGGCTTCTAAAATATACTTCATCTAATGGAATCATTATCAATTTTTTTTCCTGCTATGTGGTATTCTTGTAGTATCATGGAGGAACAAATTTTGGAAGGACAGCCTCTGCTTATATACCAACAAGTTATTATGATCTAGCTCCTCTTGACGAGTATGGTACGTTATCAAATATTTGTCTTACCCTGGTATTATAGTCTCTGATCTCAAATATTCTATAAAGTCAGGCTTAATTAGGCAACCAAAATGGGGTCATCTCAAAGAGTTGCATGCTGCAATAAAGCTATGTTCAGAGCCTTTACTTTTTGGATTACCAACTACATCATCTTTGGGTGAACAACAAGAAGTAAGAGAGTTAAAAAGGGACCCTTCGTTGTTTTCTTTACCAGTGACTTCCATTCATCACTAAACATGTGATAAAGTCTGATATTGGTCAATTATTTAATCCAGGCGTTTGTCTTCCAAGGAAAATCAGGACAATGTGCAGCCTTCCTTATGAACAACGATAGTAGAAAAGATGTAGCAGTTGTGTTTCAAAATTCTTCATATGAATTGCCTCCAAATTCAATTAGCGTCTTACCTGACTGCAAGATTGTAGCCTTCAACACTGCCGAGGTAAGTTCTAAAACTCCAAAACCTTTATCTTGAAGTCACTAGAATGTAGAAGACAATAAGCATTATTAATTGAAGCTTCCTGTTATATAGTTCTATACACATTTTATCTTTTCCACTGTTTCAAATTGTTGCATTATATTCATTAGTATAATGTATAAAATCAAGTTTAAGGCTCAAACAAAATATAGGAATACTATTAATTATGATTCCAGATTAACACGTCAAAAAAGTAAAATGAATATAACACAAAGTAAGGTTAATTTTTTGCACTTGCTCTTCTGAGCAGGTAAGCACACAATACAATACAAGATCAACAGTACCGGTCATCAAGTTCAATTCAGCTGAAAGATGGGAAGAATTCAAAGAAGTTATTCCCAAATTTGATGAAACCTCATTGAGATCAAATACATTATTAGAGCAAATGAGTACAACAAAAGATGCATCTGATTATCTTTGGTACACTTTCAGGTAATCCAAAGATTTCTCCTATAACTTCTTAGATCTGAAAATTTCAACTTGACTCAAAAGTTGCTATAGTTGACTAAATTGGTATCCTGGATAAAGTTCAAGCAACTCCTTCCCAAAACTCTCACACAAACCCTTTTTTTCACTCATGGCATTTATAAGAGAGTAGGACAAAAGAAAGGTGGTGCTTTGTGTGGGTGGGTTGGGTAGTAGTTCCTAATCAAATCCAGCAGATTTATGAGATATCCAAATTCTGGCAGCCAAAAATTATCAAGAATAACTATAACCACAGGCTTCTGCAAGTGACATATCCTGGTGTTTCATTACTTCTTTCTTTCCTGGTTCGCAAACAGTGCAAAACTCTAAGAAAATGTCTCCTGATTTATGCTTGGTGCATAGAGCTTCGGAAACGAAAGTACTTGTTTGGTAGAGAACAAGTTATTCTATCAATTGAAGATAGAAAACATAATGAATTTTCATAATACAATGAATACAGAGCACTCCCACTTTCTCTCTTACTCTTTTTTTCTCAGTCATATATATAATACAACCATAACTCAATACCTATATTTATACTACTCAAATGAAGTATCAAGAAGGTTGAAGATATTTTTCCGTTGGCCATTAATAATGGACTACTGTAGCAAACAAGACTTACACGGTTTTGACTTCCAGTTGTCTGAACCTTCTAGTCTTCTTGATCATTCTACAACATTCTATGGTTGAATCTTCAAATGCTTCATCCCTAAATTTCTATGGCTGTTCTTTCTCAACTCTGGAGGCTTTTAGATCTTGGGTCAAGTTTACATTTCAACATCCCCCCTTAAACTTGACCATACCAAGCATGAATTTCATTATGATAAATACTTCATTTTGTAAAGGCTTGGTGAAAATGTTCGCAACTTGATCATATGTCTTGCATGATAACAATTCTACTTCTTTCATCTTTATATGTTCGCGGATGAAATGAAAACGTGTATCGATATGCTTACTTCGCTCATGATGTACTGAACTCTTCTTGATCTTGTACACTCACTTGACACCGATTGATTTTTGTCCTTTGAGTAGACTGGTGAGCTTCTATATGTTATTCTTCTCAATGGAATGGATTTTATCATTCATCGCTTTCTTCCATCTTTCATCTGTTGTTGGTTCTTTAAAAGAGATTAGTGGTCAACAAATAAACAGAATAATTCAAACATATCACTCTATTCTTGTTCTTCAGTAACCTGAAATAGCTCTCTAAGGCTTCTCGTTTTTCTGGGCCTTTCTTTAAAGGATGATATTGGTGATGCTCCTGCTGATGTAGGTGACCCTGATAAGGGAGTCTGTGAATCCATTTCTTTTGTTCTTGGTTGTTGAAACTGTTGAGATTCTTCATCTTCAAGAATCAAATTGATTTTCTCAATTTCTTTTGCATTGTCCTAGTTCCAAGCTTTTATCTTCTTCAAAATAACATCACGACTTATGATTACTTCTTTTGTAATAGAGTTATATAACTTATATCCTATTGTCTTGTCTCCATATCCGTTAAAAATATATTTTTGTCCTTTGTCATCTAGCTTGGTCTTTTTTGTCTCCAGAATCTGTACATATGTAACACAGCCAAATTTACGTAGATGGTTGGCACTAGGCTTGTGTTTGCTTCAAGCTTCTTCTGGTGTTACATCTTGTACAGCTTTGGTGGGACATCGATTCAACAGATATAATGTTGTTGATACTGCTTTCGCCCAAAAGCCTTTAAGCAACTTCTTGTCTTTGAGCATGTTATGTGCTATGTTAAGAATGGTGTCATTCTCTCTTTCAACAACTCCATTGAGTTGAGCAGTGTATCTTGGTGTGAACTAGTGTCTGATGCCAGCACTCTACAAAAATCTTCAAATGCATCAGAAGTGTATTCTCCTTCTTGATCGGACCGCAATATCTTTATCTGGTATCCACTTTACTTTAACTCACTTATTTCACTCAAATTGGCTTGCTCACCAATTGTAGCTTTTGAAGTCTGTGCATAACATTCATTGTTATAATGTCCATAGCCCTAACATCTATAGCATTGCACATTTCTTTCATCAATATTCTGATAATCATTGAAACCACCTCTTCTACCTCATACTCGTCCTCGTCCTCGTCCTCGTCCTCTTTGGAAAAATTGTTGCTGGAATCTTCCATTATTTCGTCCAATGTTGTTATAGCTCCTTCCTCCTCTTCCTCCGTTGTTGAAACTTCGTCCCTTTGGCTACGACCTCTTCCATGAAATGTTTGTGACATTTCTCTTTTCTCTTCCTTATTTTCCTATAGCATTAGCTTTGATTGGAGTACTTGATCAAGAGACTTTGATGATGATTTCTTGTTGATTCGTTGTTCATGAATCTTCAGTGAAACTACTAGTTCATCAAGTGTCATAGAATCGAAATCTTTTGATTCTTCAATAACCACAACTATATAATCAAATTTAGAAGTCAAAGATCAAAGGATTTTTTCGATTACCTAAATATCTTCTATTTTCTCTCCATTGCATTTGATTTTATTTACCAGAGTCAAAGTTCTGATACAGAATTCAGAAATTGACTCATTCTCGTGCATCTCCAGTAATTCGAACTCACTTTTTAGCATTTGAAGATGAATTCTCTTTGTCTTCTCAATAGCGCGAAATGAAGTTCGGAAGGCTTCCCATGCCTCTTTGGCAATTGTTATTGAGGAGATCTTTTCAAAATTGACTTCATCAAGGGCCTGGTAGATCAGGTACATTGCTTTCTTATCCTTCTTTCTTGCTTCTCTGAGTGTTACCTTCGCTGTCTCACTCAAAGCATCTTCTTCAGCTTTAGAGGCTAATTCTGAATAACCTTGTTCAACAATCTCTCATAAATCTTGTGGACCAATGAGTACTTTCATTTAAATACTTTAGTTCTCATAATTTCTTTGCCTCACCACGGCAGTTGAGGTTAAAAAAAATTACTTGAACTTGCCATATTTCACTTGGTAGAGACTTAAGTGAATAATTTCAGATTTTCAGGGGCTGATCTAAAAATTAAGAAACTCTGGGGACTAATTTGAAATATTAAAAATTTTAGGAGCCGATCTGTAATTAGGCCAAACTCTAGGGGCCAATCTACAATTAGGCCAAACTTTGGAAGCCGATCTGCAATTACAGCAACTTGTGTTAACAGTACCGTAGACGTCACTGTAGCACTGACATTACTGCTAATGTCACTACATCTTCTCCGGCCAAAAAACTACTACACATCTGAAAATTTCAACTTCAGATCTATGGAGCATTGGACCTCTGTTTTTTACTCTGTTCACGGTGTTGAACTCGTATCGTCGAGAAGAATCTTCTAGTGTGATCAAAAGTTAGTTTTGACCAACTTGAATTCTAGGCAGAGGACGACTTTATGCTCTGCTTTACAAAAAATTAAATTTTGCAATCTTTTGTTCTCTGTGATGCCTCGTATCTAGCTCTGATACCATATATTTGGTAGAGAATAAGTTATTCTATCAATTAGAGATAGAAAACACAATGAATTTTCATAATACAATGAATACAGAGCACTCTTACTTTCTCTCCTACCTTCTTTTTCTCATTCATATATATATAATACAAGTACAACCCAATAGCTATATTTATATCACTCAGATGAAATATCAAGAAGGTAAAGATATTTTCCCGTTGGTCATTAATGGTGGACCACTGTAGCAAACACGACTTACGCGGCTTTGACTCCCAGCTGTCTGAAGTTTCTAGTCTTCTTGATCCTTCTGCAACCTTCCACAGTTGAATTTTCAAATGCTTCATTCCTAAGTTTCTATGGCTGCTCCTTCTCAAACTCTGGAGGCTTATAGATTTTGGGTCAAGTTTATACTTTCAACAGTGCTGATTGATGAAATTGAGTGTTTCCTTGTAGCCAATCAAAGTTTTTCGCCTCTTGGTTCCATACTACCAGTAGTATAATTTTTGTTTTAGACTAGGTCAACTAATATTTATATGCACCTATATTTCTAAGTAATGAACAAATTAAAATTTACAGATGTATTTATATGATACAAATGACAAACGATGTTGATATATCAAACATCTAGTCATTAAAACAACACTTGTTATCATGTAAAATGATTTCTATAATGTGTATTGGTAGGTTTCAGCATGATTCTTCTGCTGAGCAGCCTACGCTGAAAGTGAACTCTCTTGGACATGTTCTGCATGCATTTGTCAATGAAGTACTTGTAGGTAAGCTCTGTGATTTCAATAATTAAGTTCTGTCCTTGTCGTTTAAAATAGGTGAATATGTTCAAACATTTGAATATGTCATCAGCAATTGTATAGGCTGCTTGAAACAGAACAAATTTCTAAACGATATAAGAAAAGCCATTGCATTTCAAATAAGAAAATTTGTTTCACTGAAATATAGAATTAGTTATATTGAAACAATCTTCCACCAGGGGAGCGATACATTGCCTCATATATTCATCTCCTTTTTACTATGCACTCGCGTATTGATCTCTATTTTCTGCACATAAAAAAACGACAGTGATGTTGCTTTATTTTCTTTATCAGATTGTCGTATACCTAACCGCTAGACTTCTCATTTGTTCTTTAGGATCTGCTCATGGAACTCGTAATACAAGTACTACTCTGGAGAGAACAGTTTCTTTAAACAGTGGAATGAACAATGTCTCCTTACTAAGCGTAATGGTTGGATTGCCGGTACTATTCAATCTCAATCTTCATACTTCCATGAATCTTACAATGCATTAGTGACAAAGAAAGCAACATTATGAAAGTACTTCACAATGGTAACCAATTTTAACTCTAAGGAGTAATATTCAGTACAGAATTACAAATGGAAGATTTAGCAACAGGAAAAGAAGGGGTGGGGGTTTCAGAAATATACTATAGTGTAGCATCTAACAGTTCTGCCAAAATATTCAGCTGAGATTTAAATTTTGTTACCTTTCTGTAAGATTGATAGATTACTTTCACTTGTGATGTAAAGGATTCAGGGGCATTTCTTGAGCGGCGGGTTGCTGGATTACATAAAGTGAGGATTTTATCCAAACAAGATATTAAAGATTTCACTAACTATTCATGGGGATATCAGGTGATCAACTTCTAGCCACCAAAATGCTTATTCTGGCTTTGCTTTATTAACTCACTTATTGTTCCCTACTCTATGCTTGAAAAGGATTTTCTTCCTTTTTTTTTTGTTTGTTTAGTTTTGATGTTGGAACTGCAAATGATCCCTGAGGGTTATTAAAATTAAATAATTCTCACCTACTTGTCTTATCCCTCTTTCAATGATCAATCTGGTAACAATTGAAACTCTTTTTTATCATTGCATGTTTTTATCATTCATCGAATCACAACCGCATTTTCTATTACTCTAAAAAGTCTCAACTTTTTAATTCATCTTTAAATTTTTATTATCTCACCCATTCTTTCCTCAATCATTCATACACCGAACACTAATTTTTAAAATTCAAATGATTTATGAGTCTTTTTCCAAAACTATGGCTAATATTTTAGGGCTATATTAAGTAATATGAGAATCTAATCGTAATTTCCAAATTTACTATTGCTCAAATCATCTCAACCATATATTGTACTCTGAAGGTTCTCCTTTTTAATCTTATTTTTCAATCACCATTGACTACCTACTCTTTTCCCCAATCCTTCATATGCCATGTAAACATCTGAAAAATTTAGAGATTTTACTCTGCAATTAGGCACCACTTCTAATTCTTTTATGCCACTAAGTGGAAGCAGAACAAAGTATTTTAATTGTACCAAATAAATTAATGAAGGTTGGATTGCTTGGAGAGAAACTACAAGTCTACACAGACGATGGATTGAATAAAGTTCAGTGGAGTACATTTAGCTCTTCTGCTCAGCCACTCACATGGTATAAGGTAAGTAAAAGTTTTGCTAATGCCCCTTTTTTAATGTATGTGCTGAATTTGAAAGGAAAAACAATAGGCATATGTCCTCTAATTTTTGTTTCTCTGCAGCATTGAGTCTATGATGTACGTTCAATTCTAATTTCTGTGCAGTTTATAATTAAATAGGCGAGTCAAAAGTGGCATTTAAGTAAAGAAGTTTCATAAGATGATTTTGACCAATACAGGGCATTCTTGTCCCCCAGGTGATTCAAATCATTTTAGTGTATTTCACATGGCATTGTAGTGCACAATTTGGTAATTCTACATGGATCACTAGTCTCTACAGACAAACAGAAAAGGGATCTTTTTCAAGTGTTTAGGGAGAGAATAAACACATTTAAATCGTATCCAGACCTGGACAGAGTTTAAGTTCTGTGCTGTAATCTATTGCTGTTCAATAGTGAAAAGTTATAGTCAAGACAAATATAGCATGAGTTGTTTCTATAATTCCATAAAATGTTGTACTTTCTGGACTAACCATGTGGTTCATTGCTACTTTAACAGACTGCATTTGATGCGCCTGGGGGTACTGACCCCATCGTATTGAACCTTAACTCCATGGGAAAGGGTGAAGCTTGGATTAATGGCCAAAGTATAGGTCGATATTGGGTCTCATTTCATACTCCTGCAGGGAGTCCTACACAGACATGGTAAATACTTGGAAACTACTTTTGGAACTTTTGTCCAGTAAGCAACAACTTTCTTATGCAATTGACTCATTGAAGGGAAACAAAGACAAGAGAAGAGATGAAAGGAGGATGAAATACTAGGGTCTCACATGATCTGATGTCTAACAATCATAAACTGTGCACTCACTTCCGAAACTCAACTACTCGTGACTGACCTTTTATCTTCTTAGGTACAATCTACCTCAATCTTTTCTTAAACCTACAGGCAACCTATTAGTTTTACTGGATGAAGAATATGGAAACCCTCTTGACATTTCCATAGGCACTGTTTCAATCACAAAAGTATGTGGGCATGTGTCAAACAGTCATCCGCCCCCAGTGATTTCATGGAAGGGATACAACCAAATTAGTATGAAGAACAAAAAGCACCCCGGCAGGAGACCTAAAGTTCAACTTCATTGCCCTCGAAAAAGGAAGATTTCTAGGATTATATTTGCAAGCTTTGGAACCCCTTCAGGTGACTGTGGAAGTTACGCTATCAGAAGCTGTCACTCATCTAATTCTAGAGCCACAGTGGAGAAGGTAAGCTTTTCATGTTATCTTATTCAACTTGACTTTGCCATGCTCCCTCTGGTTGTTGAGGAAATGGTGGAAAATTGAAGAAAAATAGGACTTCTAATACTATTTGGGTTTTAGATGGTAGTTTTATGGACTTCTGATACTATTTGGGGTTTAGAGTTAGTGAAGGAACGTGGCCATCTTATAACATAAATGTCTTTTGATTGCCAGCAGAAATATCCAAAAATGTTCTTTACACCACCATTTTATCAGCAACCAAAGTTCCATTTGTGCTAAGAAATATTGTTTTTTTATTTGGAGTTTTACGTTGACATCTATGAAAGATGCAGGTCTCCTTATATTTGCGTCGTAGCTTATTTTGCCCATATATTCATAAGAATTTTTACTGATCTATAACTTTCCAGGCTTGTCTAGGGAAGAGGAAGTGTTCCATCCCTCAGTCATCTCAAATTTTTGGTGGTGACCCATGTCCAGGCATCCCTAAAGCTCTGATGGTTGATGCAGAGTGTAAATAAAAGTGAGCAGTTTATTTCCTTCAGGGAGATTTAAAAGTTTAATTCAATTGACCCTCAAAAAGTCTAATTAAAGCTTACTTTTAGCAAGTCAGCTTATGGCAAATCATTTATCTACAGCCGCACATCAATGTTTCAGTAAAGAGGTTATTCTTATCATATTACTTAGTTTCTTCCCTTTTCTATTGGATGGTACAAACTTGAGTAACTCTCAGACAAGTTTAATCACATTAACAGCAAATGAAGTTCCCTTTTATGTAATAATTTGATGTTCATTAGATCCATAAAGATATGTGGTAGTTACATAAGACCTGATTCTTGATACCAAGGCCATGCTAGATGTCTTTGGAATTATTAGATAGCTTTGGCATTATTGAGATTCAACTATAAGTTTATAACTAATACGTCAAAATTTCGTTAACTTGTGAAACTTTAAGGCTTGCTAAGTTTTTCAAAGTAATATAGCCTAGAAAAAGCACTTGAAATGACAGTCATGGTTATGCATGCAGCAAAAATTCCTTTTGAGAAGATATCAAAATACAACTAATGTTTACTTAACCAAGGTCATGACTTATACTATGTAAAGGCTCTCATAAATTCCTTCGGGAAGAATCAAATTAACAACTTCTTTTCATTGGTCTTCACAGCACAGGAAAAAAATCCAATGATTGTCTTCTATTGTTGCTCCTCCTTTCTTTCACAATTTATTTCTCCTTCATCCATTTCACCCCAGTTGGACTACACTAAATTTATGCACAAACTTCCTGATTTTACAACAAATTGTAGCATTGGTGGGCCTCAAAAGCCATCATATAAATTTTATCATGCAAACAATCTCCGAAAACAAAGGGAAAAAGAAAAAAGAGAAAAGAAAACTTTGTTCTCCATCCATACACGGTAATTTTGCAGGCATTACCCTCCATTGGATGATTGATTCTTTGATAACAAATATAGATACCTTTCAATCATATTTCACTAGTCACATTCTTCATACTCTTAATCCAGGAAACAGCAAAACGTATAGTATCAAAACTTCTCTCCATTGAGACTCCTACTATCATTTTGTCAACTTAATGTGTATAGGCAACAAAAGAAGATAAAAGACACAGGTCATCAAACTGAAGACTGATTTTTTCTCCTACAACCAATGCAAATACATAAGTGTTCAAAAGCAAAATTATGATACAATCCTATTCAACTCAACTCAAAAAGACTTTGTCCCAATTACTTGGGGTTGGCTACATGCAATCCTATGGAAATTAGAGATTCAGATACGTTTTCACAAATCATTCACTTAAGTCATGTTCTATACTTGTCTAAACGCATATATGTGTTCTTGTTGTAGTGACTCTCCACTACTTCTTAAACTTTCAAAAGAAAGACGAATTATGATGCGTATCAATCCACATTCATATTGAAGCTTGTCGCACAATAAAAATGCATAAGCTTCGAAGATAATTATTGTCAAAAGTTTTAAATGATTCCATGCTTGTTATACAACAATAGCCTTGTTTTTTTAGCTGCATAAGAGAAAAGGAACAAGAACTTCCCAGCAAATGAAAAGCTTAATTAAAGCAAAGAATGGATTATATATTGCTTATACAACAGTTAAATGCATTACAGCAGGATTAACTTTTGTATGAGTTTATAACACTTGAGAACGAAAAACCAAAAAGAAAAAAAATCAGAAGACCAGAATGGAATGACTTGAGAATAGAAAAAGTGTCCAGATATCAGGATTCTGAATTCTAAACAAATGGGTAAAGACTAACTAAGTGATTAAAAGACGTTAATGTAACCCTATTGAGAATCTATTATGTCTGGTATCATGATTTTACAAAATCAGACGCTAACAAGATCGCAAGTCCTCACATCCAAGCCATGTGTAAAGAAGTAGAAATGCAGGCAACCAAACCTAGCAGGATTTTTTGAGACATGTAATTTGAAAAGTGAAGTAAAACGTAGAGGGGAAAGTAATTCGAATAACAAAATAAATGGATTTGTTTCCTTATTTTTTTGGGAGGGGGGGTGGTGATAGTAGAACTTCGAGAATGAAGCTGACCAATTATGATCTCCCACTTTCTCTGCCTCTCTCTGACACACAAATGCATGCATCATTAGTAACAAAACAAGTTCAATGGTGAAGAAGATGGCTATTTATCATTGCTATGCGATGCTGACTAACAACTAAGCCCCAGAACAACAACAAAAAGGAAGGAAACCTAAGTACTGACATGACCATGAGTAAATAGAATATGGAAGTTAACAGACTTTGTAACAAATAGGAAAACAAAGTGAAAAAGAAAGTGTTTCAAGGATGAAAACAATTATAAAACACAGCATACTATAATGAGTAAAAGATTACACCTTTCAAATTGCATATGTACCTCTTCCAAGAAAACAATGTAACCAAATTTTAGCTAGGCATCAATGGGAAATTGGCCTTACAAGATTTATTGCTTAGTCATATGTGAAGGAATCCAGTAATATTGCTGCAATGAAAGGAGAGCGAGATTGGAGACACATATACTCAAAAGAACCACCTGCTTTCATGTTGCATTCCATTTTGTCTGCAACAGAACAAAAAAATAACCACTGCTCCTATACTTTCAAGGACATGTATTTAACTAGTAATTCCTACCCATTAGTAGGTTCAGAAAATAACAAGGTGACAAGAGAAAAATGACTTTATAGATGTAATCTAGACTCTGATGGTATATCCTAACATCCCCCTCCATATGTGAATCCTCAATTTACATATTCCCCATCAGACCTAATAGATTTCATGCATTGTTAACTTAATGCTATAAACTAGCAAATCCTCCTGTTTTCAAACTTAAAAGAGAAAATTTATTGGCTCCCCTTCTCCAGGCGATTGCCAGAAGACAAAATGTCAAATCATTTATGTAACTGAAAATAGAAAAATCAATATATACAAAGATACATATGTATATAAAACTTTTTGTTTAACTGAGCGTCCGGACCAACTTGCGCATATCTCGACTAATCCCAGCCATCAAATTAGCAAATAAACATATCAATCCTCATTCCACACAAACTAGATAATTACTGGGCAAAAGATACTAGAGAACAGACCTCAAGTCCCAAGAATTGAGAAAATAATTGAAGTTTGAAAGAAAAGAGAGATTTATATTTTAGTATGTGAACTACGGAGAAATGAATGTGAAATCTATTCAAGATAAATATGGAATTATATAAAGAAAAGGCCAGGAATTGAGAAGAGATGAAAGGGATTGGAAAAGCAACACAAAAGCGAATAATTTGGAAGTCAACCTCCTACCAGTATCTAAAGTTCCACCAAGAATAATCTTTCCAGAGTCCTGACATCTCATCCGTATCTGAGTGCTATCTCCATCTATAGATCCTGCTCTCCAACAAAAGATGTAACGATTAGAATTAACGAAGGGTAAATGCCATAATGTACGCATCGAAAGTCCAGTCAAAATGCCAATATTTCTCTGTTCTGCTTTGATTACCACTTGGCCGTCCACCTTTCCGCTAAAAAGGTTTTTTGGCCCCCGGAAATCCAAACGTTTGATTGTAGAAGCGCCCTTTGTAAAGGCAAATCAGCAATGAAGCCCAACCAGCTTTCTTCCCATATTTGCTCGCAAATCATCCTGCGAACCCAGGTGGCTTTTAAACTTAATAATTAAATTCAGATGATTTTAAATTTATTTATCAAGCCTAACTCACTCAAAAAGTATTTATTCAAAACACGAGACGTTTTGAAAAGGAAAAACACAACTTCAACCATATCGTGTTTTGTGTTTTAGTACTTTATGAATCCTTGTACAACATTTCAGGTCATCTAATACCTAATATCATACTATAAAATAAATAAGAATTTGCACACAAACAAATGTATGCTTTGGTCTACCGAAAACTTTCTTCAAAAGAAAAAACTCGCTTTTTTAGAAATCACCTCCAAAATAAAAATGAAACTCTTATAAAATTTTAAAAGAAATTTTTAGAAAAAGATTTCAAAACGTTATCGTAGTATTCATAGAAAAACAAAAGAAAAAAAATTACATATTATATGTCATGAGTAATATATAATAATCAAATTTGTGCAATAAACTTTGACAACATGACCTTTACTACATACAATAGGTTACGCCTACGCCCGCCCCTGTCCACATGAACTGCCTCACACTCACTACATCAATTGGAAAGAAAGGTCTGAAGATTTATATATATATACATATATTTATGTTTTTTAGGGCAAAGGTAATTAAATAAAAACGTTTTGACCCATTTTTATGAATATGCATATGTAGTTTCTATTTTACCACTAAGTGGTTGGTTTAGTGGGTAAGAATTCAGATTTTATCGCTCAATCCTTATTTGTATCTCCATAGTTACTTGGTGGGGCTAAACCTACTCTTCAGTGCCCAGAGTGTGCGGTGAGACCTAAGCTATTATTACGGCTAATAATATGACTCTATGTTTGTGAATATCTATACCACTGTGATAATCAGATTAAAGTAACACTAAATATATATACGTTGCAGAATTATAGAATTCAAAGATACAACCAAATCAGAATATAATACAACAATATATATAATACTGAATACATAGGATTCTAGAAATAAACTACAAAACAAAATATTAAACTTACAGAATGTAGGAAGTCAAATATTTATAGAATACAGATCGAGGCTAGAGTTGGACTCTATGTCCTTAAAACAAATTCTTTCCTCATAGAGTTGCAGAATGATTTGGACACCTATCTCTCAAGATACAACAATCTCCCACGCACAGAAGGTGCACTCCAATCAGTATGCCTTGTGAACTAGAACAGTGTATTACTCTCTCAAATGCAATGAAAAATAAAACTCATTTCATATAGAACTTTAGAGGGATATATATATACATAGAATAAGGTGTCTGTTCTTAAAAGTCACCATTCAAAAGGTGTCTTCCAATGATCATAACCAAACACCTATTCATTCAAAAAAAAAAAAAAAAAATTGGTAGTTTATTTGTTTTTTCCAATAATCCCCCACATCAATGAAAAGTGGTTGAAAAATGTAAGATGCAAATGTTGACACAAACGAGAGTACAATGGAAAGTTACCGTATCGGGTGAGATAGCTTTTGGCCTTGTACTTGGGCACCCCAGCTAAGTGCAGTAGTCCGCGTAGATTTACACTGACTGCTAAACTCATGTCCAACATCTCTACCTCTTTAGCAGTTGTACTTCATGAGAGGAGAGAGTCCCGAGTTAGGGGTTGTCCGATCGTGATCATTCTAGCAGTGATTGCTAAGTTTTTCCAGCTTCCCAAGGAGGCTCAGCCTCAATATGTCTATCCAGCCACTAGGGGGTTGATCATGATGTAGTGATAGCCAATTTGTGCTCCCCGGGTGAGAAGTGGATCTCTTTGTAGGTTGCAAAGAAGGTCCTAGCTGTTAAATACCAGCCCTTATTTGTCTTCACTTGCCATGCTACCCTTCCCATTTGTAAAGTCACCTAGGTTAGCCGCATCAAGGCTTAGCTGATGTGGGCCATAGGTATAGGCAGAACTATTGACATACCCCACTATATGTTCCCTGTATGCAGCCACTATGTCCATGTCACCTCAGGGTAGCATTCCCTTCGTTGGCTTCGTCATTAGGCTGATCACGAGAGCAGGAGTAGCCCCACCAGGAGACGTCATTGTTACACCCGCAATATAGCATGCTAAGAGATCTTTTAAGCATCAATCCACTGGTCAGTTGGCTAGGATCCAAAGACGGGTTCAACAAGGGAGTAGCAGGCCCAGCAGTAGGTTTAGCAGCAAGAGTAGAAGGCCCAACCCGTTCTAGGAGTTGAGCAGCCTTAGCCTAAGTAGCATGCTCGACAAGGTTCTACTATTAATATATTATCTGAGCTGGTTCAGCAGCAGGTAATAATGATCGAGCATCAGATAGTTGCTATAGTATAGTTGTAGCAACAGTGTGCGACATTTAATATCACTCAGGTTGGGTATGCCGAGCAGCTGGCAGAGTTCAGAGCCGAGGTTAGAGAGGAGCAACCACGTAAGGGTCGACTATCGAGGCAAGGCTCTGACACCCATTGATTACGATGATGATTTCCTTGGTTAGAGATAGAGTTTATATACCATTTGTATGAACATATCATTTCATTACAATGATTTCTTTGCTTTTTCAGTGGCTTCATTATAGTTGTATTTGGTTCATATGCTAGATAATGATTAAGAATGTTAACACTTATGTTCTTTCAAGATCTACTCATGTATGCTTTGCAGATGATTCTAGGCCATCATTTGTTCTCTTAAGCCACAAATTTTCTTGTTGAGTTCATTCCCTTGTAACCTTTTGCCTTAACCTTTTGATTGTGTGATCTTAATCGAGACTTTATCAGTGATGAGATATTCCCTTGTATTGAGAAACAAAAATATCTTCACTTGCGAAAAATTCTTGGACAGTATAAAAGAAAGAGCTATTGTTCATTGCAAGTGCAAAGAAAAGTGAAAGAAGATAAAATGTAGCAAATAAAGTATAAGAAAAGAAAGGGAAGTGTAAGAAATACAAGAACAAGGAAAAAAAAAAAAAAAAAGAGGAGACAAAGTAAAGGGATTGGTCAATAAAAAAGACAAGTCTTGTCAAATGAAAAAAAAAAGGGAAAAAATTAGAAGTGTATATTTATTAATCATTATATACCTTGATCACACATGTTTCGACCCATTTTACTTCTTTTTTCTCCTTATCTCTCACTTGTTGAACTGATTGATAACCTTTGAAAACTACTTCTTGATCCAGGCTTACTAATCATAAGATCTCATTTGAATATACGTCATTGCTTGTCAATTATTTTGATTGATGTTTAGCTATGGATTACCTTTCATGAAGCTATGCCAAATTGATACACTTTTGATATTTCGGTCTTTGTATTTGGTTTGCTCGTGCACACTCATACATTTACTCTCTTTAAGAGCATCCTATTGTGAAGAACCATATGTTTATTTGTTTGAGAGTGTATGTCCACTTAGAATTTGGATAGAGAGTCAAAGGTTTTGAAAATGGGAGGAGCTACATTTAAGCTATATTGCATGATTCTATTACAGCTCACTTGAACCTCGCTTTTGTGTATTTTTTTGACAATTTTTTGCTTGCATTAGGAGGTAGGGTGTCTTTTGAAGATTACTTGAGTATAATTGTGAATGACTTTCGTATTCATATAAATCTTTGATTATAGATCATGATTAAATGTTTGTGAAAATCACTGAAAACCCTCACGAGACACCACTCGCCCAGTAGAGGTAACCTAGGAGTTTAAAGGCTTGATACATAGGCTAAATGCATCCATGACTCTTACGAAAGTGGAGATTATCTCTTTATCTTTTGATTAGTATTTTTCTAGGGACTTGCATAAAGTTAGTTGGATAGTGTGATTGAACTCTAAAAGTGTAGTTACAATCCTCTAAACTTGCTATTTGTTGGTATTAGTTTAGTAGTATTTCGATATTTTAGCTATCTTTTGATCCTAATATAATTTTATGGTTGTTTTGTAGGTTTCGAGCTTAAGTGGAACAAATTATGGCTCTTAAAGGCCTTCAAACGTTTTCACAAAACAGAGGCCAAATTAAGCAACCTGCATAACCGTTTGAAAATACAGAGCTCAATTTTCCCATTTGCAGACCATTCGAACTATCTCTCAGGCTGTTTAAATTGTTGACGGTAGCTCTATTTTATTTTAGCCTACAAATGCAGTTTTGTACTTGAATTTTGGGGATCTCGGCTTTTGTACGAAATTGTAAATAGAGATAGTTATTTTGAGAGCTTCATGAAGGGAGAAATACATTTATTTCAATAGAATTCATAGTTTAATCTCAAATTCATCTTGCTTTTCAATTCAAATTGTCAATTACTTCATGCAGATGAGTAGCTAATCTTCAAATTAGATTTCATTGTGAAGATCATCCAAGAGTTCCAAGGTTTTCCATGGAGATAAATCATAATTTCAATGTTTCATCTTCCTAATTATTTAATTCTTAGCAATGGAAGCCTGGGTCTTTAAGAATACTTAGATTATTGACTATGTTTGGTAATTTCAATACACAATTTTCTAATTATGATTGTATTAATCTAAAACTCTCTACTTGATCATGAATCTAACTTCAATTATTGTAGAATTCATATTTTCTAATTTTAAATCTTCTGAATCAAATATTTTTTATTATTGTATTTGGTTTGAGTTATTAACCTTTTTGAAATCTTAGACGAATTGGGTAATTGAATCTAATCTTTTTTTTTTTCAAACTAGTTCAATTGTGATTTGAATTGCTTAGTTTAGTCAAACCAAACGTCAATTTCAATCAATTTTCATTTTCACTTTCATAAAAGTAACTCATTGGTTGTAATGATTATCGAGTGGAGTTTATGTTTGCTATGCCCATAATTTATAATTGATCCAATTTCCGAGAAGAAATTACCTCAGTTTCACCGAATTTACTATTCTGCTCTTCCTTTGCGTGAGGAGAAGACGTACGCTTCTAAAGGCGAGTCACATATCCTTTTCATTTGCCAATCTGCCTTGTAAGGAGAACTGTTGCTGCCCTTTTCCAGGCAATCATGTTCAAATATTCACATTACACTATATATACACATATGCGGAACATTACTGAAAATATATGTACACATTATGTATAGCAGTAAGTAGGAAGAAAATGGATAAAACTTGAAAACATGGGTTTGCTAACTCTGTGCTTTTTTTCTTTTTTTTTAATCAGTGATGGAGTTGCACCGGTTGTGCCTTTTTCCTGCTGACGAGTTGTCGATTGTGGCCGGAGTTGTAAACTGTGTGGTGCGAAGATTCGGTTGTGTTTTTTTTCCCGGTGAAGGTTGTCGATTGCAGCTGGAGTTGCAAACTGTACACCTTTTTGTCGATTGTGGTTTTATTTCGATGAATGGTTGTCGGTTATGGCTGGAGTTGGAAAATCGGTAGGATTCTCGGACTGGAATTGTAACACAATAGGAGAGTGAAACGTGAAAGTTGGGAAAAGATTCTAACGTGGCAGCGGTACGTAGTTAGCTAAATACATAGACTATCATCATGACATAAGTCCTAAAGCTAACAGGGCTTCACATAGCAGGCTGAAAGGAGCTTCACATTCCAACTCTATGGTTGACTTTTAATATTAGTATAAAAAATACATTTAAAAAAATTATCAACATAAATGAGATGAGGCGGATGTAGAGAGTGGGGGAGGGGTTATCTTAATAGAATGGGAATGGGGTATGGGGCTTTGACCCAAACATTTCCCCATTGCCATCTCATGTGTGCCTCACGGTCGCAAAAAATTTCACAAGATTTCCTAATATACAAAGATGGTCAAGGATTCGCGAATTAAAGACAACTCAAGTCAAATTCCCGAATCTATAACAACTTGTTTTTTTCCATTATTTATTGTATGTATAGTTGTTACAACGAATTGATGTATAAAAACTAAAAATACTTAAGTATTTTAATATATCAATAATTATACATCTATATACGCTCTGAAATTCTCTTATATTTTGACCATGAACATTATCAAACACTCGCACCACGACCTTGTGACTTACGAATAAATTTAACTCAACAGAAAATTGAAGATAGTTCTTCAAGTTATGTAGGACTCGTCAAGTCTCACTTATTCTAAATAAATACTTCATCAAGTTGAGTTGTGCCAAAAGTCAAAATGAAAAAAAATTCTTAAATAGAAAAATGAATCATAAACCCAAAGGGCTACAATAACTCATTCAAATTAATAATCAATTAAAGGGTTTTAGGGCCCAAAAAGAAAATAAAAAAATAAAGAAAGAAAAAAACGAATAGGTTTCATAGAAAAATCTAAGAAGAATTATTGAAATTTTCATCTTATTACCCAAATAAAAAGAATGGAACTGCAATTACAAAAAGAAAATCACTAAGGCAAGGAAAACAACCACGGTTGACAAAAAGAGTATAATTTTGATATATTGATAGTATAAATTTGTTTTATACAAGCATGCACCTACATACGACACATAAAAGAAAGCAAGGACACAAATAGCATATTGGTTTAAGCTTGTGTAAAAAATTTTTACTAAAAACAAACGGAAGACAAACTTTTATGCGCAAGAAAACCTAATCTGCAAAAAAATTCTCCAGGGTCACGGTTGTATCCGTCTTTTTCAAGAACACCTTTCATCGCGATAGGGTATATTGGAACACACTAGAATATTCTAGAGCTCACTTTGCCGGTGTGGATATCCCAACTGTACGCAGTCATTTGGACTATCATCCTGCTGAACGTTTAGCCCCTAATCTGGGACAGCACACCGGCACATAGGACAAGTATTGTTTCGTTCCAACCATGGAACAATGCAGCCATGGTGAAACACATGAGCACAGGGCATGGAAGTGATCTCTGCTCCTTCACCAAAATCTTCCAAACAAACAGCACAAGTGCACTGGCCATCTTCTCCACCATCGAACATCTCTTTCTTCAGCCCATCAATGGCAGATTTCGAAGCACCCCTCTGTACAGAATCATCAGTACCAATACCATTCTCCAATAATATAGAAAAAATCTGATCCCATAGGGCATCCACATCATCTGACATGTCTAAGGTAACTAACTCAACTGTGACAACCTCCACCTCGGCAATGACCAGAAACCCATTGTTGGTCCCGAAGAATGGAGCCACGTCGAACGTAAAAGGAATGATGCACTGCTTCAGATGATCGCATAACGTAGGATCGTAGCCCAAGTTTGAGAGTCGGTTCAGAACATAGCTGTCACAAGGCGAAGGCGAGGCAAGAACCTGATGAGGAACACTGATGACATCCGGAAGCTCCGAAAAGACGAATATTTGATCAGTAACAACGTTCCCTGTAGGAGTTCGGTGCTGTTTTTTGCGTTGGTGCGTCAGTTGAATTTCGACAAACACCGGAGCTCCTACTGGGCTGAACAATGGTTGGGCACATACATGAATGTGGTAGTCTGTGGATGTAGCCATTTAGAGAGAGAGAGAGAGAGAGAGAGAGAGAGAGAGAGAGAGAAGGGTTGGAATGTTGGTGATAAAGTTAGGGCTAGATGTATATGTAGTGTCTAAGTTTCCAAATCTGGAATCCTGAGTTACTTTGGATTTCATAAACTTCAATCCTAATCTTCTTCTAATTGGCTTTCTTCTTCTAAACTTTTTGTTTTTTTTAATAAGACAAACGAAAAGATAAAGAACCATTTTCGAAATAGCGAACTGTAGAATGGATAATTAGATATGTTTGATCGGAAAAATAATATTTTAAAAATAAATAATTTATTCATTGTTATTGAGATAAAAAAAAAAAAAAAGGAAATATATGAATTTTGGACAGTTAGAAACCACATTGCCGTAGCCTTTTATTATGATTGGATCTCTTAGGGAGTTAAAACATCCTCAGGGAGTGGGGGATTTCCAGAAAATCATGAAGACCTCCAATGAAGACGGAGGCTTTAGCAAAATAGAGAGATCAATTAATGGGCAATAGTTTGGGGTCAACGCCAATTCCGTTTTTGTAATAAAAATATATTGGTTAAAATTTTGAGTTTTTTTTTGCCAAAATAACACTTTTTGTGAAACTAATTACCTATCTAACACTCTTTTAAAAATAATTTTTAATCTAATACTATTTATGCCACCTGTTGTTTTTTAGAATTTTATTGATATTTTAACATTTCTTATTATTAGAAAATTAATAAAAAAAAATACATTTTCTTTGAAATCTCGAGCACAGAATTCACACAATGCACTTAGGATATGTATGTATACAATTTATGAAGAAAATAGGATTCTAAGTGCACTATGTGAGTTTTGTGTTTGAATTATCAATTTGTATGTTTACATATATTGCTAGCATTTGCTACTGCTTCTCTTTTTATTACAAAAGTTGAGGAAAACAAGAAAGGAACCGATTTCTTAAATCCTAGAATTTCATTCTTTGAGGCAAAAACAATAAATAATCAGTTTATGAGGAATTTATTTCTTAGGGACCAAAAAAAAATGAAAGATTAAGATTCAAAATAGATATTTGTAACCTTTTTTTTACAAGTGATAACCCATATTAATAGAGTTTTCATATGAGAACTATCCATAGATTCATCACTAGAAAAATGAATAGAGTTCTACTGTAATGTGGATGTACAATGACAAGGGGAGATTTGTTGGCCAATAGGTACATGTAATTTTTATGATGAAATTGGGAACAAAATCCTCTTCACACATGAACATTATGGGAAAAAAAAAAAACTTGTTTAGGTGATGGTTAATATGAATCAGATAAGCTCTGGTCTCAACTATTATCAGTAAAAGCATGAAGTGAAAGGATTTAACTTTTTTTGCATCCAAATCATTTACATTTGTTCAATGAATTTTTGAACTAACTGATTGTGTTGCAGTTTATGATTAATTGTATCTGGTTTAAATGATTTTAGTTAATGGTAAACCGGGTTGTCTATGTAATAAAAGTACATTATATATGTATATATACATGAAGAAGGCAAAGAGTACAACACAGCATTGTTAGATTTGTTGAGGAAGATGGAGCTCGTAGATGAATGGCAGCGACAGCATTTTGTAGACTTTGATTTGAAATTTTGATGGAAATATATTTTCTATTAGTTTTCTAATAACAAAAAATTTTAAAAATATCAATAAAATTCTAAAAAAGCAACAAGTGGCGTAAATAATGTTAGATTGAGAATTATTTTTGAAAGAGTGTTAGATAGAGAATTAGTTTCACAAAAACTATTATTTTGGCAAAACACTCTAAAATTTTATTAGATTATTGCGACTCTTTGTTTGGTTACCCAGAAAATGTGACTACAGATAAAAAAAAAAAATTAAGAAACTAAACAGACAACTACTACGTCAAGATTAAGAAAATCTAAACAGCCATTGAATAAGAAATCTAAAGTATTCAATCCTTAATATAGAGTGAGGCAATTTCATTATCCTATGATGTGACTAGAAAGTGAGGTTAAGCTCTATTTTCATATTAGAGTAGAAAAGTGTCACGCAACTAGGTGGATAAGTTTATGCAAGTGGGGAGAAAAAGTAAGGAGTAACTAGTGGGTGGTTAGAAACTGTTCTTATCAATTTTCTGCTTAGTTTTCGTGTGACACAAAAAAACTCATTATTCTAGTGAATAATTAAATTACTTTTAAATGCTTGGTAACTCAACATGTTACATTAAATTGGCTTAACCATATTTTTGGTTTCACAAATGCTGCTCTGTTTCCTTATTATAATAACAGTATATATATATGTCTAATTTCAAAAAACTTTAAAATTGAAAAAGTCACTTGGGAAAAGAATTTAGTTGTTATATAGTATTAACAATTTAGTACTTATCCTATTAAATTGTGACATTTAGTGTTTTATTACATCAATAACATAAATTTGTTGTACATGAAGAAAATTTTAAAGAAATAAATAAAATATGGTAAAATTTGAGAGGTACGAATACAAAAACAGAAAAATAAAAAAACTATGTACTACTTACTGAATTTTTTTTTTTTTTTTTTATCACTTGGTGTCTCAAATCTAGTGCGTCGCACATGTTACCGCTACTAGTAACATACCCGAATGTGGCTTTAAAAGAAGTTTTAAGTTATACAAACATGTATGTATGGCTATATTTCCCAAAAGAGAATAAAAAAAATTTGAAACGAAAAATAATAGGGTTCAAACAGAAAGCACGAATGCTTAATCAAAGACGAACAATTACTGGAGTTTATCATCTTATTTCCTAACTCTTTAGGAAAGAATCAAACTGTATCTAATAAATTTTGATTAAAGAAAATCACTGATGCAATATTTGCAATCCAAATTTATCAAAAGAAAAAAAAAAAAAAGAAAAGATGAGGGAAAAGTAAACAAAACGAGATATTTCAAATTTCTACTTTTTTTCTTTTTATGTTCTTTTATCCTTTATTTTTATAACAACTAAACATATATATGTAATTTTATATCTTTATCCATTTCCTTTTTTCTTACTAAATTCTTGATCCAAACACAGCATAAGTATTTAAATTTTGATTTATTGAGTGAAAGGAAAATAGATGAGAAATGAAATTATTCTTCTTGTTTAATTGTTAATGAAAGTAAAATTAAATAAAAGAGAAATGAGTGTCAAAATGAGGGAAGAAATCGTATTTTATCGTATTCTTTATCACTTTCCCAATGTAACCAAACATGTAAGAACAAAGAATTTAAAATCTCATAACCTTTTCTTTTTTGTTCCCTTTTGTTTTTCTTTTTCCTTTCACTCAATAAATATATATTCCAAACAAACTCATCATGATCCTTAATTACAATAATATTACTACCACATTATTTCTTATCATTTTTTCTTCATCAAATCCTCATTCCAAAAGCATCGTAAGTAAAAGAAACTTGTCCCGATCATTAAAAGGAAAATACTATTTCTACATAATTTTTGTGTAGAATCTTACACGAGAATAGTATAACAATGACAATTTTATAATTAAAAATAATTATGATGAATATTTAGTTTTGAAGTGAGTGACTCTCATTTAAAATTAAACACATCATTCTGTATGAAAATTTTGTAAATTTTTTTTATTTTTATAGCATTCCACATGTTAAAAGAAAACAAAAACTGCAATACAACTATACAAGCTCTGTAAAGTTACTAAACCTAATCTGCTGGGAGGACATATCGGCACATAGGACAAGTATTCTTCCGTTCCAACCATCTAACAATGCAGCCATGGTGAAAAACATGAGCAAAAGGCATGCAAATCACCTCCGTTCCGCCACCAAATTCCTCCAAACAAACAGCACAAATGCACAAGTCATCATCTTCCCCACCATTGAACATCTCTTTCTTCAACCCATCAATGGCTGCTTTAGAAGCGTCCCTTGGTAGAATTTCTTGCATCATATCAACTAAGTCAACTGTGGTAATCTTCAACTGGGCATGGACCTGAAAACCAGTTGCATTCCCATATCGCTGAGCTGCGTCAGCCATAACACGCATGATGCGCCCCTTCAGATACTCGCATAACGTAGGACCAAAGGCTATCTCCGAGAGTTGGAGAAAGGTAGGGATCACAGCGTGACGGCGTGGCGACAACTTCAAGAGGAACATCAAACAGAACCTTAAGCCGTCCAGCGATGAATATGTCATCGGTAACAACGTTTCCTCCGAGAGTTCGGTGCTGTATTTTGATTTCGTGTCTCGCGAGAATTTGGACGACGGCCGGAGCTCCGGGCTCGTGCCGTGGAAGTGCATGCATCTGAATGTTGTAGCCTGTGGATGTACCCATTGACGCAAGAGAGAGAGAGGGAGAGAGAGTTGGCCGATGAGTTTCTTATTTATTTGTAGTTTCGCTGAGTTTCTTATTTTGTCTGAGTTTCCTAATTTGAAATCCTGGGTAACTTTGGATTTCCTAAACTTATTCCTAACCTTCTCATAATAGGAATCATGAGTTACTATATATGTTATTGTGTTAAAAATATTAGAGTTTTTATATTAAACCTTTACCAATAATTAAACTGGCTTTGCAGTTGTGAACTTGTTATGTTTACTTCATATTTCCATTATGGAGTAATAACTAATAATATTAAAAATAAAAAATCTAAGCAAATTTGGAGATGAAAGCCCATTTTTGTTTTTAAAAAAAAAAGGTACTTTCAAAAAGACATAATATTGAGACTCGATGGGTTCCAACGGGTGGCTTAGCGTTTATATCATTTTAAATGGATTCTATTTAAATTAAGCGTTATGAGACATTTATTAAATTGGTCGAGTTTTGATTGAAAATACATGTGCTCGTACTTATAGGCACTTAACCTGACCTAACATAATGGTCGCATAGTTTTTTTTTTTTTTTCTTCAAAACTATATTCATTTTAATATCAAAATTTTTATTTAAATTATCAAAATATAATTAATGCTTGGAAAAAAAATGTTAGAATTGATTGAATTATGCTTTCATTAATTGATTTTATTTTCCCGATCGGAGAAGGGATTGTAACTGGTATTATTAAAAGACATGCATGAGAGGTCCATTTTTAATCGTATGGGCTAATGCACACCTTATGGAAGATAGACCTGATTGGACGAAAAGCGTGTGCTATTAAGAGTTCAGCAGAAGCCTGTGATGGGATTGACGTAGGAGTGTGGGCTATTAAGAGTTCATTACGTGGAGTTTCAAATGCTCCTAATTGTCTATCTCTATTTGTTTTTTTGTTTTGGTTTTTTGGTTTAAGCAGCAAAAGAAATAATAGTTATGTTATTAAAAAAACAATTACATTCGATACATAACATAAAAAAAAATCCAGATTATTGATCAATTTCTTTAATTTTCTTTTCACAGAGCTTTAAATGTTGTGTTGAACTATGAAACTATACCTCTAGACGCTAAATTTAATTAAAATTAAAATATTATATATTTATAGAATAAAATATGTTAAAAATCTTTTGTGTTACTATTGAAATTTATATATCCAAGGCCTCGCACATGTTACCGTTAGTAGTACCTGTAAGATCTATAATATCAAGTATATAAATTTATAACATTAATATAAAATTGAGTTAAACAGTAGAAATCCAGAACCAATCCTCTTCTTCTCCACAATATAACCACTCTCAATGAGTAATTAATCTCAGTTAGGAGTGAAGAGGAGAACTAGTCAATGTATATAGGAGTCAAAAATTAATTGGGTTAATTCATTCGGTCTGGACCCTTGTTCTCTTTTAGGGGTTATAAATTGGACTTTTACCCGCTAGAGTCAAGAGTTGGCCGTAAGAGAATTATCAGAATCTCACTCGTAATAGAATTGTATTGCTTGATCTACTTAACACAACTAAAAGTAGGTGCGGCAAAATAGTACATAATAAAAATAATCCGGTAAGTTTGGGGGTCGAACCATAGATAACAAATGTAGTAGTAAAAACAGAGGACAAACGTAACCAAAAGAAAAATAAAATCTTTTTGTAGTTTTGAGATGGAAGTTGCTAAATTAGATATTAATATAAACATAATAAAATAAAATAGTCTTGAATTTAATTGATTTAATCACTTGACTTACTTAGGAATAATCAATACAGGTTTACTAACTGCCAATCATTTAATCTACTCGGACCTCATAAATTAGTAGATAGGTATATTTAAAACAATCAATAACTAGAATATAATGTTAAGATTATGAAACCCGCACCATCGACTCGTAAACACTTGACAATATTTTGTCAGTGCATAAGTGTAACAAGCATATTTAAAGGTATATGTTTTCAAATGTTCTAACTTAGAAACTTATTCAATTAAAATCGAAGACCCTCATCTTAGATTTGCATATACTGCTGGGGATTTCGGAATTTTTCACAACTCAGTTATAATGCATACATATAATACCAAAAAATCTTATCTGATTAGCAGAGACTAATCTACCTGATTAGAATCATACCTTCGAGACCTCTCTGGTTAATCCTGAATAGAAGCAGATATGAATTTCGAAATCCTTCTGCTTTGATCTTGAACAGCAAGTAACATCAACAAGCACGAATCAATTGTTTAAACTCAACCTTCGAACTTCTATTGTATCCCTCAAATTTGCCTTACTCCAGAGAGAGTAGGCTTACAGCTGCTGGGGTTTCTCTTCCTCACAAAAACGTGTATCTCTCAATTATGAATAAGTGTCACCCTAACTGCTCGTAGAATGCATATATATAGAGGTTACAACAGAGACTATAAAACTAGTATAACTAGGGTTTCCTATGCAAATAAGGATTCCTAATCCAATTAGGATTAATCCCTACTTATTCAAATTATAATTTATACCACTAATGAATTATAATTGCACTCCCTATTATACTAGAAATTATATTTCGAGCTCCATATTAGTAAATGCTTATTTTTCTTCCCATGTTAATATTACAGATACCCGTATATTAAATTAAATTACTGACTATTAAATTTAATAAATTTATTTAATTCCTCAAGATCTTCCACTTAACTTATTTGATATGTCAGATTTATAATCTACCTACAGGATTTGACATAATCTAAATTTATAAGCTTCCTCAATGTGGTATCATTAATCCCTATACTGGAACGTGGATTCCATCAATAATTAATATTCACCATACACGTAATGTTATTGTCCAACTCATTGAATTTATTGACCCACAAAGAATCTCACTCTTCTGTGAATCAAAATAATAAACACTACATGCATGTGTCTATTTATTATATTAGGATTAAGAGTATAAGCACTCATAATAATTATGAGGTATTAATTATTTTATATAGTCAATATAAAAATAATTACCTCAACATCTTCCTGTTCAATACACACAAAGTATATTAGTGCAAGGAGTTGGAACTATACTGTCCCCTATAGTCAAAACAGACCTATTAAAACCTTGTGTTATACTCTTACTGATGGTGTGTCCAGTTACTTCTAAGACTGTGAACGATAAGCTTATATTTCATAAGCACCGATGATCTGATCTTCTATTTGTAACTCGTACTCTACACACTAAATCATCTACTATATAGAATAAGAAACACACATGTATAATCATTAAATAAATAATACAATACAAACATTGCTCATACGGATTCTCATTAAAATGTAATAACTAATTTATTAGTAAATACTAAAGTTATTACGGAAAGTATGTCTTTTAATATAAATTCTTAACATATACAACGTTAGATTATGGTGAGAGGTGTTCAATTACGCGCTTGGAACAAGGAGGTTTTCGTAAAGGAAGTAAATGGGGAAATGTAACAGGGGTGGATCATAAAACTGTATCAAAGGAAGTCCTACAATGTGGTAAAATCTTTCTGAAAACTGAATCATTTACAAGAATTCAAGGGAAGTGCAAGGTAAAAGTCGGAAAATGATGGTATCAGATTGGTGTCCTTGAAGAGACATATCAAGGAGGATGGATGGGTAAGGGTCCAAGTGCAAACTTCGATCTAGATAATGGCTTGTACAGTCCGTCCATTTCTAAGGGGCCATCCTTGTGCAGTCCATTCGCTTCTAAGAGGCCATCCTAGTCGATTAGGACTGGCAGCAGTGGTTATAAGGGCATCATCTAGAATTGAACTATGGGTGACGATGATGTGTTGGACCAAGAGATGGCTCTTGTTAGCCACGTGGATGAATTAGTGAATGATGAGATGGAGGGCCATATGTATCATGAAGCCAATGTAGTTGGCAGGGTAGGTGAGGGGAGTTCAAAGTCGATGTTGGAAAGATCAAAACCAGTGGTATCACCACAAAAAAGTAATGCGGACTTTAATTGTAACATCAACCCGATCAATGACAATAGGAACGATAATGTTGATTCAAACCAGGTCTTGGGTGCAGAGCAATCAAACGAAATCAGTATAACCGTTGAAAGTTTAAGGAATACGGGGGAAAATGTAAAAGGGTCTGGCCATAATTTAAATGGCTATGGACCCGATGTTGTTTTTAGGCCAAGGGTTTTGGACTGTCAAGTGGATTCAGAAAGTCAACCAAGAGATGTTGTTGACAGGAGAGTTTTAGGCCAAGCTGTTGATGGTTTGGTCGAAGGAAAGATCTTGGTGCCAAGAGCAAAATAAAGACTCAAGAAGGGGTGCAGGGTAGCTTATTAGAGAAAGGTAAGAAGGTCAAGTGGGAAGAGAAGGTCAATTGCAAAAGTTAAAGGCCAAAGATTATTAGGGATGAAACACAGCTCAAGAAGGGAGAACAGTTCTTCTATCTCATACCTCCCATCACAAAACATTAGGAATAAGAATAACCTAATATTGTGTCAGATGGAAAAGCAGTGTGTAGAGGAGGCAGAAAAAATGATTGAATTAGGCAAGTTGTTGGGAATCAATTTTGAGAACAATGAAGATCAGATGAAATCTATTCTATCAGAAATGGAATGGAATGACATTGAGTTGGAGCAAAGTAAGAGGGTAACGGGGTCCAAAGGGAATTAAGTGTTGAGCTAGATTACTCAAAGGAGGTGTTTGCAATTGTGTGCAAATGAAGCTTCTAAGTTGGAATGTAATAGGTTTGGGGGGGAAGACTTAAGAAAAACATGGTGACGAAAGTAGTGAAAGCCAGGGGGGTTGATATGGTATTAATTTAAGAAACAAAGTGAGAAATATGCAACAGGAGGAAGGTGGAGTCGTTATTGGGGTAATGCTAATTGTGAGTGGGTGGAGGCCAATTCAGAGGGACTCTAGGGGTTTATTAACTATATGGGACAAGCAGCTTTTTGTCTAAAGCAAAAAATGGTGGAAAAAAACTTTATCTTCTTGGAAGGTGTGATGCAAGGTGGTCATCAGTGTGCTATAGTGAATGTGTATGACCCTAGGACTAAGGAGGATCGTAGACAATTGTGGATTAAACTTGCAATTCTAAAGCAAGCAGTGAATGTTCCTTTTTGTTTGGGTGATGATTTTAATGAGATTCTCATAACAGAGGAGAGATCATTTTGCACAAGAGTTGATGAAGGCATGAGATGCTTCAGGAAGTTTGTTTCTAAGCTTAACCTGATTGATTGTCCCCTGCAAGGGAGAAGGTTTACTTGGTCAAATCTTCAAGTTAAGGAATCATGGAGTAGATTGGATAGGTTTTTTTTTCTGTCAAAAATGGAATGCTCTCTTTAAGTGTTCTCAATGGGGTCTCCAGAGGTTATTTTCTGATCATTGCGTAGTGCTATTAATAGATGAAGAATGGGATTGGGCTCCAATGCCGTTTAAAATCTATGAGTCTTTGTACAAAGTAAAAGCATTTTTAGCTTCGGTGGAGGATCAGTGGAAGAAGTTAATTAAAGAAGTTGCAGGAATTAAAAATCATCATCAAGGTTTGAAAAAGGTCAGGTTGTGTTAATTTGGCTAAAAATATTAAACTGGTGGAGGCTGAAATCCAAAGGATTGATATTCAAGGTGAGTGTCAAAGCAACAATCAAAGCTATGTTGTGAAAAAGAAGAGAATTAAGAGGAAAGTTAGCTAAGATGTATTTGAGAGAGGAAGATTATTCAAGACAAAGATCAAGAATGTTATCGCTTCAAAAGGGTGATAGTAACTCTAGTTATTTTCATGCATCAGTGAGACTAAGGCACAGAATCAATTTTATTGATCAAGTAATTAAAGAGGGATTTGTTTTAGATTAGCCTAGTCAGATTAAAGAAGAGGTGGTTATGTTCTTTAAAAACATTTTTATTGAACCTTTGAACTTTAGGCCTATACTAGATGGAATCTTAAGAAGACAGTTGAGCAAGGAGAGCAGCGATTGCCATAAAGCAGTGTTTGGAGAAGAAGAGGTTTGGCAAGCTGTGAAGTCATGCAATGGTAATAAAGCCCCAAGGCCAAATGGGTTTAAACTGAATTTCTTCAAGAGGTACTGGAAGGTAATTAAGGAGGATGTTTTTAGATTTATGAATGAACTCTATGAATATTCTAGATTAGTCAAAGGGATTAACTCATCATTTCTAGTCTTAATACCACAGGAGTTCTAGTCTTAATACCTAAGGAGGAGTGTCCAAAAAAATTTTCAGGATATAAACCTATTAGTTTATTAGCCTTATTATACAAGGTGTTAGCAAAACTTTTGGCTAGTAGGTTGAAATGGGTTATGAAGGAGATTATTAGTGATGCTCAACCAGCTTTTATAAAAGGGAGACATATTCTCGATGGGGTCCTAATTGCCTATTAAATCATTCATGAGTGGAAAAGAAAGAAAAGAAAATTATGAAGAAGGTGGATGGAAAAAGGAAAAAGGCTGTTTATGGAAAAAAGTGATTAGGCATAAGAATAATTATGAAGAAGGTGGATGGCTGCTAGGGGAAGTTGAAAATAAGGATGGTTCTGCTTTATGGTTAGATATTCTGAAGTTAGGAGGTGACAATTACAGTTTCAAAGAGGAAGTTCTTAACAATTTTCAAATTAAGGATGGGGATGGAAGGAATACAAAATTCTGGAAGGATGTTTGGTTAGGAGACATGTCTCTCATATCAGCTTTTCGTAGATTAAATTCTCTGTCCCTTCAGAGAGATGCTTCAATTGCAGAAATGAAAAATGGAAGTGATGATTGGAATTTCAGTTGCAGAAATAAAAGAACCTTAAGGTCATGGGAAGAGGAGGATTTGAATTCTTTAATGAAATGTTGGACCCATTTAAATTGGTGGAGTCAAGATCAAATTCTTTAAGGTGGAAGGTGGAAAAATCCGGAAACTTTTCTGTTAAATCATGCTGCAAGCTTGAAGACTCATCAGATGTGTAGGACTTGGTTTCTTTAGCCAAGGTATGGAAAATTATAGCTCCTTTGAAGATAAAAATATTTGGGTGGATGGCTTTATAGGAAAAGATCAAGACTAAGATTTTGATGTTTAGTAGAAAGTGTTGGCCTCAGGGTAGTTCCATAATGTGCGAGATTTGTCCAAAAGAGGATGAAGACTCAAACCACTTATTGCTCAAATGTGGGTGGGCTTGGAAGATCTGGAGTTCAATTGTGAATGGTGGGGATGTGAATGGGTGTGTCCAGGAAGTTTGATGTCTCATATGCATTGGTGGTTTAGCATGAAGTTTAGTAATTTGGAAAAATGGATTTGGGAAGCTCTATTCTTTTCGGTGTTATGGTACATTTGGTTAGCTAGGAATGAGCTAATTTTTAGAGGTGTGGGTGTTAATTGGGTGGAAGCAGTTGACATTTTGAAGTCTCAAGTTGCCTTGTGGATAAAAGCATAGAAATCTAATGCTCAGTTCTCAATCAATGATGTCATGTATTCTATTCAAGAAGTGAGAAGTTTGAGAGTTTAAGTTCTTGTGGTTATGGTTTTTGTTGGACTTTCCAAAGGCGATTTATAGGGTTCTAGTCGGGATGCCTTCTGTGTTCTTCATGGTTTTTTCCAGGCTGAGTGATTCTGTGTTTAGTTGGCTCTTTTGGTGTGGATGAAGGTTGATCAGTTTTTCAGTAATTCTGTATGGCCTCATTCTATTCCCTGTTTGCATCATGTTATCAAGTGAGATGCATTATGGCATTTGCTTTTGATTCAGTTTGCCAGTTCTACGGGAGAGTGTGGGAATCAAAATGCTTCTGATCAGTTGCTGATGCTTCAGTTGGGTCTTGGTCCAGGAAGCTATGTTGGGGCTGGTATCTCACCAGCTTTGGGGAGGTTTTTCTGTTAATGTAATCTTACTATTTTTTGGGTGAGGATGTTTGGTAGTGTTGCTCTGTCTTGACTGTTAGTCCTATCCCCTGTTGTAATTGTTTTCTTTCATCTATTGGAGTTCTTTTAGCTGTTCAAAAAAAAAAAAAAAAGAAAGAAAGAAAATAATTGTATCATACTCAAATTAGGTCCACACTACTATCTAACAACATCAATAATAAAATAAATGCACATAGACTCCCCTGGCCATATAATCACAACAAATGTCTCATAACAAAAAAAATATAATCCCAACACAAATCTTGCACCTTATCATGCATGTCTCGTAACAAAATCCGATTCACTCCATTTTTCACAAAAAAATAATCAATTAATAGAAGCTCATCCTATGAAAAATTCTAACACCACCATATCCAAATGTGGTTTTAACCTAACCTGGGACGAGTTTTCGGCACATAGGACAAGTATTGT
>CM065389.1:18127500-18190000 GCA_033060915.1 Euryodendron excelsum | reverse complement strand
CTGTATTCAAGATTTAAGAAGTATTTCAATGACTCGCCAAGCTTCACCAACTAAAATTAAGAAAATGCATTAATTTCACGTCAAATTGACCCAACAACATATACAATATTCGTGTCATAAAACCAATTTTAAAAAAAAAAGAATGTGGAACTCCATCTGCTATACGAATTTCTTAGGGCGCGTTTGATTTTCAGGATTGGGGAGGATTGGACAACGTATCTAGAGTAGTCCTGCGTTTGGCGAAGATAAATGAGTTGGACTATGAGTCCACTCCGGATTGGTAACACCGGGATTATTTAGTCCTAGGGGTATGTATTTGCTAGTTCTGGGTAAGAGGGGGTTCGGACTAGCCTGCCAAATGAAGGTTATACCTTTTGTCCTAAGTCAAATATACTCACAACCCATTCTTAAAATGATCTTTCTCTGCCCTAAACGAATGTCACTCTCTACCTCCCTTCCAACAACCGAACCCTAGTCTGGGCTGCTTCATTCATCGGCCGTGATTTCGCCATCGAGAACAACATCAAAGCAAGGGAAATAAATCTTAACAACTGACCATTACCATCACACACTCAGATCTGTATCACCAAAAGGCAAGGTCCACGCTCCACGAAACCACTACTTCATCTAATTCATGAAACCTAAGACAATCAAGTATGCGGTCTCTGCATCTAAAATCAAATGCCGATTTCACAGTGATGATCCATTTTTTTTTTTTTTTTTTGTTCTTGCTATTGTTCACTACTCCCTTTTTCTGGTGGTTAATCGCTGTTGTTGTTGGGGCTTTTGTTAATTTGTAATTTATTTATATTTATTTCTTGATTGAGGACCTCTTTGTTAAGGCTTTTGCAATTTATTGACTATTAGCAATATTAGTAATTGTTTCTTAAACGAAACTTTTTGTTAGCTGTATCAATTGCCTTTGTTATTTTTTATTTTGACTCAAGTTGGTAATGCTTATCTATTGGTCTATGTAATGGCATTCTTGTTCCTTTTCTTATTTGGGAAGTTGTTGTTTAATACAATTTCTACATGTTGCTAGTTTTGATTCATTGTTTTTTACTCTGTGTTATGATGTTTCTGATATGTTGATGATAGGTTGGGGGACCTCATTTATATTTTTCTTTTGATCAAGTTTTCATAAATCCAATTTGTTTAAAATGGTGCCCTTTCATTGTATAGGTGATTACACTTCAAACGTGTAATCATTAGCCTCTAAATAGCCAGTGTTAGTCTAGTAGAGTAGCATTTTCTCTCTTTTAGTTGTTTTATGATCCTAACATTATTTTGTGGTTGATTTGTAGGTTTAAAGCTTAAAAGGATCAAAATGGAGAGTCAAAGGGCAACAAGGTCATTTGACCATGAGCACAGTGACCCAGACTATGCGCACACTTGTCAAACCGTGCTAATGGTCCCCAAGGGTGTGCGCATGCTTATGCAGATTCAGAGCAAAAAAAACCTCTACAAAATCGTTCGAAATTACTGAGGCTCAATTTCACTGTCGAAAGCTATGTGTTGACTGTGCATACGGTAGCCCCAATCGTGCGCATGGTCTATGGCATTTCTATTTTAATTTTGGCCTATAAGTTAGATTTTAAAGTACAATTTGGGGATCTTAGTTTCTACTTAGGGTTAGTACATTTTTCTATAGTTTTACAAGTACTTTGAGGCCATTGTAGTAGGCTTAACTTCTTGTAATTCTCTTTGGATCTTCATTGTAATCACTAGTCAATTTGGTGGTGGATCTCGATGACCTTTACCTATGCCAGTTTTTTGCAAGGTATGAGGATTAAGACTACTAGAGCTTGAGGTAGCCATACAAGTTTCTGGACCTTTGCGATATGGTGGAGTTATAAGTATATACCCATACGGCAACTCGAGATGTTAGAGATGGTTCTATTTCCTCGAGCCATGAGATGGGCCAAATCCCAGGTGGTGAGGCGAGCTGCTGACACTAACATTTTGATCCCCAGCCCATACAGCCTCAAATCAGAGTCCAGGAAACCGCATCCTTTCTCGATTCTGATGACATCATCTTCGAGATTTATCATCTCAAATCCCCTCAAAACGGAGTTCAGACGATCACGTCTCGGTCCAACTCTGATGACACCATCTTAGAGATCTGTCATCTCCAATCACCTTAAACCGAAGTCTAGGCGACCACGTCCTAGTCCAAGTCTGATGACATCATCTCGAAGATCTATCATCTCTGATCATTTTAAACTGGAGTCCAGGCGACTACATTTCGATATGACTCTGATAACACCATCTCGAAGATTTGTCATATTGAATCAATTTAAATCGGAGTCCAGGTGACCGCGTCCTGGTCAGACTCCAATGATATTATCTCGGAGATCTGTCATCTCTGATCACTTTAAATTAAAGTCTAGGCTACCGCGTCCCAGTTTGACTCTGATGACACCATCTTAGAGATCTGGCATCTCCCATCACTCTAAATTGGAGTCTAGGTGACCGCGTCCCAGTCCGACTCTAATGACACCATCTTGGAGATATGTCATCTCCGATCATATTAAAGCGGAGTCCAGGTGACTGGGTCCAAGTTCGACTCTAATCACATCATCTCAGAGATCTTTCATCTTCAATCATTCTAAACTAGAGCCCAGGCGACCGGGTCGCGACCCGACTCTAATAACATCATCTTGGAGATCTGTCATCTTCAATTACCTTAAACCGAAGTCCAAGCAACCACGTCTTAGTTTGACTCTGATTATATCATCTTAGAGATTTGTCATCTCCAATCACCTTAAATCGGAGTCTAACTGACCGCGTTTGGGTCCAACTCTGATGACATCATCTCAGGAGATGTGTCATGTCCAATCATGTTAAATTGGAGTCCAGGAAAACATATCCTAGTCCAACTTCGATGACATTATCTCAAAGATCTGTCATCTCTGATCACTTTAAACTAGAGTCCAGACGATCGCATCCTGGTTTGACTCTGACAACACCAGCTCCGAGATCTCTCATCTCCAATCACTTTAAACCAGAGTTCAAGCAACTGCGTCCTGGTCCGACTCCAATGACATCATCTTGGAGATTTTCATCTCCAATCTCTATTGGCATCACTTAGCGTCTTGAGCGCGAGTCTCGATGATCGCAGCCTGGTTAGACTCCAAAACCCTAAACCAAAAGTCCGAAGCTTCCAAGGCTTGTAAACTAAAGCCTTGGCAAGCTCTGATGACCTAAATCGGAGGCCAGTGACTCTTGATATCATCTTCTGAAGACCGGTCCATCAATAAGGAGCAACAACCCTTGATTGGAAAGCACCAAAACAAGACAAAACAATTGAAGCCAAGCTTCACGGCATTGGAATGCCATGAAGAAGCATTTTGTACTTCACGACACTGTAATGCCGTGAAGGCTATTTTTGTTCTATTTGGCACATCAATGCCTTTTTTTTTACGTCAACATGATGTCCTCCACATGACGTCATCAAGATGACATCATCAAAGTAATCATTACAGAACACGACATTATAATGCCTTGAAGAGGAAAAATACTCTTAACGACATTCAAATGCCGTGAAGAAGGAAATCGTTATTCACGACATTGTAACCCTTCACGGCATTGCAAGAAGAAAATCCTTCATCATGGGATTATAATTCCATGACAAAACTGTCTATATATAAGAGGCACCCCCTTCACTTTTTCACTACTTGTCACTTTCCCTCTCTTTATCTAAAAGCTCTCTTTCACTCTCTAGAAGAGAGAGCTCTTCTTATGGCCTCATGCCCCAAATCTGTTCTGGTCAACCTCAGCCTAGTTGAACCCCTGTCCGATTGACCGGTCTGGAATCACCCGACTCTAGTCCAAGTTTTGCCCAAACAACGGGTCCAATAGCGCTCTTACGTAGTCGAAACTCTATCCAATTTTTGGGTCTGAGAATTCAACAACTACTCCCGACTAGCCAGAACTCTGTTTAATTTTTAGGTCAAATAGTGCTTCTGACTAGCCGAAAATCTACCCGATAGGAACGGTGAAATCGACCTCTGGCTAGGCCAAAATCCTACTAATATAGTGTAATTTAAACCGGTCGGTTTAGGTTCCAACTGAAGCCATTGCAATGCTATGGTGTTCACATGGCTTAGTGGGTATCTGTATGCTACCCGGGGTAAATTCCAACACCAATAATCCATCCAGCATAGTCGTCACTTTGTTCGGCTCCCAACTCCAAATAAGCCCCTACCTAACCATCATTCTGCTTAATTTTTAGCTCTTGGCTCCAGATAGGCTCCCACCTAGTAGTCACTTTGCCAATTTTTAGCTCTAAACAGGCTCTAATCTAGTTGTTACTCTGCTTGGTTTTTTGTAATTGAAATGCATCCATATTAAGTCAGAACTTTGCCGATATCACTCTAGTTACCAGCCGGTATTATATCAGGTTGAAAACCCGAAAATAGCTTTTTCAAAACAAATGTCCAAACCATCGTCAGGAGCCACTGTACATATGCTCTACGGTTGCCGTCTACACGAATCTTTTAATAACAAAAATAGTTGGCCAGCCAAAATGATGAAAATACCCTTTCTCAGAAAATCATCATTTTTCTCTAAAAACCATAGACAAAGTCATTGGCATAGCACGTATGCTCTATGATTGTCGTTACATGGATCTTTCTTACCAGAAATGCTAAAACTACTAAAATGACAAAAATACCCTTTTCTCGGGAAA
This sequence comes from Euryodendron excelsum, assembly GCA_033060915.1. NCBI lineage: Eukaryota > Viridiplantae > Streptophyta > Magnoliopsida > Ericales > Pentaphylacaceae > Euryodendron > Euryodendron excelsum. The sequence goes on along the minus strand of CM065389.1, from coordinate 18,185,310 downwards.
CACTTATTTTCTAAAAAATGACCCGGCCTTCAATTCTGAGTTTGTGTATGTATAATCTATGGTTGTCGCTAGTCAGATCTTCTGTATCATAAATACCAAACTTTTTTATGGACTAAGCCAGCCTTTTCAAAGGCAGTACAAACTGGCCAAAATTACACCAAACTAGAAAACTTCCCTTTTCATAAATTCAATTTCATAACATTCAAGATAATCATTGCATTTAATATCATAATCTTTTTACACCCGTTCTGTCAAAGTCAGGAAGCTCTGTGGCATCAGCCCTCTTCCCATTTTAATCATGTCAAAGTACGCCCAACCTGGTTCTCGCATCATCGAGATACGAAAGCTACTTAAGCAAGGGCGCGGTCACCTTTATCCCATCTTATAGAGAACTAGTCATTTTATGTCGGAGTTCTATTCATAAACTCTAGGCCACTCAATCACACACCGAAATATGCTTGGCCTAATCCCTACATATCTAGGGTACGTAGGCAATCTGGGTTCACTTCCCAGGCTCGGTCATCCTTGCCCCAATAGGCTAGGAACATCACATTAAGCCAGAGTTCTATTCAAAAACTTCGAGCCATCAAAGTCAGTTCGAACTATGTTTGGCCTAATTCTTACATAGTTAGGATACGTAAACAGTCCAGATTCTCTTTCCAGACTCAATCAAAACTCATTATAAGTATTAGCATGTTTTGTTCCTTAATTGGAATAGCATTTCAGAAATCTCCTCCAGAGGAGAGACAAGTCTTTCAAAGCTAGGCATATACCCATTTTCAAAACAACAGCATTGTATTCATATTGTATCCATCAACAACATAGTAGTTATGATGCCAATATTTGTGCATCCACTTCATATACACAATTGTACATAGCATACATATATAAACAAAATCATTCTCAACTGCATACAATTGACATAATGTATGTGCATAAGCATGATGATGATGATAAATTTAATAGACACTGTAAAAAAAGTATCTAGAGTAGAGGTGATGCCAATTTTGGGTAGGGTTCGGTCTTTATGTTTGTATTACATATGCTTCCCAACACGATCCCCAGACGTAGACCTAATTAAACAGACCAACATGGAGTCAAACCATCAAAGGTCTCTCAAAATCAACATAAATGCCTTTTCAAACTAATTAGAACGTTTTGAACTTGCATATCATGTTTTCTATGTAAACTCTAAACTCCTGTTTGTGAAAACATACTTTTTGGTGTCCTAGAACTCCTTAATTGTCAGGTGGCAACTCTGAAGCTTTTCTAAAACTAATCGCCCTTTTCAAATCAAATAAACCATGCTAGTTAAGACAAAGACCCCCGCACGGTCCAAAGTTAATTGACTCTCCATATTATATGAAAAACCCCATTCTGGACCCCATCTCAATCAAGAGATATTTAGGCGGTTCAAAATTCGATTGTGATATGAGCGCAGTTTACACTCTTTGTTTCCCTTGGGGCTAACCTAGAGCTACGATAGCCGAAGAATGTGACATGGAGACTGTAAGCACCCCATTTTTGTCTGCTTCGCAATCTCTGGGCCAACCAAATCCAGTTTCGAACATCACAACACATTCGAGCCCAGACCGGCTCTTTCAAACTCCAATCCAATCAACTAATTGCTTCTTAGGCCTGTAAGGCCCGATTAAAGCTAAAAAGACCATATTGACCTTAGGCGCTCTAGGCAGCTTTTCGAGACCTGGCGGTCACGGGAACCATCACCATCCAGGCAACTTTCCAAGACCGAACTATCTCGGGAACCAATGCCATCCAGGTAGCTTCTTAAGATCAGGCGATCTCAAGGACCAACACCTTATAAAATTCTAAACGGTTCACTTCTGATGCTTGCTAGCCCGCCAATGTAAAATGTTCATTATTTGGTAGCTCTGTAAGACCAGGCGATCTCGGGGACCAATACCACCCTACAGGTAACTTTCTGAAACCATGCGATCTAAGTAACCAACACTACCCTACAGCTAGCTCTCCAATATCAGGTAGTCTCAGGGACCAACACTGCACAGGTAGCTTTTCAAGACCTGGTGGTCTTAAGAATTAACACCTAGGTCAACACCAGCGCCTGCTAACCCGACTCAGTAAAAAATGACCAAACCTACCCCTTCAGCCTCTAGACACGTCTTTGAGAAAATTCAAAATCCCTCAATATGGTAAGTCTACCCTTCCAAAATGTACTTAGAAAATTAAGCGTACACAATACTCGATCCTGTCCAATTCCGATGCCGTTCTGGTCAACTCTGATCAAAATGACAATTTGGCCCTTAGGCACACTAGCACAGCACAACTCCCTCCAGACGATGAGTACACCCTCCAGGAATGTCCCCAAACAGTCCAGCATGTGTAATATGCCATTCCAATCCATCCTGACTCATTCCGACCAATTCTGATCAAAATGACCATTTTACCCCTGGTGGCCCAAGTGCGCCATGAAACCACACCGACTCTAGGTACCAAACTGGCATACTCTATTGTACACTTATGTCCAATCTAAGGTGAGTCCCATGACTCCAAACACTTCCAAGTCAAAGAAAGTCCCTAGAGCGTCTCATAGATGCTCTGCTAGGGTCGTCTTTCTCTCATTCCCGAATTATAATACACCATCAAACAGCTTGGGAAATGTGTAAATCAGAAAATTTCCAAAATCTAGTCCATAGGTCTTTCCATCGATATGGCTCAATTAAATAGATCGCTTCCCTAAACCCCCGATCGTGTGGCCCAGAAGTTACCACTTTCAGAAACCCCTGGAGCATCTCATAAACGCTCTGCTAAGGTTACCTTTTCCTCCGATTCCCTGATTATAACGCACTGTTGTACGACTTGAGAAATACGTAAATTAGGAAATTTTCGAAAGTATATTTAAAGCACTTTCCATCGGTACTACCCAATCGGAGAGATCATCCCCTGAAGGCCCTGATCACATGGCCCAAAGACCACTATTTTAAACATCTACGGAGTGTATCACAGATGCTCTGAAAAAGTGTATTTTTGTACATGCTTTTCGAGGTGATATCTCACTCTTCCGAACACCTTTAAAGCTCCCTAAAAGTTCCTAGTTCTTGAGAAATAATAGGAGAACATCGTGAACGTAACCGATTTTCTATAATCTTTCTCAGATTGCACAGTTATTGAGGAAAAGTTAACACAAGAGTTCTTGGAGGTGAAGCGTATGCCATATGCACCCTTATTATGATCAGATCAATCAAAACTTTGCTTGCTCCCTAAGTTGAGTCAGTACAGAGGATGCCACGTGGCATTCAATCACTAGAACAGTACTAGCACATATGCTACATGCTCCAGGGCAAAAATTACCTAGGCGCATGTATGTAGCATATGCGCCAGCTCCCAGCAGATTGCTTATAAATACCCAACCTCCCCCTTTGAATATTCTGAGCTGTAAATAATGGCGAAGCCCTACTAAAACACTCCAAGAACCTCAAAAAATCCTAAATACTCCACCTCTTTTAACCTTCCAAGCATCTAAGCTAGATTCCACCCACCTTAAACCTATACACTTCATCACTAAAGCCTCTAAGCAACTTTGAAGGCCATTTCTAGCCCACTTCAAGGCTATTGAAGACCCTTCAAATCTCAAGCAAAGCTCTCCATTGAAGCTTGACGAAGTTGTGAAGATAAGGTAATATTTCCATTTACATTTTGCTACTTCCCACTCTTTCTTCTCCCTTTCTAGCCTACTTAAGCTATTCTCTATTTTCAATCCCCATCTTCTATCTCCCCTTTCTTGTATTCTTGGAATAAGAGAGCTCCTAAGTCATGCCTAGAGAAAAGCTTGTGGGAGCCACCGTGTAAGGGGATCTCTCACAAGTTTACTTTGAGATGGTATAGCCTTAGAGCACTTTGCAATATGTTGTGACCTTTTAGCCTTGTATGGTTTCATAACCCCCTTGTATATGGTTGTTATGCTCACGTATTGCATGCTCTGCTCTATCTTTCATGTTCAAAGTCATTTTTTAAACCCCTTAGCATTTCTAATCTCTATACGTTTTTCAAAATTCATATTCAAGTGTTTTTCTAAAAAAATGGCCCTAAGAGTTAGTTTCTTGAAGCCTAGTTTGAAGTTCTAGATTTCTATGCCCTAGGGAGCCTTCCTTAAACCATTTGACTTCATTTTACATCATTACATTTGACCATCTTCAAGTTGCATTAAAATAATTTTCAAACCTTATATTTCACTTTGATTTTCAAAGTTTTTCTCTCTTGAGGTTTGTGGTTGAAATAGTACTCATTAAACCCTCTCTTGAGTGGTCTTCTCATTTATTGATCATAGGAACCCTAGCTCACTAGAGTAGTTTTCTATACCCCATAAATGATTTTCAAAACAACCCTCTCCAAGAGAGTTCTCAAAAATTCATTCTCTTTATTTTGCATAAAAAAATGATTTTCTAAAACCACCATTACATATTAATTTTCAAAAGTTTTGCTCTTTTAAGTTAGTGGTTATAATGGTCCCAATGAAACCCTCCTTGGAGTGGTTTCAAAATATCAACCATATAAACGATACCCTTGATTAGAGCTCATTTTCATGCAATGATATTTTCAAAAATTCATGTAACTCTTTAGAGTTGTTTTCCAAATCCTTCACAAAACATCTTTTTCGAAATTCATGGATTAAACCATCTTTCCAAAACTACTAAATCCAAACCCTAGTTCAAAACCACTTTTCAAAACCACCTTCCAACCCTAGGTTAACTTGACCCAGGTTGTCTTAGCTTAGGTTAACCTAACCCAAATTAATTAACTCAAGGTCAACCAAATCCTAGGTTAACCTAACCTTAGTTAGTTAACCCTAGTTTAATCCAACCCTAAGTTAGCCTAATTCTAGTTGGTTAACTCTAGGTCAATTTATAGTTCAACCTAATCTAAGTTAGTTAACCTTAGGTCATCCTAACCATGGTTAGAAGGCTGCAAAGACTCCAAATCCAAACTTCTTTCAAACCTTTTTCCAATTAAAAAAATTATTTGCATGGCATGCATTCAAAAAAATCTTACTCTATTGAGTTTTCAAAAATCAATTCAAAAGTCTTTTCTAATTCTTCCATACCCTATTCCAAAATGTTTTCAAGAATTCTCTTAAACTTGTCTTGACAAAAATGGCTAAACACTTACCATTCCACAAGCTATTTCAAAACTTATAACTCTAAGGTGATTTTAACTCTCCCATAATTAAGGTTTTCTTAGAGAAAGTGACATATCAAGTGTGACCTTCGAAGGTCCATATAGGGTGTCGAATCCTAAATGCTTTTTAAAAAAAAATTTCAAAAGTCTTTTTCAAACATCACATTCTTAAAGCAACCCTAATCCTTCCATGGTTAGGATTGCTCAAGTGTAAGTGAGATATTCAAGAAGGGTTCTATAACCCTAAAGTTTTAAAAACCAAAGGGAAGTCTCTAAACCCTTTTCCAAACGTGTTTTCAGAACTCACAGTCCTAAAGAAGTTTAGTTCTTCAATAACTAATCTTTTAAAGATGATAAAACATTAAACATATATTTCATAAGGTATTTAAAAAACTACTTTCAAAGGCTTTTCGAAGACAAGTTTACAAGAGCATTTCCAATCCAAACTCTACCTCCAAAAATTTCAAAATATTTTCAAAACTCCCTTGAGTTGTTTCAAAAATATTTTAAAACTCTCTTGAGTTAATTTCAAAAACATTTAAAATCATCTTCAAACCCAATTTCAAAAACACTTCAAACATCCTAAGTCCTATTTCAAAGGCATTTTTATAAACTCTCAAGTTCTTTTTTTTCAAAGATCTCAAAGTGTCTTCAAAACTTTCCAAAGACCTCAATGAGTCTTCAAAGTTCCCAAAGGCCCTATTGTGCCTACTTTTCAAAACGAGACCCCAATGTGTCTTCCAATGACCTCAATGAGCCTATTTTCTACCGGTGCGGTCATAACTCTATTTTAAGTCAAATCCCCTTTTCAAAAATGTTGTCAAGTTAAAATTATTTTCAAAAACCTTTTTCAAATTTGATCCTTTCAAGTCTCTCAAAACTTGCAACATTACATCATCTCATCCCAAAAGTGATGACCAAACTATTTTTTAAAATTCTAAAGTAGATATCAGTCACTGATTATTAAAGTGAGTAAACCAAGGGTGATTAGATATGTAGGTACCGAAAGGGCGGGGTAGAGTGATAATCTTAGGATGTCTTTCCTATACGTAACCAACCTCCGAACCTAGAATCACTATTTTCATAAGACCAAAATGGCGTTATTTTTATAAATAAACAAAAAAGGATTTAAATTCTTCCAAAAGTTGCTAAACAACCCATTTTCTTAATATCCCTCTTAAGAGGAAGTTTTCAAACATGTTTCAAAAACCTAAGTTTAGTCCTCGAATTACACTTAGTTTTTAGGTGACCTATCACATCTTTAATTATGTTAGGTGGCGACTTTAAACTTTTTTTAGAAGCCCTTGTTCAAATCAATTTCAAGTTCAAACCTAGTCGCACTCGTTCTTCTAGGAGGATGAATTCTAATAAGAGAGTACCGCGTGTTTTCGACATCTCGAGTGCGAAAAATCGGGAGCGCAACAACTGGCGACTCTACTGGGAAATCTTAGAGAGTTAGGGCATTGTCATGTATTTTCACCCTTCACTCACCCAAAATCTCTAGTTATTTTGTCCAGTTTTATCCACTTTTTTAAAAAAAATTTTAAATTCTCAAAAAGTTTTTCAAAATCCTAAGTTTGTAAAAACAAACATTATTTTCCAAAATAGTTTTCAAACAAGTGTCATCACTTACTTTCATTGCTCTTGCATTGACATCCATTTACATACTCTCGCATCGCATTCCATAATCATGCTCTTGCATCACTCTGGCATTGCTTGCATTTATTGTCCATTTTATCTTGCATTGAGTTTTTTTTTTTTTTTGAAAAATTACTAACTCCTTGCATTTTTTTTTTGTAGGTGGACCTTTTGTTCACACTTTGTTTTATGTCATATTTACTGCCATGCATATGATGAAGGAACAGAATGAGATGTGTGTTGTTGGGTCCTTTCCTCCATTTTTTAAAAAATCTATACACATTTGGTGCGCTCACTTACATTTGCATATGTGCATAATTACCTATTTTCTATCCTTCTAGTTAAAAGGAGGAACAATATATTAAATGTGGGTGGATGCTGTATCAGTTTCTCAGCCTCCGGTCTCTTGATAGTTCCCTCACTTGAACCACCAACCAAAGATGGAGTTTACCCTTTCAGGGGTAAACGTCAGAGGTTTAAAGGTTCGGGAATTGAGCTTTTTAGGAAGTATTAGTAAACCCCCAACCTCATGCTCATGTAGCACCCCATATATAGCCAAACCTCTATCTGATTAAAGACACGTGTGTCAATTTCAAAAATAGTGAGGAAAGGGCGACCGCTTTACTTTCCCTTACTTTTTTTGTCCAGTTTAACTGCTTAAATCCTTGCTATTACTCTACTTGTACATTTTTCTTTGCCATAAAAATGTCATACTACTCATGCATCGCTCAGCATCATAACTGTTCATATAGCCGCATTCATCTCAAGACAAGAATTTCTAAAGTAACTCAAGTCATTGCATTCCCATGCATCTAATTAACCCCCAAAGAATGGCCCAAAGCCAATCTTGTTCAAATCAAGCCAACCAAAACTCCTGAGGGTACCAAGTGACCCTAAGGATTCATGGCATGCATCAAGACCATCTTATACAGAGGGGCCACAATCCCTCTTCGCTCACAAAGATAGGGTGCCACGAAGACAATGAGCAATCCGAAATCAAGATCTCTCACCGACCTCCATCAAAGAAGGCGAATTCGAAGACTCAAGAGTAGTTTAGGATTTCAAATGTAAAAATAGAATAGGCAGAAGTCCTAAGGAAAATGTCCCCCCTCCCATTTCAATGTACTTTTGAAAATTTCATGTATAAAGGAAATTCACCTCAATAAAGTCATAATTCCTGTTGAATGAATGAATGTACAAATGAACAACTACAGGCACAAGCATAGTATTGCATAATAGGGGCAAGGCCCTATCTCCAAAGCGTGAGCCAAAACATCATGATTAGTCCCCCTCAAAAGGCAGGAGCATCCCTAAGTCATGCATTGTATAAAAACTTCCTCAGTCTAGGAACTAACATATAATCTTTTTCTTGTTTTCTCCTTATTTCTACCCTCCCCCCATCTCACAAAGGCTAGAAATAGTTTTAGTGAGGTTTGCTTACATTTCAGGTCATCATTGCTCCTAAAAGGGGAAAGAGAGGAGCACAAGTACCTTCTGTACCCGAAGAACCAATTCTTACCCCGTACCGAGCAGCACAAATAGTGAGCGAAGCCAATACTACTGACCAACAAAATAGCCCAGTAACAAGGTAAAAAGTGAATGAGATGAACACAAAGATAGATGAGATGTTCAAACTCGTACAAATGATGGCCTTTAAAGGACCCACTGTGAGTCCTTCAACTTCAATATCTCTCCTTAAAGAAACTGAGACTATCCCGCACAAGGTCACCCAGTGTACCGATAATATAAGTAAGAGTAAGGAAATCCCTAAAGTGGTGGACGTCGAGGAAAAGGAAGAAGATAACCCCGAAACCATCCTATTAGTTGCTACACCAAAAAAAGAAAGCCAAGATCCCCTCAATCTAAAGATACAAGGTTTGGAGGAGTCCCTGCATAACTTATAGGGCCATAATACCTTTAGTGGGACATCTTATGATGAGTTGTGTTTCTTCCCTGATCATCTGAGGCTGTCCAAATTCAAGATGCTTGACTTCCAGAAGTATGATGGGAATGGAGATCCTGTGGCTCATCTGAGATTACATGCCCGCCTGGACCTAAGAAAGATAACAACCTGGAAAGAGCTGGTCATGGCCTTCCAATCACAACACCAGCACAATAGTGACCTTTCCTTAGATAGATGTGCCCTGATAATGATGACCCAAGGGGAAAATGAGAGTTTTAAAAGCTACGCTCTAAGGTAGAGAGAATCAGCTGCTCAGGTCAACCCTCTACTGATGGGGAAAGAATATGTGCAGATAGTTGTGCATACCTTCCAGGGCCTATATTACGAATGTTTATGCCTAAGCATTGGGAAAAGTTTCTCTAAATTAATAATGCAAGGGGAGATAATTGAGAACGGATTAAAACTGGCAGAATCACGGACCATTACTCCAAGGTGGGTGAAGGCTTTTCAACTATGGTAAAGAAAGTAGCAATCACTTGAGGTACCGGTAAGAAAGAGAGAGAAGTATCCACTATCTTACCAACTCAGCAGCAACAATACTACCCATAATATCAAGCTCGGCCGCAGCCACTTGCTCCCATTGTCAACATTCTTGTCACCAATGTCTAAACACCTCCCCCCAAACCTATCACAACCTGACCATATTTCAATAATATAAATAACTGATAGAATCGAGAATTCACTCGCTTGGCATGCACTCAAACAGAGGCCTACCTTATATTTTCAAATGATATGAGAGGGCTAATAGAAAATTTCTAGCCTCAGATTCATAGTATATAAAACAATATGACCAATTAAATTTATTAAAATTATAATGAACAGATTGAAACATACCAGTTAGAAGAAAAGACAACTAAAACTTCAACAGTAGAGCTGTAATAAAAGAAAAAGTTAATCTAAGACCCAAACCAGACCAAAACCTTTTCATTCAATTAAATAAATACCTTGTAAATGCCCCAAACCAAGGAACTTTTCATGCTAATAAGTATAAATCCACCACTTTTGTATTTGCATAGGGTGGTTTGCAAAAGTTGATGGTCATGGGTGGTCTGGCCATGTAACTCTTGAGAAAGAGGAGTTAACCATTGAAATGGTTGTGAAAGAGTGGAAGATGGGGCCATAGTGGGTTGGCCTAGGAGGTGTTTGTTCTTCCATCACTGTGTGCGGTGGTAGTAATGTGTAGTGGTTTGAAAAGATGGAGTCTGGAGAGCGAGATGGGCCGTTAGGAGAGTAGGATGGCCGGAGGTGGTGGCCACGACAGTCAAGTGGAAGGTTATTTAGATGAGAGAGAGAGAGAGAGAGAGAGAGAGAGAGAGAGAGAGAGAGATGGAGATTGTTTTTAGTGAAAGAGGGTTGTTCAGGTTGTCTATGGGGATTTTTTCAAATAAAGGGAGGAACGCATTGGTAAGTATTGTATAATAAATTAATTTTTGTACAGTAGTGGTGTTTGTTTAAATTTTGAAACTCATCTCTGAAGTTTGAAACCTTAACCTTTTGTTCTCTTCTTTTGACACATTCCTTACACTTTCCTCTATGGCTATGTATGTTACTTATTCAGCTAGGTAGAATAAGATCGATCGTGCTATACAGCTATGCATCCATTTCCAAGGTCCTTTACAACGTTTGATAGTAAGACCAATGCATTTTTGGGCAGGAGTGGAGGATGGATGAGAAACTGAGACAACATCCTAACCATTGATTGAAGGAGAAAAATTAATTTCAACCCTTAGATCTAAATGTGTCTCTAAGACATTTTCAAAAAAACTCACCCGAAATGTAAGAATTGTTGGTATATTAAAATAAAAGTTTCAAAACTTTTCACATTATCATTTATTATATTTGAATATTCATTCTTATTAGGAATGTTACAAATTCATTCATAGTTTTATGACCTTTCAATATATATAATTATTTACCTATTCATGTCTTGGTGGTTACATATTTTGTTATACATTTGATGGCTATTTAAGCCTAGGCAATTACAAGTTTTGCTAAGTCTATATAAGGCTTATACAATCTATCTTATTGGGTAGAGAGCTTTTGGTATATAAACAAAGAAGTGATATACATATAATATACTATATTTTGTACTTGATTATATACTAGTGTTTTGCAGCAACCACGGTTGTGACGGTTCATTTTCTTCCAGTTGACGTGATACCTAAGGAGAACAACTTTTGAATACTTGGGTTGGCAATTTTGGAGTCGTTGATGTTCGCTAAAACTTTCACGAAAAGAGGCACAACGACTTTAAGACAATGACTACATCATGCCTAGTTATCTCAAAGGCCAGACTATTTTAATATTTATTTTTATGTATTATATGATGTATTTGTGTTAATGTTATTGTTATATAATGTATTTGTGTTATTGTTATGAGGTTCAAGTTTGGAAGACACCTACACCTATTACACAGTATTATGGTTTCTAAATTTTTATGTATTAATTTATTTTGATTTGCTAAATTTTCATATATTAGTTTATTATGGTTTGTGTTATATTTGTACTATAGAGGGAATTAAAAAATTTATAATGCTTCAAAGTTTTAAAACATGTGGGGGATTGTTGGTATATTGTGATAAAAGTTTCAAAACTTTTCATATTACAATTAGTATTATAGTTTCAGTTACTATCCTATTCATGACTTATTTGTTACATTCATTATGTTGGGGGTTACAAATTATTTATTAGTATCTTTTATTATATTTTATGCTATTCATTTCAATTGGAAGTGTCACCGGCAGTTTTAACTAATATATCTATGACATTTGAATGTTATGACCGTTGGTCTTATTGGTTCTCAAGATTCATGTGAGCTTGTGAAGTGTATATATATCTTTGTATCATTTGAGAGAGATACACACAGACCATGAAGTTTATTCTTTATAAAAAAAGATATTTATCAGTTTATACATTATCTTTCTTCTATTTTCATATATACTTTCTACTTGTATTTATGGCAACCACGGTTGGAACGGTTCATCTTTTCCCAGTTGGCATAATACTTAAGGAGAGCGGCTTGTGAGCACTTTGGTTGAATTTTGGAGCCGTTGATATCCGCTAAAACCTTTACGTATAGAGACATAATAACTTTAAGACAACGACTACGTCGTGCCTCACTATCTCACAGGCCAGATTGTTTTAAACTTTGTTTTCATATTATATGATGCATTTGTTTAAATGTTATTTGAATATAATAGAGAATGATGAATTTCTTATCATTTAATCTATATTATGTGATTTTTAGACTAACAAGATAGACTAGATATAATTCGTGCCTACGACACTCCCAAACAAATGCTACATGCATATTCTAAAATGAATGTATCACCCCCTAACTAAGTTTTTGCTAGTCCCTAGCAAAATAGTGAGCACACTTAAAAGGATATGCTTCATTTTCGTAGGGATCACGAGTACATTTAGCATATGCATAAATTCTTTAAACTCCTAAGTTTCCCCTAGTGGACGAGTGGTGTCTCATGAAGGTTTCCAGTGATAGTACCCACAAGCATCAAAACATGTCCTGCTAGTGAGGGTAATGAGGAAATGTATTACATGTATTAAGACAAAAGCATATTTTGTCTATTCTACTCATTAATATACAAGCAAGATAATATCTTAAAACAACATATGAGAGGGCTTTGTGTGTGTGTGTGTGTGATTATTACATGATAAGAAAAGTATTACGACAGAAAAACACAGATACATCATTTAAGCTTTGATTCAATCTCATTGGATATTCTCTCAGAAAGAAAGAACATAAGCATCTCATACCGGTTGTCATTACAAAAGAGTAAATATAATATAAAATCAAAAGAGACAACCATAAAGAAATTACTTTAATATATAAAGTGATAGACTACTTGGCATAACTTCATGAAAGAATACTCAATGTTAAAATCACACAACCAACTGATAAGTGAAATATCTACGAAGTGAATGAATAAGCAATGCACGCATCAAATCCTCGAAAACTTTGTTCGAATTGTAACTTGACCATGAGGTATAAGATAGGGAGAAAGAAATGATAAAAAGCTCAAAACATGTGTAATCAAGACATAAATTGATCAATAAATGCATACTTTCAATTTCTCTATTTCATTTAATTTGATTTGATATTTTTTAAACAACCAACCTCTTCTTCTTCTTCTTCTTTTCTTTTACTTTTACTTCCTTTTTTCCTTTGTTTTTTCTTCTTTCCTTCATTACTAATTTGTTTTTTTTTTATATTAGATCACTTCCTTTCTCAATTCAACTTACACAAGTGAAGATACTTGTATTTTCGTATTTATGGATGAAATTTTAGCAATGATATATGTAGTAAGAGATACAGAAATAGGGTTAAAGATGGTTGCAAGGGAATTATGTCAACAAAAAAATCTGTGACTGCACAAATCAAAGATGAGCTCGATTCATTTTTTAAAGTGTACAACAGTTCAAGATTATAGAAATTCAAGGTATTCAATTATCGTAGCAATTCAAACAATTGAGTCAAATACAAGTATAATAGAGCTATTGAAAGAGTGATGTAGAAGAAATTCATCAAAAATAAATGTAAATACTCCAAAAGGCATGATTGGTTTTAAAGCTTACTTAGTAAATAATCTCTACTTTTGTAAGGATAAAATTGTACAATATGTAAAAATACTAAACTGATTATGATATGATAATAAATTATGTAAAATAGCTTCTTTCTGTGTGTTAAGATAAAATCTTATAATTGTATTAAAAAGAAATGATAAACCAAGAATTGTGCTAAACTAAATAAAAACAAGTTTCAACAAATTCCCAAAATCTATATTTGCATTTCACATAAAACTGTACAAAATTATAAAAGATACGTAAACCTCTTCTGTAGATCTCAAGTGTATTAAGACATTCAAATTGTATGCTCCTTGGCCTTGCGTATGTTTTTTTTTTTTAAAGAAAAATACAAAATATCTACCAAATAAATGTTAGTTATATTTACAAATAAAGATAAATACGTAAATAAAACACTCAAACCTAAAACACCCTAAAAAGAATAATCATTACAAAGTTAAGTCAAACTTTTGACATCAAAATCAAGATAGTATATCGTTCTGATGATTCCAAGACGTCTCAACGTCTCAACATTTACTGGCCCTTTTATAATATCTAAGTAAACCATTTGATTCAGTGACATTAGTCGATGGCTCCCTTTGAAGTTTGCTAGTCACAAAAACTCATAAAATAAAACAAACATATAAAATAAAACAAATAATGAAAAATGATAACCAACAAAAAAAAAGGGGGGGTGGGCACCCTCCAAATATAGACAAACTAACAACCTAATTGTTAGAACGAATCAAGTGTTGCATCTACTCATTCAGTCTCATCATTGTGGCTTATCGTGACTCTTTACTCTTTAAGAACCTGATTGTATTCCAAAATGCACAATCAGAGTCCCTAATTCTAAGCTATTGTGAGTATTTATTTATATATTAATTCTTATTTTAATATAATTTTGATTTTTTTTTATATTTTTATGTCTTGTATAGATTTGAAACTAAAACCGAGCAAAATAACACCTACTTGCACATAGACATTTATCTGGATGTTATATATATTATATATATTATAATATATATACAATGTTATATAAGTAAGTACAGGCATAGTTATATAACTATATATATGTTTTATGTAATATATTATTATATATATTATGTATGTATATGTATGTTTGCAGGAGACAAAGTGGGAGGGGAGCAGGTGGTGATGGATGTGTGAAAAGCAAATGAAGAAAAGGACAAAAGAGAGAGAAAGAGAGAAGAAAAGGAAGAAAGAAAAAAATAAGAAAAGAATGAGGCAGGTGAGATCACGACAGAAAGGAAAAAAATGGAAGAAAGACTCCTTTGGTTCATCTATAAAAAAAAGAAGTTTTGAAGAGCAGAAAGGGAGCTGACGGTAGAGAAAGGAAGTTACGACAGAGAGCAAAAGTTTTAGTGAGAGAATTTAGTATAGAAAATTTTCTTAGTAATTAGTTTGTTTTCATTTCCAGTCTTGTATTTTGTTGTAATTTATATTATTAGAAAATATTTTTCAAGGCAAGTCTTTTTAATAATATGAGTAGTTAATTTTATTCTTGGAACCAATTGTGAAGATCATTTGAGGATCTTGAAATTTCAACCGAGGTAATTGGGTTTTTATTGTATATCTTTTGAATATTCTAATTCTTAGTAATTAAATTCTAGATATTTCAAAAAACGTAGATTTTTTACTATGTTTGGTAATTTCTATGCACAAATATTAATTTAGTATAGTTATTACACAAATCGATAGTATGAATTTATGAATTTAATTTTATTATTCTAGATTTAATTAAATGTTTAAGTTACAAAACCTCCGTTGAAATTTCGGATGAATTGGGTGATTGGATCAATTGGGTCCAAGACCATTTTACTCAATTACTTTAAAAGTCAAGTCAACAATTATCAATCTCCCAAACAAACTATTTTTCTTTGGTTACCCATTTTTGCGTAATTATCCAATTTTCATCAGTATTATTTAAGGTGAAATTTAAACCGCTTGGCTTAGGTTCCAACTGAAACCATTGCAACACTACGTTGTTTAGCGTGACTTAGTGGGTATCTATTTTTTTACCGTGGATAAATTTTAGCACCTAATTTTACATATTTTGTTATCCATTCCCTGTGGATCGACTCCGGCCTTACCGGAGTTTATTTACTATTTGGCCGCACCTGCACTAGGGTGTTTTAATAGATTATCATATTTTGTGCGTAGTTAGAACCACTTAGATTGGACTAACCCACTTTGAATTAAAGATAGGGTATTTGATACCGCATCTAGAAGCTTCAATACTTCTCCTCTTAAACCCTCTTTCACATATATGGGTCGAAGTGTTTTTGCATTGGACACATCGGTTTAGACTCTTTTCAAAATATAAATATTATGGGCAAACAAAAAGACTAATACCGTGTAAGTCAGTTATGGTCCAACCTAAGGCTTTTCTTTAGGTTTTCAGAAATTCCACAAGACTTTCCTCTTAGCTTTTAGATAGACTCGAGGATATGACGACACTAACACATCCCGACAAAAGAAAATAACAAAACACTAAAAAGAAATAAAAGAAAATTATAATAGAAATGAAAATAAACAAAACCTGCACTCTAAACACAACAATAAGAAACAAACATTAGAGTTGGGAAATACGTTAGTAATGGTCATCTTGTCGAGGACACCGGCCTAAAAAGGCGATGGCTCAACCCGAGAGGTAAACCACAGAAAAAAAAAACTAAATGTATAAGACTGAAATTAAAGTGCGAAAAGTAAAATGTTAGTAATGATAACCCCAGTGGTTATCCGCTTAAAGAAAAGAAAAATATTAAATAGTTAGATATATATAGTCCAGCTTCTTTGTCAAGGTAGGGAAATAACAAATGTCCATGTCCTTACTCCATAGTAAAGGTATAAGATTTGAAGTTTAATTGTCCTCTTTGAGTCAACTGCAAAGGTCTTATCTTTTTTTTAAAATTTTTTTTTGTAATTTTGTAATTATTTTTTTGTTTTTGTTTTTTTACCAATTTTAAATCTTTACCACCGTTCCCTAGCAATGGCACCAAAGATGCTTAATCTACTTAACACACCCAAGGTAGGTACGGCGAAATAGTGCATAATAAAATTAACCCGGTAAAACTGGGTTCAAATCACAGAGAATGGATATAATAGTTAAAACTAAATGACAAACGTAACCAAAAGAAAAATAATTTTTTTTTTGAAGTTTTGAGATGAAGGTTGCTAAACTAGACAACCGTGCTAAAAATGCTTGTAAATTATAACAAAATAAAACAGTTTTGGATTCAATTGATTCAAACATTTGACTTATTTGAGAATGATCAATACAGATTTACTAATTGCCGATCGTTTAGCCTACTCAGACGTCATAAATTAGCAGATAGGTATATTCAAAATAATCAATCACTAAAATATGACGTTAAAATCATGAACCCTCGCCATTGACTCATAAACATTAGGCAATATTTTGTCATAGCATAAATGTAACAAGCATAATTAAAGACACATATTTTCAAAAGTTCTAGCTTAGGAACTTATTCAATTAAAATCGAAGACCCTCATCATCGATTTGCATATACCAAGTTATGCTTTGTCAAAGCATAAAGTATTACAAACAAAATTAAAAGTCTAAGTTTTCGAAATAAACTAAACGTCAATTATCATGAATATAATTCGATGCATTCCGGATTGAGATTAAGAGCCTTAGGTTCCTACCAAAGGTTTGATATAAAAATATACTAGACAAAGTACCCGCATAAAATATATAAGTCTTCGAAAAGTGTAGAGTCCAATATCTACTTTACTTTTACACTACTCCTATATTAATTACACTACTCCTAAACTAAACTTGTTTACAAAACATGAAACTATTATGTGCATAAAATATACATGTACATGTCTAAGCATGCAATATACAAAACGTGTGCAAAAACACTAAGTTTTCAAATAAATCCGAAATAGAAAGACAAACTTTAATTAATCATCACAATTTAGTCAAGCGATCTTCTCAATTAGCTCTAAGAATAAAACTAAATATTCATAATATTGAAAAGACTTGACTTGAAAAATAACTTCATAAATAAAAATGTTTATACAGAAAAATAACTTACACAACAGTAAAATAAAATACTAAAGACTATAAAAACTGCTAACGAACTAACTAAAAATCTACTCATAAGGAATGAAATAAACTGACTGGAGCTCTCTGGCCTTCACCAGGCTCTTGGGCTCTGAAGCTCTCTTCCTTCCTCCTGTGGCCGGCCAATTTATAGGCATTGAGAAAGTATTTTATTTATTTATTTATTATTTTTTTCACTAATATTTTTAATTTTTCCACTTACATTATTTAATTTTTTCACTCATATTTTTTATTTTCTCACTCATATTATTTACTTTATTTAATTTTCCCATTCACATTATTTTATACATATATATACATAATACATCAAATTAACACCCAAAAAAATGTTTTAGATTATAATCACATGTATTCGATATTGGAGCCCATTTGAGTTCACGAATAATAGTTGAATAAAAAATTAATTTTGGACCTATTTTAAAAGGCTTTAAAACTATCAAAGCCAACTCAAAAATAAAAAGAAGAAATAGTTAATAGATAATTAAAGGATTTAATTCAAGTACACATGCATTCTATGCATAGATCTAAAAGATGACATAAGGTAATTCCATAACAAACCTTTCTTTTCATTTTTTACTTTTTATTTTTTGAAAGAAGGCAAAGCAAAATGTTAAACTCTCATACAAACCTAAAGGGCAAACCACAACGCACTCCAGATAAAGTGACCAACTTCAAACAACCCCTTTTCATTTGAAATTGTTATTGTAGACTAATGTTGATGAATAATATAGGCCAATTACTCAAGAGCAGGAAGATTCATGCCCGTAACATCCACCTCAGAATCTCGTTACAACGAAGCTTAACCCCCTAAATTACTATTCAATAACAATAGTTGATAAATCAATTCCAAACAGGAAAGAGATTGACAAAGTCCAACTGAACACCCAAAGTCAAGAATTAACCTCATTGTGTTGTTGCATAGAACTTTGCAAATTCAAGTAACAACTGGATAAACACCCAAAAAGGCATAATATCTACTTATTGCAAAACAGAACAATGTTGTTGTTAACGCACATCATTCAATGAAAGGAGGCAACTCGAAATATTAAAGCACACTTCACCTAGCCAATTTTCAAACCAAATCGCACAGACATTAAAGTAGAATTTTTGCTAATTGCTTCTATCAGTGTATACACCAACTAATAAAATATCTGGAAGAGCTAATATCAAAACCAATTAATAGTGTAAGTACTATTTTTTAATAGATTTATTCAACTAATTCAGTTCATTACCAACCAAAAAGAATTAGTAGAACCTGCATCAAATTAAGCAAGGAGCTGGTTAAAATAGACTTTCATTGGGTTACATTCATGCATATATTGGTGTTAAACAGTTCAAATTATGGTTATGGAAAAGCCTAAAAGACAGCTTGGGATACCGAGCATTCATCTTATAAAAAACTTAGGGATCACTTAAAGAATGACAAAAGTTGCAAGAACATATTAAATTGATGTATCGACAACAACCCACTGTACACAACTGTGTACACCAACCAGAGTGCCTTAAAAGTTACAAGAAAGAACACAAATTCGAGAGAGAAATTCAAGAATAAGGGAGGAGATAGAAGTGAAAGAAAAGGAAAGTGTGGTGGATATGAAGTTGAAGCAAACCTCACCTATAAACCCAACCCCAAATCTCTAAACCCCAGGAAATTGCAGCCTCCTCTTTGAAACCACAAAAAAATACTGAAATCCACCTCACAATAAAGAACATAAAATTTTGCCAGTAGTAACACAATTTGCCCACTCTCCCTCATGCTTTCTCCCTCTTTCACTCTCCACTTGTAACCACCATTAATAACACAAAATTTGGCCAACCCATAATTTCCTTACTCTTTTCTCTTTCCCTCCTCTCTACCTATAACCCACCATCTCCACCTTACCTATATTAGACAATACAAAATTATACACCAATAGCAATAACAAATTTACAAAAAAAGAAAAAAAAATAAAAATGAGAAAACCCTCAAAATGCTACAAAACCTATTAACACAAATAAAGATTTAAAATAAAATCAGCCACATTGATACCTGAAGAAGACTGGACTGTGATTCTAATATCGGTTCTTCTTTTTTCTTCCCTCTTATAATACTCTCTTTGCTTACAAAGCTGAGGTATAGAGATCAGTAAAAAAAAAATCTATGAAAACAAACAAAAGCATAAGCTCAGAGATAGTTAGGTGTGTATTTTGTGAAAGCAAAGAAAAAATTGTGGATTTTAGTGTTTGATGGTGGATATTCGAAGCAGGTATCGTATATTTTAATTGTGGCTTCTGGTAACAAAAAAAATGTTACAGTAGTTCGGTGGTGCTATTGCTTGTATTCAACCATAACCATGGTTCAACCATGAAGATGAGAAAGAATAATTGATGATGCAATTATGGTGACCTTGGAGATGCTGAGTTTATGAGGTTGACAGGGGGACTGATTAAGGTGGACGAAAAGGAAGAAGAGAAAAACAAGAAATAAAAGAGAGGTTTATGTTTCTCTGATTCTCTTTCTCTCTCTCTCTCTCTCTCTCTCTCTCTCTCTCCCTTTCTAGTTTGTATTTAATGTGAGAAGACCTCACCTCCCATCGTTTTCTCTATCTGCAAACCTATTTTTGAAAATTTAAAAGTGAAATTTACACATAGCCTTAGAATTAAAGAAAATTTTGATACCGTTCGATCAAACATCTATTTTGAACAATGAATTCTGCTTTTGTAATTATAGATGTTCTAACCATCCCAAGGAGAGTGTGTGACAGCTATATCTGATTTGACGTATCTAGGTAGGAAGTTCAAGTTGTATGAAGATTTGAAAATGATCTCAGCCATACATTACATGCAAAACTTATTCTCTACCGTTAGATACAAATGTATCTCTTGGACATTTTCAAAAAAATTGAGCTGTAAATAATACTCTCTTTTCTATCTCCACCTTTCCCACACAATGAGGTATATTAGATAATACAAAATTATAGACCAATAGAAATAACAAATTTACAAAACAAAGCAAAAAAAAAAAAAAATGGAAATGAGAAAACCCTCAAAATGCTACAAGACCTATTAACACAAATAAAGATTTAAAAGAAAATCAACCACATTGATACCTGAAGAAGACTGGACTGTGATTCTAATATCGGTTCTCCTCTTTCTTCCGTCTTATAATACTCTCTTTGCCTACAAAGCATAGAGATATAGAGATCAGTAAAAAAAAAATCTATGAAAACAAACAAACGCATAAGCTTAGACATTTGGGTGTGTATTTTTTGAAAACAACGAGAAAATTGTGGATTTTAGTGTTTGAGCGTGGACATTCAAAGAGGGTATCGTATGTTTTAATTGTGATTTCTGGCAACAAAAAAATGCCACAGTAGTTCGGTGGGTTGCTTGTGTTCGACCATAACCATGATTCAGCTATGAAGATGAAAAAGAACAACTGATGATGCAGGTATGGTGGCCTTGGAGATGCTAAGTCTATGAGGTTGACAGAGGCACTGATGAAGGTGGATGAAAGGAAGAAGAAAAAAATAAGAAATAAAAGAGAGGCTTTCTATGGAGGTTTATGTTTCTCTGGTTTAATGTGAGAAGACCTCACCTCCCATCATTTTCTTCAAACCTACTTTTGAAAATTTTAAAGTGAAATTTACACATAGCCTAAGAATTAAAGAAAATTTTGATACCGTTCGATCAAACATCTATTTTGAACAATGAATTCTGCTTTTGTAATTATAGATGTTCTAACCATCCCAAGGAGAGTGTGTGACAGCTATATCTAATTTGACGTGTCTAGGTGGGAAGTTCAAGTTGTATGAAGATTTGAAAATGATCTCAGCCATACATTATAGGCAAAACTTATTCTCTACTGTTAGATACAAATGTATCTCTAGGACATTTTCAAAAAAAAAAAAAACTAAACTGTAAATAATACTCTCTTTACCATCTCTACTTACCCACACCATGAGGTATATTAGATAAAACAAAATTATACAACAATAGCATTAACAAATTTACAAAATAAAGCAAAAAAAAAAAAAAAAAAGAACATGAGAAAACCCTCAAAATGCTACAAAAACCTATTAACACAAATAAAGATTTAAAAGAAAATCAGCTACATTGATACTTGAAGAAGACTGGACTGTGACTCTAATATCGGTTCTCCTATTTTCTTTCCTCTTATAATACTTTCTTTGCCTACAAAACAAAGATATAGAGATCAATAAAAAAAAATTTATGAAAACGAACAAAAGCATAAGCTCAGAGACAGTTGGGTGTGTATTTTTTGAAAACAAAGAGAAAATTGTGGATTTTAGTGTTTGAGTGTGGATATTTGAAGAAGGTATCGTATGTTTTAATTGTGGTTTCTGGCAACAAAAAAATGTCATAATAGTTCGGTGTTGTTATTGCTTGTGTTCGACCATAACCATGGTTTAGCCATGAAGATGAAAAATAACAACTTGTGATGTAGTTATGGCAACCTTAGAGATGCTGAGTCTATGAAGTTGACAGAGGTACTGATGGAGATGGATAAAGGAAGAAGAGAAAAAGAAGAAATAGAAGAGAGGTTTTCTATAGAGGTTTATGTTTCTCTGATTTTCTCTCTCTCTCTCTCTCTCTCTCTCTCTCTCTCGCTCTTTCTCTCTCTTCCTTTTTAGTTTGCATTTAATGTGAGAAGACCTCACCTCCCATCATTTTCTCCAAACCTATTTTTGAAAGTTTGAAAGTGAAATATACACACACTCATAGGATTAAAGAAAATTTTTATTTATACCGTTCGATAAAATGTTTATTTTGAACAATGGATTCTGTTTTTATAATTATAGACGTTTTGACCATCCCAAGGAGGGTGTATGACAGCTATATCAAATTTGACGTGTCTAGGCTGGAAGTTCAAGTTGTATGAAGATTTGAAAATGATCTCAACTATACATTACAAGCAAAACTTATTCTCTACTGTTAGATACAAATGTATCTCTAGGACATTTTCAAAAAAACTAAACTGCAGATAATACTCTCTTTACCATCTCCACTTACCCACACCATGAGGTATATTAGATAATATAAAATTATACACCAATAGCTGTAACAAATTTACACAACAAAGCAAAAAAAATGAAAATGGGAAAAACCCTCAAAATGCTACAAAAACCTATTAACACAAATAAAGATTTAAAATAAAATCAGCCACATTGATACTTGAAGAAGACTGGACTGTGATTCTAATATCAGTTCTCCTTTTTTTTTCCCCTCTTATAATACTCTCTTTGCCTACAAAGCAGAGATATAGAGATCAGTAAAAAATATATATATAAAAACGAACAAAAACATAAGCTCAAAGATAGTTGGGTGTTTATTTGTTGAAAACAAAGAGAAAATTGTGGATTTCAGTGTTTGATGGTGGATATTCGAAGGGGGTATCGTATTTTTGAATTGTGATTTTTAGCAACAAAAAAAATGCCATAGTAGTTCAATGGTGCTATTGTTTGTGTTCAACCACAACCATGGTTCACCCATAAAAATGAAAAAGAACAATTGGTGATACACTTGTGGTGGCCTTGGAGATGTTGAGTCTATGAGGTTGACAGAGGGACTGATGGAGGTGGAAGAAAAGAAGAAGAGAAAAAGAAGAAATAGAAGAGAGGTTCGATGTGGAGGTTTATGTTCCTTTGATTCTCTCTCTCTCTCTCTCTCTCTTCCTCTCTAGTTTGCATTTAATGTGAGAAGACCTCACCTCCCATCATTTTCTCTATTTGCAAACCAATTTTGAAAGTTTGAAAGTGAAATATACACACAGCTATAGGATTAAAGAAAAATTTGATATATACCATTTGATCAGATGTCTATTTTGAACAATGGATTCTGCTTTTGTAATTATAGACGTTCTGACCATCTCAAGGAGAGTGTGTGACAGCTATTTTGATTTGACATGTCTAGGCGGGAAGTTCAAGTTGTATGAAGATTTGAAAATGATCTCAGCCATACATTATAGGCAAAACTTATTCTCCACTGTTAGATACAAATGTACCACTAGGACATTTTCAAAAAAACTGAGTTGTTTTGTAAGATAGACTATATTTTCACATTATTTATTGCAAAATTAATCTTAATAATATATTATATTGTAATATATTTATATAATATTCTATTAACCTATTATAATGGTAATAGAAAGGTAAAAACGATATTTCTCTTTAATCCCAAAGGAGGGGATATATAATATCACCTCCCCATGGTATTAAATATCCCCTATTTGGGAAAATACATTTTCAAAGGGAGATATAATCCTTTACTATTTTTGTTTGTTAAACATGGGTTGTGCAAGCTCCATGGGATATCATATCCAGTCCCCCACCTTTTATCCCTTGAACAAACACAAACTCATATAAGGCTTCAGTTGAGACATTGACCATATTAACCCACCTGATCCAAATGATGAAAATTGACGGACAATAAGCATAATCCATGTTTGTTTTGCAGGAAGGGATAAAGTAGGATAATTAATTTCAGAATTAGTAATTATCTGTCATAGGATAATTTTGTCATTTGGCCTCGAACTCGAACTCTTGGGTAAATTATACTCCCCTCCTCTCCTGTGGATATCTGCATATTAGTTATCCTGACAATATTTTGTAGAAGCAAATACAGGATAAGACTAGACGTCACACTAGTAATCCAATCCTGTGGCCTTATCCCACAAAACAAACATGTTAATAATCTATACATGATCATACTTGTAGTTGCATGATGCACAATGATGATGCATAGTGCATGGTGCGGGAGGGATGGTGTTGGGTGGTGATGAACTGCGACGGCTCATGATACAGAGTCATGGTGGCAATGAGAGGGGATGCATGAATTACTTTACCTTTATTTGTTTATGTTAAACATGTGATAGTTTATATTCATTGAATAACTATTTCGCCTTTTTTTTTTTTTAGTTAAGCCAAAAAGATGAGAAGGGGCGGGCGATTAGCGTAGTAATTCCTATTGGACTTGACCATAAGGATTTTCGCCCACTGCGAATCTTTGGTTTGAGCCATAGTTACTGATTTAGAAATGGCGAGTCCATCATCACAACTTCATTAAAGTGCAAGGGACATTTAGTCTCTTCTGAACAACATATGGTTCACGGTTGATGCAACTACTACTGTAAGCAGGTTCAAACACGTGACTGTTGAGAGAAAATCGAAATTTTAAACTTAATTGCTAAGGTCAATTTAACTATCACCTTGGTGGTTATTTCGCCCTTTTGTTAATACATTGGAGTTGCACTCTAATTAACTTCTTTTTATATTCACTAGACGTGAAGGCACATATGTACCTTCAATATAAAAACAAAATAAATTAACAAAAATTTGTTGTTAATTACTAGTGAATAGCTTGACTTTTTGCAATTGCTACAACACGTGGAGGCTTAAAAATTGAAGCAGTTATGAAAATCGTGAAATTATATAAATTTAAAATTGTACATATTTGTTCCTTCTAATAACTTACCACCTCAATTTGTCAGCAAATTTGTAACTTTTGTCTTTTTCTATAACATTGCTCTTGACTAAATTATTTTATTCCGGGCAACGATTAATTATTTTAGTGTTTGACAACATAAAAAGAAAGACAAAGTTACAAGAACTTTAAAACACTTTATTATAAATAGCACATTTTAAGTAATATTTTATATTTACTTTCAAAATTATGAAACTTCATTTGTGATGAAGTTTTTGTCTCCTATAAATTTGGAAGCTCTTTCATATGAAAATGGTAGTTTGACATGCACATGGAGTTGTTACTTAAGAATGGACACTTCAAAACTTATATATATATATATATATATAAAGGCACTTGAAAGTTGAAATATACATTTTACAACATTTTAGTTTAATTTTACATGACATGTGATGTGATAAATATAGTCTCATGACAAAATATTAATTTAAGGCCAACTTATTTTATGGACCTTTCTTTTTAGCACCACCATTTTTGTCAAAAGATGGTTAATTATATTATATTCTATTTTTTTCATGAAATAATTTACTTCTCACAGTTGTAAATATATTTTATGCAACACAAAAAGAAAAATACTAAAATATACATATAAAGTATATCCACTTGTAATCTATAATCAACCAAATGTAGTTTTTGTTGTCATTTTTCTGGCTTTGTCTTATAATTTTTATTTTAATAAATTTTGAATTTATTAACAAAAAAAAATTATTTATACATATTCACATTTTTCTAATGAAAAACCAAACTAATAGATAAATATTTTTACAAATATCAATTAATTTTGGTCTTATTTTCATAGTCCAATCAAACAAAAGAAATTGTTTTACCATACTGTATTTCATTTTTTTTTGCTTTTCCTTTTCCCCCTTCACAGATTAAACATAACATAAAAATCAATGCCAAAAAAAAAAAAATAAAATAAAACTACATCGAAGCGAGCACCTTCACGCGACCAGTGATGCGTATGAGTAGCACTCCTGTGCGAAGCTGTAATAAACATTTCTCTCAGACGAAAGCAAGCATCGGAAGGGCTACAAAAGCAGAGGTGGGGAGCTTCTTGCCATCTCTCTCTCTCTCTCTCTCTCTCTCTCTTTCAAAATACCATAGCACAGACCCCACATCTCTCTGCATAAAGCCCTCTCTCTCCTCCTATTTTCTCACTCTAAATTTCTCAACGATAATGCCAGCTTCTTCCTCAGGTAAACCAAACCTAACTTCACTCTCTTCTCTCTAACACACTTTCCTGTCCAATTTTCAAATTGAATGTCTCAAGTTTGCCCTAATAATCTTGAACAGAGATCCGCACCAGGTGGAGGAAGAAGCGAAAGAGAGAGCCCCAAATCAGCCGACGTCCCAAGCCGCAAGACGACGACGTCGACGACGATGAAGAAGACGAAGACGAGCTCGAACAACAACCCGAATTTGACGAAGACCAGCAGCAACAAAACCCACAATCCGGTCCCGATCCTGCTCCAATTGCCCATCAGAGTGAGGTCTTGTTGGACGGCGGGGTTCGAATCTCCGACTTCCCACCGGTGATCAAGCACAAAGTGAATCGCCCCCACTCGTCGGTGCTCGCGATTGTGGCCCTGGAGAGGGCGATCCAGCGCGGGGAGGGCAAGAACCTGCAGAACGGCATCCTCTTGGAGAACATATCGCATGGGCAGCTCCAGGCGCTGTCGGCCGTGCCTGCAGATAGTCCGGCTCTGTTGGTGGCCGGTGATCAGGAAAGGGCGGACGGGTCTTCTTCGACTGCGGCGTATGTCATTACGCCGCCTCCAACTATGGAGAGTCGAGGGGTTCTGAAGCGGTTTGGAAGTAATCGAGTTCATGTTGTGCCAATGCACGCAGGTGCCTGTTTTCCCTCTGTTGCTCTTTCTGTATCTCGCTTGCCATGCCCTTACATGCTCTATATAGATTGAGCTCCTATTTCTCACACTGCTATGTCTGTGTAATAGTGCATGTACATGTGTATGTATGTATGTATGTATAATTGTATATTTAATAGTTAGCTTAATTTTCTTATATGTTTCTCCCTCTCATTGTGCTGTAGAATATTTATGTACATTATGGTATTTTTTCTACACCATTGTGCCTCAACTTTGCTATATTGGTCTCGCGCTCGTGTTGTTCACATTGCTCTGTCTCTCTCTCTCTCTCTCTCTCTCACTCGTATTATGTGTTTTTTTTTCTAATTTTGGTCATTTGGTTTTTGAGCTTCTTTCAATAGCAGACTGGTTTTCGCCTAATATAGTGCATAGACTGGAGAGACAAGTGTTGCCACATTTTTTCTCTGGGAAGTCGGCTGACCATGCACCTGAAAAATACATGCAATGTCGGAATTGGATTGTTGCTAAGTACATGGAAAACCCAGAGACAAGACTGTCTGTTGCTGATTGCCAAGGATTGGTAGCTGGTATTGATGTTGATGACTTAACCCGAATTGTTAGGTTTCTTGATCACTGGGGAATCATTAACTACTGTGCAGCTGCTCCCAATCATGAACCTCAGAGTGATGGTTTGTATTTGAGAGAGGATTCAACTGGTGAGATTCAAGTGCCATCAGATGCTTTGAAGTCCATTGACAGCTTAATCCAGTTTGACAGGCCTAAATGTAGCCTCAAGGCAACAGATGTTTATCCATCATTGTCATGTCAGGATAGTGAGGAGTCTGATATAGACAGCAGAATCCGAGAGCGATTATCTGAAAACCAATGCAATTATTGTTCCCGTCCCCTGCTCATTGTCTACTATCAGTCGCAGAAGGAGGTGAATGGCACATTCCTTTCTACCCTTTTATTTTTCTCTTTTATATTGAAGTACGTATTATTTATTGTCTTTCTTATCTCAATACCTCACATAAGTCATTTAAGTGGATTTTCTTTTCCCCATGAAACAATTTAAAGAGCAAAAAGCTATTTGAAATCTCTGGGTTTGGTCACTATACATAAACCTGAACTGTTAAAGATGGTTAATAAATCTTACTGGACAAAGATATGGCGTACTTCTGGCTGGTTATATTATGGGGAATGACGAATCTTACTTAATGATTAACCTTGGGAACTTTTAGTCTTTGTGTGAGATTAAATGTCTCCTCATACTTAGGGCAGCATTTGAGGGTAAAAATTCATGATTTTTGAATGGGGCCCATTAAGAATATGAACGGGCCAAGAAAATTGATGGTATGCAATAGATTCTACACTCAATTGAAATGCTACTTTTCCAAATAGTTTGCATGATTTGTGTTGGTGACAATCATTACTCTGGAATGATCCTATGTGCCATGATGTATTTGTGCATAGAGTTGGCTGTGAAACATAATTGGGCAATACCTGTTCTTTGGCTGTGCAAATGCTTTTAGGAATGTCAACTAATGTAGTATACAAATTAATGATTGAGAAATGAGTGTGGACTCTAGGACGAAAGCAACATGGGTGGCCTTATTGGCAATCCTAGTATTGAGAAAGCCTACGATCATGTTTGTTTGTTGGGACTTCTTATTGAATGTTCTTGAGAGGATGAGTTTTGGGGATAAATAGAGGAAATGGATTCGTCGTTGTATTCTTTTAGGGAGGTTGTCTATCTTGGTGAATGGAGTGCCAAATGGCTTGTTCTAGAGTTCTAGGGGTCATAAGCAAGTAAGCCCCCTCTCTCCTTTTCTGTTTATCATGGTTATGGAGGTCTTGAGTCTTATACTTGGTTGGGTTGGGTTTAGTTTAGTTTAGGGGATATGTTGATGGTGGTGTTTGATATTCAAGTTATCCAGTTGCTACCTTGTTGGGAAAGTGTTTCCAAGTGGAATAGGAAGAGGAAAGCCTAAAGGGTGGCTCTTTTATGTAACAAGTGTTGTTTGTGGGGTGAAAGAAATAGGTGCATTTTGGAAGACTCAGAGTGGATAGTACATATGCTTAAGAGTTTTTTGATGTGTAATTTTCATTATGGGTGTGAAAGGAAATTTTTATATCTTCTATAACTTTGGTTAGTTTCTTTGAGGAGCTTAATTCTGTCATTGAGCTCCATTGATTTTGTTTTGTGAGGTTTGCCCCTTTTGGCGGTCTTGTTTATATATTTTACTTATCAAAAAAACGTGGTGCTGGAACAAAGATTTGTTGTTGGTCTCTCACCTCCTTTTCGTAGTACCACATTTGCTTTTTCTATGGAAGTTTGGAGGAGTTGTGATACTTGTGTTGCGTACTTTTAGGCTTTAAGGTGGTCTTTGGCCTTTGAGCTAATTTTGCTCAAAGTGAGATCATCCCAATGGGGAGGTTATTGATGTGTAGTTTTTGCTTGGTTATTTGGGCTATAGGGTGGGTTCTCTTCCTACTACTTATTTGGGATTTACCAAAGAAGTCTCGGATGGAATTGTGGAGAGGCTTGAGAGGAAACTAGCTATGTGGAAAAGGCAGTGCCTGTATAACGCTTATCAAAAGGACACTCTAGTTTCTACCTTTGCTATGTCTCTCCTTTTTTTGAAACAAAAATCTACTTGAATGAGCTATGATTTTATGTACGATTTTGAAAGTAACTCCCCTAAGGAGTTATAACACTATGTCTCTCCTTACTATCTTAAGTTTGGTGGCAAAGAGGCTTGAGAAACTTTAAAGGTATTTACTTTGGAGAGAAATGAGTGAGGAGTTTAAGTATCATCCAAGGTTGTCAAAATCAGTATCCTACGTTGGATTGTTTGAGGGGTTTGCAAGATCTAATATTAGAATTGGATCAAGGATCGTAAGATCCCACCAAAAAAAAAACCAGAAAAAGAAACTAAATGCATGATAATTTCTATAGGAATACTATTTATTAGAAGTAGATAAAAATGAGTCTAAATTAAAAAAATAAATAACATTAAAGATATAATAAATCACATAAATATAGGCATTATATAATATTAAAAAAGAAAAGAAGAACTACGTATTACAAAAAGGATACATGAAAATAGAAAAAAAAATAGTTGAATAAGAGCTTTGGAACTTAATAGACGATTATGATTAAAGAAAAATAAGAAGAAAAGGAGAGCAAAATGTGTATATAGAAGAAAAGAAAAGAAACCAAAAAAAAATGGATTTTAAGCAATTTGATTAACTGGAGAAAAGAAAAGGGAAAAATGCAGTCTAGTAATCGATAATACATACGAGAGAGAGAGAGAGAGAGAGAGAGAGAGAGAGAGAGAGAGAGAGAGAGAGAGAGAGAGAGAGAGAGAGAGAGAGTGGAGAGTGGAATGGGTTGGAGAAGGAGATAAAGATGCTTGAATATCATTTATATTTCTTTAGCTTTTTAGTTTTTCCGAATGTTGCAATGTAAGAATGTTAATTGTCCTAATTTGTTTTTCCTAACATGTTTGATTCTATATAACATATTTTTATTTGATTTGAACTTAGTGTAAAATGGGTAGGCGGTAGGCCACAAACATAAAATAACTAACCAAAAAAACCCCCAAAATATTAAGCATAACAAAGTTTAAAAATGGGATCGGGATTTGGATTGGGATTCTACGATCCAATAAGATCCTACCTCGGGATTTTTCGTAAGATTTGGATCGAATTTTGCCAAAATGGATTGTAAGATGTAGGATTATAATATCCAAATCAGGAGTTTAACGACTATGCTAAGAAGCATGGACATGAACGCTCATGTGGGACCAAAAAAAAATATTTATATTATATATGTGCCATATATAAAAATATTTTAATAAAAGAAAATGAAAAAATGCAAGACAATACTAATTAAAATTAAAATTCATGTATTCCATAGTTTGATTTTAAATTACATTTAAAATCACATTGCTTTATTTTACAATCAGATCCCAAGTTATTTGCTTTAAATATTTAATTTGTTTTTTCTGTACTAAGTGATGGACATGGGTGTCCAAGTGATGGATACGCGTGTGTGAAGTGAGTTTGGTTCTAAAAAAATTAATAAAATAATGGGGCACCTTTGGCCGTGTGTCGGACACGTGTCGGGGATGGTCCGACGAGTGTCGTGTCCGACACAAACACAACTCCTTCTTAGAAGTGTCCGTGCTTCGTAGCAACTATGGTATCATCTCGTGGGATGGGATAAGGTGTGTATGGCCATTGAGGATGGTAGCTTGAGACTATCAACAAGACTTTGTTGGTTAAGTGGTTGTGGAAGTTTGGGAGGGATAGGGATAGCCTATGCGGGGTTGGGATATATGGAAATAGGTGGGATGGCTGGTCTATTGTTGTCAATAGAGAGCCTTGTGGGGTGGGAGTATGGAATGCATTATGTTTGATTTCTGGGACAGACAAGGAATCCTGGGATTAAGAGTCCAAGGATTGGCAATCCTAGGACTTCTAGTCCTAAGCTATCCTCAAGTCCTATGTTTGTTTAATCATTGGATAAAGTTGGGATTAAGGTAAAAAATGACTACATTACCCCTATATAACAAAATAATAATAAAATACTCAATTAATAATATTAAATTATGTTATATATAATATATAGTAGTAATATAATATAATATTTTATATATGTTAAATCTATTAAAATATTGTATGATAACATATAGTATTGCATATAATTATGATATTATATTATATTATATTATATTATATGACCATATTTTATTATATCTTATCACCATATTTTTATTTATTATATTGTAGTATAATATTTTCTTATATAATATTATATAATAATACCTATTTTATTATAAAATAATGTAATAATTTGTTAAAGTAATATAATGTATGTATACTAATATTATAATGTTATATAATATTTTATAAATGTAATTTTGACCATATTCTAATATATTATAATAGAATATTATATACATTAATGTATAGTGTATATCATAATATACAATATTTTAAAATATAATATTATACAATATTACTGTATTTTAATATTTATAATGTAATATAATATATAAAATATATAATATATGTTGATTAGGGATAGTTAAGTCATTTTAACCTTATTCCCTCTTCACTTTAGTCTTGAGATTAGCAAACCCCCCCGGCAGCCCGCAAAAACTAGGGATAGTTAAGTCATTTTAACCTTATCCCCTCTTCACTCTAGTCCTGAGATTAGCAAATTCACACCCTCTCTCCCCTCGCTGAGATTAGCTAAGAACTAGTATGGGGTACTAGTAGTTCGAATCGGACTGTTAGTCTCGGCTCTATTTGGCAATCAAACGCGGGACAAGTCAGGACTCACTGTCCAATCCGGCCTTGTCCCGCGAATCAAACGTGCCCTATGAGGTGGAATGATTTTAGCAAGCTTATTTCTTTTAAGATTGGTGTTGATAGCAATGTAAGTTTTGATGTATAGTGTGGGCACATGTCTTTGAGGGAGATTTCCCATAGCCTTTTTGACATGTCTAGTGACAAAGAAGCCAATTTGCGGATCTGCTTTTCAGTTTCTTCTGGCGAGGTCGCTTGGTCTCCTCAGCTCAAGAGGAAGATATAGGGTTGGGAGGTTGACTCACTTGCTGTATTATCCAGTTAGTGGGTAAGGGGACACAAGAATGTATTTTTTTTTATTTGCTCATTTTATCTTGCTCTCTGTGGGTGTGGGGAGAGTTCTTTCCCGAGGAAGGGATCTGTAAAACCAACCCCACCACCCCAAGCCACTTTTTTGTGTGGATGATTCATTAGAATCTATTCAACTATGGATAATCTGAGGGAGAGAAGGAAATTTATTTTGAATTTGTGATAAAGGTGTCAGAAGAGTGTATCAATTTGCAGAGAAAACTTTATTCATCAGTCTATCTAATTATCTTTACAAAGCTTTTGTTATATAGAATATTGCCTTTCCTTCTAGGAAAAAGAATTCCTAAATCCTGCTAAACTAAAGTTTCCTATACTAATACAGATTCAACTCCTTCTGAACAAGTATATGACTTAGTAAAACTCATAACCAAACAACCTAGCAACCTGGACACTAAATAAATGTGAAGTAGTGAACTATAGAAGTACCCCTAATCTGAAAATTACCAAAATGCCCCCTGGTTTTGACAAATATAAATTTTCCCCTGAAATGTAGTTAGAATTATTTTGCTTTAACCAACCCCGAAAAAACAGTGCCTTGTTATGTGATACCAATGGCGGGATCCATTGGTCCATTGGCGGGGCTAACATGGCTGTTTGACTTTTTTCTCCTGTTCCAAGCATAGACTGTAAGGTGCTGTCCTCCATCAAAGTTGCACACAGCTATTAACTCTCTCCCTCCATGTGAACTTAAATAATTTCCACACATCCTTAAATGAGCTTAGGTGCATTAATCTTGGCAGTATCTTCGCTAAGTGTGCCGTTGAGAAAAAGGCTTGGAAGAGTGGTTCCATTTCTAGGTTTGTACTTTATAAATAGGTTGTAGTTAATATAAGCTAATGCTTGCACATATTTGAGTGGAAAAGGTGGAAGCTTTATGGCTTCGTAACTGTTACTGCTGCCAAATTTTATTTTTGTGTAGTTATGCATGACAAGCCTATGGCTGTGAAATATGAATGCATGTTTGTTTGTCTGCATACTAAGAAGCGCAGGCACTTCTAACAAGGTGCCATGTCTGCGTTGAACATGTGTCGGACACTCCCGACGTGATCGATACCTATCCAAACGTTGATTGATTGTCTAAAATGCTCTTTCTTTAAAGATGCTTTGGAACTAAGGTCATTTTGGAGATAAAATTTTGGCTCTAACTCTATCAACCCCATCATTTGTTTTTTTTTTTTTTTGTTTTTAATTTGCTGAGGATATTCTCATTCAAGTTTTACTAAAACCTTGATTGGGTGTCTACAATGCTATTTTGTTTGTTTGTTTGTTTGTTTTTTTTTTTTTTTTTTTTTTTGTTTGAGGGGATTGGGGGTTGGTTAGGTTGTGAAATGGATTATTGTGCGAAATTTGAAGTCTGGATGTTTTTACACTTTCTCTGGTTTACTTCTGTGGCTGATCAATGACTTCTTCAACAGGTTGATTCACTGCTATGCTTGGATTGCTTCCATGATGGAAGATTTGTTACTGGTCATTCAAGCATAGACTTTATAAGGGTTGATGCTACAAAAGATTATGGTGATCTGGATGGGGACAGTTGGACTGGTCAGGAAACGCTATTGCTGCTTGAAGCAATGGAAATCTACAATGAAAACTGGAATGAAATAGCTGAGCATGTTGGTACCAAGTCAAAAGCACAATGCATCCTTCATTTTGTTCGTCTTCCAATGGAGGATGGCCCACTGGAAAACATTGAAGATCCAAGCATGTCCCTCTCCTCAAACTTGTCAAACAGAGATGATTCTGGAAGATCACATTCAAGTTTAAATGGAGATTCAGCAGGTGTAGTTATGTACTTATTGTTCCTTATTCTACATGACATTGAGGTGATTGTAACTTTCTATATTTGCACTTTTGATTTATACCTCTAGGATCCTCTCTCCAAGACCCTGAATTTGAGAGTAGGCTTCCTTTTGCAAATTCAGATAATCCGGTTATGGCCCTGGTATGGATTTTTTAAATCCTATGCTTTACATGGTTATTGCATCAAAGTGTTCAGCCATAGCATATGATGTGTTGATCTTCTTCTTGTGTTTCTATCGAATGCAGTTTCACGTGTCTTGATTGTGCTGTCTTATTTGAAACCTTGTTAAGAAAGGTTTCTTCTTGTGTTTTTATTATTGTTGGTCTTCGAAATTTGTCAGTAAGAATCTTATTTAATGATTGGGACCTTGTTCTCTTTCTACATGGTGCACTTTGTTAATCTTCGACATTTACTATACTAGAGGGGAATATGCAATTTGCACATGATGCCTTGCTGTAATTTTTAATTTTGTGTCATGATTTCCTTTATTCCCACTCTCTTTGAGTTGTCCACTTTTATACCTACTAGAAATTCTCTCACTGTAGGGCAGGATTTTGGAAAAAGTTAACCTGGAGAGACCAGAGAAACAAATAGAAGTTCTTGCTTAATTTAGTCATCAACATTATTTTCATGTTTTAATTTTTTCCCCTTTGATAAAGAATCTTTTCAATGATGGGAAATTTCATTACTTGATTTGTTTCCTATAAGGCTTTTGAGGCTCAATGTTATTTTTAAAGGTTCTTACTTCTTATGCATTGTGTATTTTAGTGGGAAAATGGTATATGCATTATTTTAATCTACTAAGGTATGAATCCACTGTCTCTTTGCTCATTTACTCCATCTTTACAATGGGAGGATGTGGCTTGCCTGAAAAGTGGCAGTCAATCAGCGGAGCCCTAATATCTCCCTGTTTAGTCAATGAGAACTTAAGTGGGTAAATATTGTTTCAATTACTATATTTACTAGCTTGAACTCATATTTAGATTTTTTGAGTACCCCTCTCCCTTAATATAATGCCATAAGCTAAGAAGCAGGGACATGAACACAAGTGTTGGACACGATACGTGTCGGACAAGCCGACACGGCAATTTTCAAAAAATGCTAGACACGACACTGCAGGGACACGGCAAAAGACTATATTTTTATATTATTTATATGTTATACATATAAATATTATACAAAAAAAGTGAAAACTATAGAAGATTGCACAAATTAAAAATAAAAAAGAACACATTTCACTACTTAATCGGCAACAAATTCATAATTAGTTAATTACATTTCATAAAAAATATAAAGTAAACCAATACATTAATAACCAAAAACATTAAAACGCCATTACACTTAATCAACTATCCATCATCATAGCATATTTGTTTTTCTTCCTTTTTTTTTTTTTTTTTTTCTTCTTCTTTGAACCAATAATTAGTTTTCAAATTTATAGTTGAGGTCTTGCGTGTCCTTAAAGTGTCCAAAACGGGACACCTGTGTCTAAGCTGTGTCCCTGGAGTGTCCGATGTAAAATAAATAAATAAATAATTGGACACATAGAATGGAGTGTCGGACACGTGTCCGACGAGTGTTCCACGCGTGTCGGTGTCCAACAAGCGTCCGACATGGGTATGGCTCCTCCAACGGAGTGTCCATACTTCCTAGGCCACAAGTGATCCTCCCATATTCATATCTTTTCAAATACATCCTTACTATTTACAGGGCACACATGTAATGAGTCTAATGACAAAATTGACCTCAAATACTGACAGATTTGTTATACGAAAAATATTTTGAATCATGTAACATATTACATGTGTATATCTGTAGGTAAGTACATCTATATATGTATATACAGCCATGTCCCGTCTCTTAATTTTTGGAGGCTGACGTGTCAGACACACTGTGTCTGTATCCTCAAATCATAATATAGAAGGCATGTTTTCCATTGAAAATATTGTTACAAGCACTAATAACTAAAGTTAAATGTGATTATAATTAAATTTTTTATAAAGTTAAAAGTGATTACATGTATGCTACCAAGATTCCTTATTCATGATGGATATGTTTTGAGCGTAGGCTTGCTCAACCTCAGCTTGTTACTAAGATGAAGTTTCAATAGCCTTGATTTGTTTTCTAACGAATGAAATTGACGAAGCCTCTTAGCCCACTGGGTCCAAGTTATTCATGAATGGCTGTATTATTTTGGTCAGTGCAAAAGTAATTTGAATCTTTATTACTATTCTTGCATGTCTTAATCTTTCATCAATCTATATTTGCCAAAATTTTCGTCTTAAGGTTCAAGTGTATGAACTAAAGTTCTGTTATGTTCTAGCTGGAATGGTATCCATTGAAGTATTGAAACACTATGCTTGACTGATTTTTTGTTTTCTAATCATATTTTTATTAGTGTTCTAGATGAATGTTCTTTTCTCTTTTACTCAATTTGACTCCTTCAGATCTGACTGTTGGGAAATTTCCCTAGGTTGCCTTTCTGGCCAGTGCTGTGGGACCTAGAGTTGCTGCAGCATGTGCCCATGCATCCTTGGCAGTACTGTCTGACGATTCTCAGAAGGCATCTGGGCAGATGGAAGCATCTGGGCATTGCAATCGGTGAGTGCCTCTTCTTCTCTTGCTTCCCATTCAGCATGTATATACTATTCCATTTCAGCTTCTGTATCATCATAATTTCCTAGGCAATTAAGCTCATAATAGATGATTTTCAGAAGGCCTAAGTTCACACCTTTACTTTTCTTGTCATTTTAACAACTATGGTTTTGCAAATCCTTAAGCTATCCTTCAAAAAGACTGTATTTGTGCTGTCAGTTCCTGTGAGGAAGTTTTTTTAATAATGATTAGGAAGTACAGAAGAACATTTCGTAATCATCACTTATTAGAAACTTCCTAGAAGCTTTTGGATTGGAAGTGCTACATTTATTCAATGTGTAGTTTCAAAACTTGAAAATAAACATAAAAGTTCCTTGTTTGACCTATGAAGGATGAATTTGGAGAGTATGCTTAATATTGAAGGCAGTTCTCATGGAGAAAACACAAACTCAAGTCAGCGAAAAGGTAGAATGTCAATTTTGCTTGCCTTGATCTAATTTATTTCCTCCCTAATGGTTGTAAATTAAATTTTCAGAAGGTAACTTGGAAGTACATGGTCAATGGAATCAGAATGGCAAGATTGCTCCATTATCTGCTGAAAAGGTGAGATCTGCTGCCAAAGCTGGTCTTGCTGCTTCTGCAACAAAGGCAAAACTGTTTGCAGATCATGAGGAACGTGAAATTCAAAGGCTTTCTGCTAATATAGTAAATCATCAGGTATATTTGTTAAGATGTTCTTATTCTGGAAGACTTTAATAATTTATTTATTTTTTGATAATTGATGTTGATTGTAACAGAAGGCAGTTAATTGTATTATAAGGCATCGCCAGAGACGCGGGGGGGTGGGGGGGTTGAGGAATCCTGTACACATAAGGTATACAACAAAACTCAAAAAGATCAAACATAAACCCTATATATCTACATGGAAATAAAGATCCCCCAAAAACTTAACAAAAGAAGCCAACGAAAAGGAAAAAATCTCCCCGAGCCAAAAAATGAAACAAGCACAATTGCTTTCAAACTATACACTATGAACTACACTCCTTCAAAAGAAGGGCCTTGCACATGTTACACTCATCCGTCAGGAACTTCCTTTGCTTTCTCAGATTAGATGCTGTCAAAATCAAGCTGTTGTTCAAGCAAAAAAAGCCACCTTTTAGAGGAACCTTCGAACGCCAAAAACCTCTGCAAGGGAAAGAAACAACAACAATAAGGCTTTAATAAAAAGGCAAAAACAAGCCATTATTGGATTCTTGCCAAATCAGAGTATCTCCCGCCCCCTCTTGAGCTGGAATTTTGTTGTATAGTCTCCAACAATGCTACCACCTATTGCAGTTCCCAATCATACAATTCAGTTTGAGAATTAGAGTCCAAACCATCCCAGCCGAATAAGGGTGCTAACAATCCCCAATTGAACAATCTGGATTCACACCTATTATGTGCAAGTTCAGAAAGGCCTCCCTCAATTGCCTTTGAGCACACCGCACATCTCGTGAGAACATCACTCTCCTACCATTACGCACCTTAAAACAAGTGAGATCGAGGAAATCTTCTCTAACCCTCATAACACCCTTCTATTCTAACCCTTATAGTTGATTAACCTTGTTAAACACTCTAATCAATCACACACTAATTTAAATCGCATGCATGAATAATAAAGCAATTACACACAAGTTAAGAAGCATGGACACTCTGTTGGAGGAGCAGTACTTGTGTTGAACACATGTCAGACACTGACACTCGTCGGACACTTTGTTTTACGTCTGATTTTTTATTTATTTATTTTTACATTGAACACTCTACGGACATGGCTTGGACACGATAGGGACTCAACTATAAATTTTAAAACTAATTATTGGATCGAAGAAGAAAAAAAATAAAAACAAGAAGAAAAACAAGTATATTGGTGGTTAATTTATTTTGAGTGTTCTTTATGATTTTTATATTAGATGACGATGGATAGTTAATGCAGTGTAATAACATTTAATGTTTTCAGTAGTTTATGACACTATAATATTGTGTTGATGGAACAACTTTTTTTTGTTAATGTGTTTATTTACTTTATCATTTTTAATGAAATGTAATTAACTAATTGTGAAATATTGTTGCTGATTAAGTAGTGAAATATGTTGTTTTATTTATTTTAGTTGGTGTTATTTTGTATATATTTTTATTTTTTTAAAAATATTTGACATATAAAAAATATAAAAATATATTCTTTTGTTGTGTCCTTGCTGTGTCATGTCCTGCATTTTTTAAAAATTGTCGTGTCAGTGTGTTCGACATTCGTGTCGGTGTCCGTGCTTCTTAGGACACAAGATAAGGCACACAATATTTTAGTGTGAAAACTCAAACCTGAAAAAAATCATGAGACTTAATCTAGCCAAACAATTACTATCAAGAACTGAATACAAGAAAGTTAACATACAACCCATAGATATACCTATCCACCCACGAGACGGTTCTTTAGTAATTGCTTAAGTGCCAAACACCATAACACTGTCGGAATCCTCCAAACACTAGATGTTCTAGTCCATCTCCAAGTACTATAAACGAGCGGTTCATAAGTATAACTTACAACTGTACTAACTCGAAATTCACGAATTTGAGTTAAACTAAACTTGCTCACACACACCGCGATTCACCATTCTCCCATGCTTGGACTATGACGAATTTCACGCCGCGAATTTTCATCTTCATGCACCATCAAGACTAAGTTGATAAATATTTAAAGTTCTTCTTCTTGCTAAGGGAGAGAGAGGCTTCTAGGGTTTCAAAGATATCTTTTTCACATGAACAATAAGTGCTCTTAATGATGTCTCTTTGATAATGTATACTCTTCTAGCATTGCACAAAGGAGTTGTAAAACCTAGTTTTTGCCTTGCTTTAACCTCATATTTATAGTAGAAGACCTTGGGTAAACTTAATTTCCAATTCAGTACAAAACCTTTTTAGAAATCGTGCACAAGCTTTTATAGAAGTTGTGAAGCAATAGCAAATGATTAAGGAAGATTTCCAAAACAATCTTCCGGTGGTGGCTGTAGTGCCAATGGAGTGCTGAGATACTGCCTTCAATAAAGACCTTTGGTTGGCGGTGGCCGCGGTGCCAAGGGAGCACCAAGCAACTGGCTTGAGCTCGTGGCAGCTCCAAGGGAGCACCAGCTTCTGTCCTGACTTCACGGCGGCACCAAGGGAGCGCCAACTGGCTGATTTGATTTTGGACCTATTGAAGAGCTTCTTCCGTCTCGCAGCAGCACTAAGGGAGCGCCAACTTCTGTCCTACCTTCAAGGCGGTGCCAAGGGAGTGCCAACTGGCTGATTTGATTTTGGACCTATTAAAGAGCTTCTTCCGGGCATTCAAACACTCCTTAATATTTGTTTGAATGTCCAATCTTATTCAACAACATGCCACTCAAACCCTTAAAACTCATTTACATGAAAGATCAATTGAAGTGATACTACAAAAGTTTTGTTAACAGAATTTGCCAACAATAAAAGGCCTAACAGAAGTATATATAAGATTCTAGCTATGGTTTATAGCTCGACATTTGAAAGAGGTGTTGCCTAAGGTAGTGTCAAACTCTTAGAATGCCTTTGTATGGGGAATACATATCTTTAATGTGGTTCTTGTGGCTAATGAAACTGTGAACTCAAGGCAGGAAGCTGGGTTTGATTTGGAAGTTGGATATTGAGAAACCTTCTGTTAATTGGGATTTCCGACCGTATGTGTTGGAAAGGAGGGGTTTGGATCTAGTTTTTGTATTGCCTTGGTTCAAGAGGCTTGAGACAGGAGGATCCTTTGTCACCTTCTTTTCATCTTGGTTATAGAAGTTTTGCACAGAATGTTTGATATGGCTGTTCAAGGAGGGGCTTCTTGGAGGGTTTTGTGATTAGAGCTGCAGATGGGGTGTAGGTGTCTCATTTTTTATATGCAGCTGACACCATGATGTTTTGTGGGGCTTCTGCACAACTGATTGGCTACCTGCATTGTGTTCTAGCCTGCTTTGTGCCAGCCTTGAGCTTAAAAGTGAATTTAGGGAAGTCACTGTGATTCTGGTGGGGCAGGTGCGTAATGTGGGGGTTCTTGCTTCCCTTTTGTGTTGCAAAGTGGAATATCTACGCTCTACCTACCTGGGCCTCAATTTGGGATCTTCTTTCAAAGCTAAGCATGTGTGAGATTTTAGCGTGAAAGTGGCAATACTTGTCTAAAAGGGGCATATTCACGTTGATTAAAAGCACCATTTCTAGTGCCTGCCTACTTTATCTTTATGTTCACTATTCCTTCGACAGTGGTTAGGAGTGGTTGTGGAGATATGTGGTGGAGCGGGATAAGTTGGGGATGATGGTCGTGTAGACGAAGTAGTGGTATTTCAAGAGGTGATTGGCAATCCTTGCTACGCCTTATGGTATAGGTGTGTGGAAAGGTATTCGTGCTAGGGTGGATGAGTTTAGGCCTACACCCATGTTGTACTGGGTAACAACACGAGGGTCCGGTTTTGGAGTCGTGTGTGGTGTGAAGATGGGAACTTGAAGGATGCTTTCCCTTCTTTTACCTGTGTGGTTTGCAATAGGGACCAGCGATTATCCAATGATTGAAGGGTCCCGAGTTTTTGGGATATTGCCTTTAGACGAGAATTGAATGACTAGGAGGTGGACGAGCTAGTGGACCCTGTTAGCAACTTTTATTGAGCTCCCCCGCAGGTGAGAGCGAGGATTCGGTGAGTTGGGCGAGATCGAAGTCTGGACATTTAGATCACTTTATAAAGCTTTGCAGGTTAGAGTCGGTTTTCCTTTCCTTTGAAAGGAGTGTGGGTTCCTAATGCTCCTTTTAAGGTCAGCTTTTTTGTTCAGATGATGGTGCTTGGGAAGATCCTAACTATTGATAATTTGATCAGGAGGAGGCAGATTCACGTCAACTGGTGTTGTATGTGTAAAAAAGACAGGGAATCTATCAACCATCTTCCACTGCATTGACTGGCAGCCTGAGAGTTGTAATCCTTGATTTCTTTCGGGTAAGTGGGGTTGGCTTGGGTGTTTCCTAGTTAAAGATTTTGTTTTGACCTGGAGGGGAGCAAGCATGAGTAAGAGGAAGAAGAAGGTTTGGTATGTAGCATCTCATTCTATCATGTGGATTATCTGGAACGAGCGTAATTGTGGGACTTTTGATGGGGATGAAACCCGCTCTTCAAGTTAAAAAGTACGTTAGTATCTCTTTTTTCGTAGTTGGTTCAGGGTTGACATCGTATATCTCTTTTTTGAATCAGTTTTTGGATTTTTTGGGAAGATTTTGTATAATTTCTGATGTATAGTGGGTCTTATTTTTTGTTTTGCTGTTTTCTATGGGCTGTACCCCCTTTGTACGTCTTCTATATATACTCTTTACATATAAAAAAAACCTGCAGACCAGACCTCAAGATATGATAAAGTACACCTCAACTCCCTCGTCTGCTCTGAAAATAATCATGGTATCATCTGCAAAAAGCAAGTGGGATATCTCCCTCATTATCCTGCCTCTAACTCCAACCTGGAATTTCCTCAAAACTCCCATCACCAGCCATCCCCTAGAATTGTCAAAGAAACCCTGAGCAACCCCATTCACAATAACTGAGAATTGAACTGAAGACATTCAGGACTTTGCTCTTGAGCCTGGAATCGATGCATTCATTAGCTAGCAGAACTGCATCCAGAATCTGCTGCCTCCTACAAATTTATTTTTGAGTCTCAAAAACTTACAAGCCCCAGCACTTTCCTCAATCTTATTACGAAAACTTTAGCAATGATTTTATAAACACTCACCACCAAATTGATCGGCCTGAAATTCTTCTGCATATGATCATCTATTACCTTTAGCAACACTTTATTACATTATGCTTCTTCCAAATTCTAATGTTTCCATTGAATAGTTGATGCATTTAATTAAATTGCCATAGGCTTCCATGATTATGAATATAAAAGAAGCAGGAGAGAGAGAGAGAGAGAGAGAGGCTGCAACTGCTGTGCCCAACATAAAAATGGGACGATTTAACATACTGTTTGATAATTTATACAGTCATATCCTTAAGTGTACATCAAAGTATTTTATTTAGTCACTTTTTTTCTTCTTCTTAGGTTTTCCCTTTTTGTCCAGGTATATTAGATGGTCGATTTTCTAGGTTTAGGACTTGTTGGGTTGTCTTTCTTTACTCAGCATGGCAAAGGGCATTTTTATTTTCTCAAAAAGCAATTTTTAGAGTAGCAGGAGACTAAGAAGCACGGAGATGGATAGGGGACAAGGACATGCTGACACGGAAATTTTTAAAAAGTGCAGGACATAAGGACACGGAAAAAATATATATTATATATTTTTTATATATCATATTTATGAATATTTTGTTGAAAGATAATTAAAAAATTGCAAGATAACACTAGTTATAATTAAAAACCATGTTTTTCGTAACTTAAATGTCAAATTAGGTAGAAATCTGCTTTACTTTTAGTTTACTAATGGATCCTAAGTTATTTTTTCGAACTTGCAATTTGTTTCATGTATGTTTAATCGGTGGACACGTGTCCCGCTCAAGTATCCGAAGTATGTGAAGTTCTAATTTTTTTTTTTAAAGATAATAGCACATGTTTGAATGTGTGTTCGATATGTGTCAAAAGTGTCCAATGAGTGTCGTGACACGGCACCTTTCTATGTGACCATGCTTCATAGTCAGGAGATGACAATTTTATGATCATTATTATTACTTTTTTCCTCTGCCCCAGCCTCCTCCCGCCCAACAACCAATGTTAAATTATAAACTTGAATCCAAAGCCCTGTAGCGGGGCATGCTGTGGTGGGTTGTCTTTCAGATGTTGATAAGACTGATGATGACGTACACAATTTGAGTCCAAACTTACACAATTTGAGTCCAAACTACCACATCCGTAGTTTGCTTTTAGTTATTAGTCTTAGGATCAAGAGGGTTCTGTTAGATTTTACTAGATAATTTGCCGATTTTATTATGGTGTAAATCCTTTTTGAGCTTTTGTTTGTCCTTCTCCGTACTTGGGGAATATAAGCTCTGGCTGACAGGTTGTGCTGATAGATTGTCATCTGAATTCATATTTTATTGTTCTGGTTTATTAGGATGATATTTTCGTATGATTTCTGCATGATTTGTTGACTAATTTAAGTCAGGAGGTGAATGTGGACAAAAAAACATCTTCCATTCAGAGTTCCTTAGGTTCTGCTTAACTGCCTGAAGTTTCATGCATTTTACATTACTCGCAATATTCTCTTTTTTGGGTCAGAAGCAATGTAATCAGGCATTGGTCCTTCCCGGGTAAATGACCTAGCTGTGACCATTTTTCTGGTGCGACCTTTGCTTCTCTGGTTGATACAGTTGAAGAGATTAGAGCTCAAGCTGAAGCAATTTGCAGAGGTAGAAACCTTGTTAATGAAAGAATGTGAGCAAGTGGAAAGGGCAAGGCAGAGAGTTGCTGCTGA
Organism: Euryodendron excelsum; assembly: GCA_033060915.1. Lineage (NCBI taxonomy): Eukaryota > Viridiplantae > Streptophyta > Magnoliopsida > Ericales > Pentaphylacaceae > Euryodendron > Euryodendron excelsum. Next base: position 18,140,994 of record CM065389.1, on the reverse strand, counting down.
GCGGACCCGCATGATGTCAGCTCAGTTTGGACCTGCTGGAGTGACTTCCTCTACGAACCTACCAGGCGTTGGTCCTTCCATGGTTAACAACACTGCCAACACCAGGCAACCAGTGAGTGCAGGTTCACCCTCACAGCCATTCATTCCTGGGTATGGCAATAACCAACCAATCCATCCCCAATTCATGGCACGACAGCCAGTGTACGGCCTCGGGCCACGGCTGCCACTCTCAGCTTTACACCCATCCTCGTCAGCGGCTCCTAATGGTATGTTCAATGCTGCAGCAAATGCTGTGCCTGCTGTCAGTCATCCAATGATGAGGCCTGTATCGGGGGCTAGCTCTGGTCAAGGTTGAAAATTAGGGAAAGCAATTCAGTATTTGGACTTCTGCTGTTATATAATTTTATGTCTTCTCTGCTATTCCACACTGAAAGAAGGGAAGAAAGTAGGGTGATACAAATAAGCCGTGAACGTTTTTGTCTCTGCACATTCTTAAATTCTCATTTAGAAGCAGTCAACTGGGGCAGTAGGGATACGGCCAAGGCTGCAGTGGGGATCTATCACAAAATGGACCAAATTTTCACAGGCTCAATTAGTAGTTTGGCTCATGCAGCACGCTCTGAATTTTTATTTGTATGTTTATTGTTACTCTTCACATTCGATTGTAAAGATGAGGAATAACTAGATCAGGATGCTAATGTTGTTGCTAGTTTCTGTACAGATAATACAAGGAAATAGAGCAATTAAGGTTCATTTGATGATTTTCGTGTTCATTTGATGTCATAATATGAAGTTCTTTCTGGAAATTCTCTTTAGAATGCTGGTAGATTAGGAAAAATTATCCCTTGGGTCCAAGGGCACATATGCCCCCAGCTACGAGATGCAGACATATAAGACAATGAAGCTTCACACTTGTCTAACGTGAGTCTATTTCGTATAGGTAGGTTGGGCATGTGTCCTGGAATCATGGGATAATTGTTCGGTGTAAATGGAGGTCTAATAGTTTTTTAACTTCCCATTAGGTAGATTCAGTTTTTATGGGTCTTGTCCTACTCTTCGAAGTTGATAGATAAATTGAACTGTTATATGTAGCAGCTGAACTGTCATGGGACATCAATGAAACTGCTGGTATCAAGCTATACATAAAGGGTACTGTTTCATGCACTTCTTGATGATATATATCATATTGCAATTGAACTTCCCTTCTACGTATGGAGTTGATATGAATAGGAAGGTTTAGCACTATTAATATTACAACTGAACCCTGCATGGGTTCCCCCTAGCTCTCTCAATTTGCTTGGACAACGCTATCCTCGTAAGCTCAGGTTGCATGCTGCAGCGGATTGCATTTTGAGGAAAAACATTATTGGCAATACCCTTGGCTTCACAATCCCTACTCTGGCAATGGGATATCAGCCAGGTCCTCTCTGTACGGAGCACGATCGGAATCTGGCATCCCCTCGGAGCTCCCTTGGCCGGACTCCATACGCGTTTGAACGTTTGGGTCGGGATAGACGAATGTCACGACGGCGTCTTTACGGAACATCAGGTATATGACTGAGAGGATATAGACAGCCATCAGTGGGAACACTACGATTCCAATGAACACAGTTGCAACTTTGGGTAAACTGCTGTGAATTATCCAGCCAAAAAAGCCTGTTCCCAGGTAATAGATGTTTATGCCAATGATTCCCAGCCCCAAAATCCAGGAGATGATAATAATCTGCATGCATAATGTTAGTTAAATGGAGGTTTTAAATCCTAACCCTGGTTTTCAAGGACCAGGCCTGCAAGCCCAAAGCCTCAAAGTCAATAGATTGCTTGGCTAATCAAAAGGTAATAGAGAGGCAACCAGAAAAGAACTTACATATATTGAGTTCTTGTGTGGTCCCATCTTGGTGGTACTGCTACTGAATTTAAGGAGTGGGATGAGAGCAAATGGAAGTTCAAATGATAGTATCATCTACAACAAAAATAAAATAATTCATTATCTTTTGTTGAAATATTAGTAAATCAAATCTAGAAAATTTTGCTGAATGATTAACAAACCGATGCGATGATGATGAGCCGGCCGGCTCCCGAAGGTCCTCCGATGATGGAGACAATGAGACTTGGTGTGATGGCAATGCACCTTGTCATTAGGTTCCTCACCCATTTCTTCATCTTTAGATCCAAGAAACCCTAGGGATTCCACCACCCGATTAACCCATTAATAAGCTCCAATTAAATTTAAATGCGCAAAAATAAGTAAATAAATTATCGTAATAAGAAACTATTCACAACCTGCATGATATACTGTCCAGCATAAGTTCCTGTAATAGTGGAACTTTGCCCCGAGGCTAGCAGCGCGATGGCATAAATGGTTGAGCTCGATTTTCCTAGCACATTCTGAAAATCCCAGATGGAAATTTCAGCAAGTGTTTTTGCTTAATTATATATATATATATATATAATTAGTTTTTTTTTTTTTTTTTAAAGATTAAAGAGTTGTTTAGACCTTGAGAAGGAAAGAAGCAGAGTTGAGGCTGAGATCGCTGCATTGATTAATGACGTCCGGTGAGAGGCTCTTAGCTGAACAAACAGTTCCTGATACTGAAACTACTGAAACATTGATTAAAAATGCTACGAACAATGCAAAACCGCTCTCTATCAAGAAGTATCGACACGCATCCTGTAAAATTTAGAGATCAAAGACAAGTAAATTACTCGTAGCCGAACATGCATTAATTAATAATTAAACACTAGAGAATTTTGTATTTAGGAAAATGGTTTTTTTAATGTGTTGTAGCCAACCTCAGTAATTAATTGAGATTAAGACTTGTTGAGTAGAGAGTCCTTAAAAAAATACTCTAGTACTTTAATAATGTGCTTCATTCGTCGTAAACACGAAGACAACATGTATCAATTTTTTCGTTTAATTGTATGAATTAATTATTGTCCAACATCAGTGGCTTTTGTTTCCATTTTTTTTTATATGATTAAGATACCTATTCTTATCTAGCTTTTTGTTTTTGTTTTTGCTTTTTTTTTTTTTTTTTTTTTGGCATATGATTAACATACAAATTTTCTTATTTCTTTGTTTTATGTTTCGATAGCTTTTTTGATGTTGCACTGAAGTTATTGCTATTCATCATTGAGCTCCTTGGGATGTAAAATTTGGTCTGGATGTATAGAATTAAAATATACATGTTCTCTGTACATGTACAAATATATATATATATATATATATATTAATGTTGGCTTACATTTACACCACGGACAGAATTTGGTATCTTCCTGGAGAGTACAAGAGCTGAATGGAGAAAGAGGTTATGCCTGTTGATAAATAATACAAATGAATAGCTTAGGTTAAACCCACAAAATAAAAGAAACAGAAGAAATAAAAAAATAAAAAACATTGGTTAGTGAAATATTAATGGGAATTTGATATCAGATCAAGAAATGTTTCATAAAAAAAAAGATGAGAACGTACGGCATAATTAAGGCCCCAAGTAAGGCAATGGCGTCGCCGGTGGCGTCTTGACCGGTGAGCTTAGGGATGAACATCCCCTTAAGCACATCTCCTGCCGGAGGCTTCACATAACTCATTTCCCCAAAGAAACATGCAGCCATGAGGAAGACCAGCACTGCTATCAACATTTCCAGCTTCCTCACCTAACCCATTACCCAATTAAAAAGAACAAAAAAAAAAACAGTTAGAACAATATTGAGGAAATTTAGCTCTCAAATTTTTTTTTAATCCATATTATTTGTATATTGAACTATCAGAGTGGTCCATATTTTTAACGATTAATGCTACACAACTTAAAAATTCAAATAGAATTTATATATAGTCTGGAATTTTTTGTACAAATTTTTTCAAAGAATATCAGTCCCATTTTTAAGATATTGTGGGGGTACCATGGTCATTTAAAGGGTCCAGGGAGAATTGATCTAGGAATGTCTAGTTGAATTTTTTTATTTATTCATGCTACAATGATTGTAGAACCACCACATTAAATGGTACATGTAGGGTCCCTCACATGTCCTTGCAGTCCTGCACTATGACTACTGGGGTGTCTTCTTTAATTCTTTATTTGTGATATGTATAGTCTAATTTACTTAAGAAAATTACATTATTTTTATACAAAAAATTCTATCAGGATGATATGATGGTAATATCTGTTAAATTATGAGCCAGAATGAGAGGTGTTTCAATTTGAAATAGAAGAACCATAAAAAATCATATCCTTTTATATGAAAATTATGAAAAATGCTATTCTTACAAAAAAAAATTCATATAAAATATGCATACAAAATAATGTGGCAGTAGCTGTTTTGTAATTAAAAATTATTACGGCGGGTGTTTGTTTTGAAGTAAAAAATTCTCATTAAGACATATCATTTTGTATATAAATTTTATATAAACTTTTTATTTATATAGTATTACTCAAAAATTATATACGAAATTCTTGGTTGCAGAGCACTACTCTTAACTTAAATATTGAGTTTGTTTATTAGTATGGACATCTATGTAGGTCACACTCAACGGGCCCAATTAACTACCTTGCCATTACACTCAGATTGTGATGACATGAATCAAACTGATTGTAGTTATTCACATTTAAAAACTTCAAACCCTTTTTTTTTTTTTTTTTTATTAATCCAGTATCCAGATGACAATGAAAAGAGCAAAACCCCAAGAGGATGTGATCAACAAGTTCTTTAAAATAAGTACCGTGACGTTAATTATGTTGCCATACTTGATAATTGCCACTCTTACTAAATAAGACAAAAATATGTTCTTCTAAAAAAAAAAAAAAACTTAGCTGTAGGAATTATGTTCTTTCTCAAAAGAAAAGAAATTATTGGTTTACTTGCATATATACACAATGCCTTGATTCAGGTAAACTTAGCAATGAATTTCAAGCTTTAGTCATAAACAGTATACAGAAACATGAATTTCCAGTCCTCTTTTCTTGCACGCTCTTTAGTACTGATCAACTATAAGCTCTTATTCGCATTCTTTCTTGAAGATATATATGTGTGTGTGTGTGTGTGTGTGTACTGAGTTTGGAAGGTGTTTGTGAAGAATATCATAATATGAGAGAAATTAACAGAGAACACAGCAAAGACAAGGGATAAGTAACTGTGGGTCTGTTTGTGGACGGCAGAAAAAGGCAGGTTCAGTGATAAGATGAACTACTTGTATTTGAGGACTTATAAAAACAAAGTAGGTTCTAATAACAGAAAAGAAAGAGCACAACTGCAAATGGCCGCCCTCCTTTTAACAACATAAGAACAAAAACAGGCATAAAATGACAATAATCATTTAGAGAATATAGCTGTAGATATGTAGGATAACTCATAGTGACAAGATATATAATAAATAAATTACCGAAACCTATACTGTATTGCAAGAAAAATATCTGCAGAAATATATATATATATATTCAAGAAGAAATCAAGTGGAGATGGAAATGGATGGAACAATGAGGTTCATAGCAAGCACCGACGAAAGGAAAACATTATTAGAGAGGGAAATAAAAAGAACATAAAAGAGATAAATTAGGAAAAATAAAAAATAAAAAATTGAAAAAAAAGGTCAATGATTTGTCATTAATTGTCTCTAGACCAGCCAATGGACCACAAAAAAAAATTGTTTTCAGTGTATAGAAAGACCAGAAAAAGGATGATTATAATATTACCCCATATCTCTGCAGGCCAAGCAGTAGGAGAGTGCTTAAACCAGTCAACAGAACTCCAGCCCATACTGGGATATGGAACAGTATATTTACAGCAAAGGCTGTCCCTATCACTGCCAAAATAAACATGAAAAAAAAAAATGATCATATGAATTAATGCCTTCTAACATGCCTGCATAATATACGAGATAAACATACATATATATATATATATATATAAGTATATATATCACCGGATGAAATTCTAGACTTTTGTTACAGCATTTAGAGGTCATACCTTCAGGAATATCAGCTGCTATGACAGCAATCTCTGCTAGCAACCATAGGCAATACTTCACATATTTTGGGTACTCAGCCTTGCATAACTCTGATAGGTGTTTGCCTGGTAATCAAAGGAAAAATAAAAAATATCAAAGTGATCATGTACAAAAAATTATATATGTATATATATCTGTATTTGTTCATTCTTCTAGCTTGAAATTGTTCATTTTTGTATCTTACCAGTGCTTACACCAAGATTTGCAGCGAGTGACTGAATTATGAGAGCAAAGACCAATCCGATAAGTATCACCCAAAGCAGCTGAATATAGTAAGATGAAATGGGAACTGATTAGTTTCCAATGTCTTGCATGCAAATTATTGACGATAACAAACGTTTGAAGGTGGGCTTTGCTCTTTTCTTTTCCTTTTTTTACTGATTCCTTCATTTTGATAATTTTCTGATATTTTCAAGTTATATTTTACCTCATATCCGTGGTTAGCGCCTGCTTGCAAATCAGTTTCCACTGTGACATGACACCAGAAATTGTAAAGTTGATAACCAAATAAAGAAAAACCAGAGAGAGAGAGAGAGAGAGAGAGAGAGAGTTACAGTTCCCAGGGTCAAGGTAAGCCAATGAAACAAGGAAACCAGGCCCAACATATGAGAGAAACTTTCTCCATCCCGGTTTCTAATCATGAACAAAAACCAAAGCACAGGAATTCAGGAATTAAGCAAAGCACCAAACTATAGTATACGAGAGAGAGAGAGAGAGAGAGAGAGAGAGAGGGATACCTGATGCTTTTGATCTTCATGATCAAAGTCCTCGTGCATGTCGTTGGTTGGAGTCTTCATCTCCACATCAACAGCTACGATGCGGTTGCTTCCTACAGTACCTTGTTCCTTCTGCAGGCTTGCCATCTCTCTCTGTCTCTCTCTCTGTATGCATGTGTAACTTAAGACTGTCCTATATTTGTGCCCTCTATTTATAGTGCATACTAAATGTGTTTTGAACACACGCTTGTTTTTCATGAAAGTAAAAACACCTAAGCAGTCCTTCCCCTAGAGTCAAGTGCCTTACGCAAGGGGTGAGAGCAGAGGTTACTGTCTTTAAGCCAAATATAAAAATGATAAAAACATAGGCAAATGGAAATGGAAATTATTATAATGATACTGATGCTTTCACTCGTTATTTGAGATTTCAAGTTTTCTATATCATGTTTTTATATAAAGAAAATATCATTTTCCTTTGACCATTAATTCTTGAGCTCCAATTTGTAAAAACCCTAATCTGTCCTCTTCTGCACAAAGAAATTCTGTTAAATGATTGTTTCTAGTTGTATCATTGTAACGAAAATTTTGGGTTATATGAGATTCGATAAACGAATTACTAAATTTTGTTTTGAGAATATGTCGCTGGCATAAATTGAGGACATGGTGAAGCATAATTCTTTGAAATTGCTTGATCATATGCAAAGAAGAAGACGATCTAAAACTCTGGTCAGCTTTATATATTGTTTCATTACACTCATAGCCGGCTCGAGACAATTTGAGGTCAAAGTCAAGTAACTTTAAATGAAGCTTTTTACCTTTTTAGTTTATAAAAAAATTTTTGGTAAAAATCAGTGTTTTTCTTCTAAAATTTACTGGTGTGCTAATTTTTAGCCTTTTTCTAACGGATTTATTTATTTATTTATTTGGGAGAAACATTTTTTTTTTCAAAAAAAATGTAAAAGCTATATAGGACCTTAATCATAACATATAAGATTTAATAACTTTAGGCCTTCAAAAAAAATTTGTACAATTTATTTTCTTAAGTTGAACCAGTTATACATATATATATACATATAAGTTAATTAGTGTAGTTGATTTCAGGATTACTTTTTATTGTGCCTTTTTTCTCATCTAGATTGGGACCCTTTTTTTAAAAAAAAAAATTTGTAGAATTTATTTAAGACCTTAATTATGCCATGTAAAGTTTGAAAAAAAATTGAGGCCTTCAATTTATTTATTGGTTAAAGTAGTGTTTTTTCCCCTTAGGTGAATTAGTGTAGTTGATTTTGTTCTTCTTTTTCTAACAAGCATTTTTTTTCTCATCCAGAATGAGGTTTTTTTGTATAAAAAAAATTACATAGGACCTATACTAGAGTCTATAATATATAAAAAATTTTAAAAATTCGGGGCCCAAGGGAGCACCTTGCTCACCCAGGCCTAGAGCCGACCCTGATTACATTGACAGTGATACATATACTGAAAAGCTATGAATGGTTAGAAAGGCTGTCAATCAAGACAAAGTCAAGAGAAATTATAAATTTGTGTTCTACTACAGAATGCTGCTAAATTTGATTACTAAATGCTAAAAACTGTTGTGTAGTGCTTGCAATCGCGAATGAAATAGAAAATAAACAAGTACAAAACAACATATAGATTTGTAGTGGTTAACAATATTTCAAACCTTTTCATCCACTATCAACAAATAAAAAATATTGCAAGAGATTCTCAAAGCAAAGCCAAACTATAGAAGACAACAAAATAACTGGCATTCATACATATTAAAAAAACACTGAAATTTAGACCCTGGGATAAGGACCTTTTATAGTAATTAAATAATAGAATAACCTTACAAGACACTCATAACAAAAAGGAACTCCAAGTACTTAGGACTTTTAGAATTAAGTTTTGGGAAAAAAAAAATATATATATCTTATTAGTGCATGTAAGACTTCCAGCGTCATGGAGCAATAATGTAGGAATGTTATATAGAGATTATATAAAATCAAATACATAGTACAAAGACTGTATAATATATAGGAATAAAAAAAAAGGAAAACATTTTATGGGAGTTTAGAGTTAAAGCTTTATTTATTTGACTCCTAAAATGACCTCCAAATAACATATCCATCATAGCCTTTCAAGCCATTCATTTGGAAGATTATGGCCTGATGAAGGGTCCACTAAATTTTTTTAGTCAATGAGCTCTCTCGTCGTTTCAGACACAAAAACATATAGTTGAATGCGAGCCTAACATTTTGCAGAGAGGGTGTTGAGGTATCAAGGTGTTCAAGAATAGGCGAGTTCAAAGAAAACATTTCATAGCATGCTAATTCTGTATCCACTTCTTAATCCCAATTCCAAACTTTATATTGTATATGAATTACGTCTTGGATACGTAATTTCCAACATGATTTACACCTCTTGCTGAATCTAGAACAATTAAAACAAAATAAAACAGAAGTGACATTTCTTATTCCCACAGTTTTGAACCACTTAGTTAACATAGTAAGATTGTTCCTAGTGACATGGACACAACATGGACCACTTAGTTTCTGATGGATTATAACTCATACAAAGCAAGAATCTAAGGAAGTTGCTTTCGCCATGTGGAAAAACCGCTTCAAGTTACTAATCTTACTTCTAAATTGCAGGTTATCGAAAGCTACTTATCACCCAGAATCTTTATGAGCTGCATGTCCTACCATTAACAATTGTTGAAGACTTGCTGAAACAGTATGAACCATATATAATGCAACTTGGCTACAGGCTCTTATATGAGTTATTAGGACAGCGACAAGCCAACAAACTCACAAAATTGGCATTAATGTTCTTTGATTTAATATTGTCCAGAATTTCTAATTCTTTCCGGAAAGCACTTATCGTATGTCTTCAGTGGAATTTGCAAAATTTGGTACGCCCACAAACATTTCTCTTTCACATATTTAGAGGGTGAAGAACATTGTTTATTGAAAATAGCAAATTCCCTTGGAATGCATAACGATAAACTGGGGTTGTGTTAATGCACTTAGTTATACTACAACGAGTTTCATATTTTGGAGTGTGCGAGAAAAAATGAAACATGTGTGAAAAAGTAGAGCACATGTAACAATGTATATCCCCCAAAAGTTGAAACATCATACTTTTAAAGGAGAGTTGAGGATTTTGTCTGGTTTCAGCTTCATCTAGCTTTGGGTACATCTTCAAATTCAATCTTCATATGTGCAGAATATTCTAACTTCAAATAGGTAGCCACAGCAGAAAAATTTACTTGTTTACTTGGCAGGAATCATCCAGCTACGTATGATAGAAAAGTTCCATTTTGATAGGAACTTTTTAAAATTATCAGAGTGCCACTTAGCTCACTTAGATTCTACAGGTTTGTTTATAATATATATATATATATATATACACATATATATAGATATATGGAAAATTTTTGTTTTGTGGACAAAAAAATTGTAGCACTTTCTTGCCAAGAGAAAAAATTGCGATGTAGAGATCCATTTTTGCCAATCTCTGAACCACAGCTGATAAACCTATAAGATCATATCAAAACTCCCGATCGCTCTCAAACAATTCCAATGGAGAGATCTGTTTTTTGCCCGAGCTAATTTCTATGTGTCTATGGTCATTGAAGCAACTAAAATGGCTCTGGCAATTAATAAACCTACCCTTTAATCAGTAACACATCAATCATCATATGTGTTTGTAACACTAGCTAAAGTGCATATTGCTCAAGCTGTGCAAACAACTGCTTTCGATATAAGTAAAAAAAAATCCGGTTGTAATTTATATTGTTATTAATAGTAATTAAAAATCAAATTGATGAAGAACAATTAAAACCAAATAAATTAAACAGAAGTGACATGCCATATTCCCACAGTTTTGCACCAATTAACATAGTATAAAAGATTATTCCTAGTGACATGGACACTTAACATAGTACAGCTACTCCTAGCGACATTATTATGACGGGTGCTTCAATGATGAAGCGCCACAAGGACTTATTTTTTTTCCAGTTTTTTGCTTGAGATTGTGACACCGGAAGACCTATTAGGGCTCTTTCAAAGCAAAAAATTTAAGGAACTCGCTTTCACCTCATGGCACCTGCTTCAAGTTACGACTAATCATCATCACCTCGAATCTTTACGAGCTGCGTTTCCTACCATTAATTTTTGTTGAAGACCTGCTGAAACAGTATGAATCCTAATGCAGCTTGCTACAAAGAGTCTTGTATGAGTTATTAGGAAAGCGACAAGCCAAAAAACTCAAGAAATTGGCAGTGTTCTTTGGTTTAGAATATAGTAGAAAACAAAAAAGTACAAACTATTAACACTTCAAGACACCGGACTTGACTACAATTTGCTCTTCTAATAGGCCTCAAACCATACATGCTAGCCGCCGCCGGCGGCTAGAGGGGTGTTGAGAGGGGGCAATTGCCTCTTGAATTTTTTGTACAATCACCTTTAGTGTCTTGTAAAGTAGAGACCACTTGCTACTTAGGGAAATTTAAAAATTTTGACAGATATAAATGGCTGTAGTTTAGCTTAGATATGATGAGAAGATTTCATACTATTTTTGTTTCCTACTGCAACTGATATGGATAACACTGGTTTTTAGCCAAACTGTAGATAAGAAAGCGCCAAACTATCAAAAAGTTTAGTCCTAAAAAGTAAAAAGAAAAAAAAATTCTAATTTAAGCAAAAAATATGAAAACATTGCATTATGGAACTGGGAAAAAAAGGTTCCCGCGTGGGATTGAACAAACTAGAGAAGAATTAAGAGAGAGAAAGAGTAAGCATTAAGATGGTGATGGCCTTGCAAGGGCTTGCTTGAATGGTTTTTAGGTGTTTTTCATTAATTTGTTAATGTATAATCATTATCTCATTCACATTTTGGATTATTCTATTGATTATGATATTATTTTAATAATTTTTTGACAAATTTTTGTTTTTGTTTTTTCATGTGTAAGCAAAGCTGTAATTTTTTAATTGTGTATTAGAGCCAAATTTAAGAGTTTGTTATCGTCCATTACTATAAAAAAAAATTATGATTGAATATAATTAGTTATTTTTTGAGTTGTTTGATTAGTGACATTTATCTAGTTATTCAATTGCTTTACTTATATGCAATTTTAAATTTGAACCTGGAGAGAAATATAACTGATTAATCAATTACAAAATGGAAAACAATTGGTATGAAACTAGTAAAAATTTTGGCTACTTCCATGGCTGTTTTAAGCTGCTAGTGTTGGACTTGTGGTGTATTATGATTTGCTAAACCAAAAAATATTAGCTCTTTAACAAACCCGGCCCACTGGCCAACAACTAAAATCCTGGTTCGGACAATGCTAGCCGCCCTCAAGCTCCTTCCTCCATGTTTGGAACTCATGTCTAATATAATAGGTCTTCCAAAAAGTTGAGGGAAGGACAAATCCCTTCCAAAGAAAACTAGCAGTTAGGATAGAAGAAAAATTGACTAGACCATGAGCACAAAAAATAGAAGACCAAACTATAACCTGCTTTTGCAAGCTTTATATCTCTTTCACAATGGAAAATGAAGGGGTAAAATATATTTTACATCCTTACATTTTACACCGAATTTACTTTAAGACTTATACTTTTAATTATAATAATTAAACTCATGTACTTTTGATGTATTGCAATGTCATCCTTTTATAAACTTTTATTTGTATAATTAATGATCAAAAGCCCTACATATCTCACATGGACAATTCTGGAAAGCAAAAATACATTTTCACACTAACTGATGCTGTTTTATTCAAATCATTTAGTTCCCAAAATTTTTCATAGTAATTTCTTACCAATTCCTTCCTAAACTTTTTACAATCATTCAAGTAAGGGACGGTTGAGGGCGTTTGGATGCCAAAATAGTATTAGAATATATTTTTACCCTTGAAAAAAGGTTACGTGAGATGCACGTAACTTTTGGCCGTCAATTGTACTAACAGTAGCTTAAGAAATTGTGACATTACAACAAATTAAAAGTACAAAGACTTGATTGTCACAATTAATAGTATAAATCCTAAAATAAAATTCGGTGTAAAGCATAAGAATACAAAGTGTGTTTTATCTTAAAATGAACTACAAACATAAATTCTAGCTAGGAACATACCTTTGACCATGTCCCTAGGAAAAAGACAAAGGTTTACCTCTCTCAAACTTTGAAACTTATACATTATTTTTAATTTAGAGTCCGTTTAGTAAAGCTTAATTTAATTTTTTTTTATTTTGCTTTTGCTTATAAGTAAACAAGTTAGTTTTTTTTTTTTTTAACTTTTTTACTTTTATAAGCTGAGATAAGTAAAAAAACAAAAAACAAAAAGCTAAAAAAATTCAACTTTTTTTTTTATAAGCTAAAAAAGCTAGTTCGAAAAAGTTTGAAAAAAACTATACCAAACAGGCTGTTAAATACAAGAACTTATTTCACTAAAAGGGTTAATTATCCTACTTAATTTCATTCTTCCTTTCCTTACCACTTTTCTCATTAGATAAATATTGTATGAGGAGTAGGCCCAACCATGGAAATTTAGCAACCTATCATCAAAGCTAATCTATTAAAATATACATTTTCCCATCATCTTCTTTCTTGAAAATACAAAAAAAAAAAAAAGAAATAAAAAATTGAGGGGTTTTCAATGATGTTTAAGCTTTACGTTAGTTAGTGAGATATGAAATAGTTGTTTCCAGTGTTTTCAACAAACCTCGTAACTAAGTTAATATTCTTGACATTTAAACCCCATAAAAAGAGGCTTTT
>CM065389.1:17850000-18122500 GCA_033060915.1 Euryodendron excelsum | reverse complement strand
TTTTTTTATAAAAATCGGGAGGTGAGAGTAAAAGAAATTATAAATTTTGATTATAAAAATTTTATTTATATAAAAATCCAGGAGGTTAGTGAAGATTCATATGTAGGAACAAGAGTTCGTATTTGGGTTCATATTTTGCTAGGAAATGGCTCGTTAATTTCCCAAAAATCAATGGAATATAATTAATCCTCCATTCAAATTAATTTCTTTCTTATTCGCTTTACAGCCAGGAAATGAAGGGTAACGGGCCGATATCTGTAGCTTTACCCTCAAACTGAACCTCTCTATTTTATAAATCGATGTAGACCAACTAATGCATATCTAAGATTCTCATCAACACTAGTAACTACTCACTTCACCGAGAAATTCCTAATTTATCCTGCAACAACAGATCGATTGGATATTTTTCAATTAAAAACAAGGACTAAACACAAGATCGCTGAAGTCATACTAAAATGTCTTCTGAGAAAAATTATTAAATATTTAGACGGTATTCGCATGCCAAAATAATTTCTTACTTCATCTAGTTCTAATATAACAATCAATGGCTAAGTATAATTTACATAATTGCTAAACCTTTTTCTAAATTAAATTATAGGCCTTCTCTATATATAATATTTTTACTATAACAACAAGCATTTGGCAAGCTTGTTCCTTTCTATATATTTCAATAACACCCCAACTACGTCACGGCATGTATCAATAAATTACTATTCATGGGAGTAAAATCTCTTATTCTATATAGCCGTACTAAGCTAATATAATGCAGTAAAATTGAATATAAAATATTGGTTTTGTTGGCTTATATATATATATATATATATATGTATAAATATATATCAACTTTATTTGGTGATGGAGAACATATCATGACGAAAAAGGGTACAAAAACTATCCCTAACCAACTACATTGTTCTCTATTAACTAACAAATAGATATAGAAAGAAAAGTGAAGATGGTGAGGTAAAGTGCAAGCATATTAGTGGGGACTCTTTTCACTAATGTTAATTAAAACTAAATTATACATATTTTACTCCTTAAGTACCGACTTTTAGTTTCAAATGCTTAGATAGTTATCCTAATTAAATTGTCGTTTGTTGGTGTAAGATAGTAAGAGTTGGTACTAATTGTAATACAAATGGACATACATCATGCTTGTGAATCTTGTGGTTCTCATAACTGGAATGAAGAATTAAATTAATACTTTCATCTAAGGAATTTAACTCTTTCGCATATATTATTTAAATCAATACTTAGATTACTTGGGACCCTTCTTATTTTTGTTCCAATGAAGCTTCTAGCTGCTTTCGAATATCTATCAATTTTTTTGTTTCAAGTTCCATCAATTTGATTGACCTATATATTCTCATTCTCAATCGTTCCAACTTCTTGTATATAAACTATATGTATGTATGTATGATTAACTTTTAAACCTCGAGATAGCCACAGTTGTAATCAGTGCATGTACGTACTAGAATAAACGCAATGCCAACCCGGCTGATAATCATCCATTGTCAGTGTCACTGTTATTGAGATATTGTATTTGATTTTTTCTAATGGAATAGACATTAATCTTTGTTTTTAATATAAGATAAACTCAATTACGTCGTTTCATTTCATATTATATAGCACTTAATATAGCGTGACCCATGCAACGGAATTGAAACTTGGTTGGACACGATTCGATCGAGTCACTTTCATGGCCGGGTTTAAAAACTAGCTAGATTGCAATATATATATATATATATAGTTCAACCAACAATTTTTATGTTAATTAGTAAATGTTTTGGCATAATTTCGTACTTCAATTTTCAGTTCTCGGCTCAACAAGTGGGAATATTGTTTATTAATGTAACCTCATTAATTGGGAACTATGCGATAATAATATAAACAAGAAACTATGACCGTTGTGCTTAATTGATGCTGTGGACATGCAGCAACCGTTGATGAAAGATTTGAAGGACAGGATCTGGGTTGAATTTTGAGGCTCATGCTGTGGACATCCATTTCCTTTTCCCTCAATAAATCTAGAATTCAAACACAGTCTCAGCATGACTGGCTACATGATTATTTTATAAAAATTCTACCTTAGTTGGGATTTCGCAATCATAACCTCCAAAGACATACCTCCATACCACCCACTCCCCTGTAATTTTGCTAGCAATGCCCCCACAAATTGGTCACATTTTTGTACTTTTCTGGTCAATAATTCCCACTGCAACCTCACCTTTCACTCCTAGAACTACTATAATTGAATTCCACATTTTGTCTCAGGCAGGCCAATCTTGAATTCATTAGATTTCTTCTTCTTTCTATTTTTTTTTTTTTTTTTCAGTACATGGATAATAAATGAAAGAAAATAATGAAATTAGCAACTGCTGTCATTGAAACATAATGAAATATAAATGATGAATCTAACTTTTCTGCCAGATGAGTAAGACTGATTCATGGTTTGTGACGGGAATGCCATCACTGAAACAAAGCAATGCCTCTGGAAGTTAATTATGTTTAAAGATGAACAAGGTTCAGTGTCTGAAGCATAATGAAGCCAATCAACCCCACAAGGAAAGGGATATCAAAACAGTTTCACAGAACACATAGCGAAGATTTGAACTTTTACCGATATAACAATACATATCATAGTTAGCATTGAAAATTGATAAAAGCATAAGAACAACAAAATTTCTGGGATACTACAAGGCTGCTGTTTTCTGAATGACATTGCACAATATTTCTCATTTCTGAGATATGTACAAAATTAAAAGGCTGTGTGTAGATGAATTCAGGACTGAGAGAGGGATGATCATGTTTTGTGCTCATACTTGAGCAGTTTACAGCAAAAGAATCAAAAGAACGCATCCACCTCTTATAAATCCTCATACATATCTTGAAGGCAATGATCAACAAAGGTGGCCAGTGAAATCTGACCATTTGGATTTTCAAAAACTGAATGGCTTTTGCTCCAGCGATCATAGGCCACATCAAAAGGAAATACATAGCAAACATTAGCTTGACTGCTCGTCCTGCATGACCTGAAAAAGCATAATTTTAAACAGAGAATAAGGGTTTGTTTGATAACTGAAAATTAAGTATTAAATTTTTTGTGCCGGGATATTTTAATTATTGAATTTTTGAATTTGAAAATTTAATATAGACATGTATGTTGAAATGAAAATGAAAATGAAAACTACCTTTCATTGAGTGTATTCAACATTCAGTGACAAGTCTGTCTTACTTAAAAATTAAGTCTCATTTTCAGTCAATTCTCAGATTTAAGTGGTAGGTGATTACCGTGATTATGTGTTATGAAACATAATTAACAGCGAAACCACTGAATGCGTTTGATTTTAAGTGCTTAATTGTTGTTATCAAAGACGGCCAAAGTCCCAACGTAAAAATAGTCAAGAAAGTTATAAGATTCCTAAACTAATTGTCTACAACGTACCATAATATACAAGTACAGTTCTAGATTGGCAAGTTGACAATAATTTCTTACTGGCAGACATGCCAGAACAAGGTAAAATTGATAGAATCAATATATTATGATAATGAACCACTATAACAAACACCTCAGACCAAGTACACAAATCAACATATGCCATCAAAGCACTTACATAAGAATCCACTATATTCCACAGCCTGCACAATTCCACAACGGATTGTATACATAAGAATCTACTATAGGATTTGAATACGTAAGTATACAAATCAGTATGTCGCCTTCACTCCAGGTAAACCTTTCCCATCTTTTGCCAGCTATAATTTAGGTCCTGATGTCACATTATACACCATATTCAGAAGAAAACCTCAGCGAAATGGCTTGCACTGCTTCATAACAGCAGTTGCCAAAGCTTGACCAGGAATCAGTATAATAGATATTAAACCATCTTAGACAACTCATCCTGTTTAAAAAAGCAAGGAAAGAAAAAAAAAAATTGTAAGGCATGATGAGCAACAAAATTAATACATGCCCCAATTTTCTTCACGTTGTGCCAAGCAGAGATACATTTGGGAAACCTTCCAAAAAGTAATGAAGGCAAGCATAACTAGAAAATACTCTCTAATATATCACTTGATGCAAATCTGGTGCAAAATTTTGTATTTTTGTCAAGCCCTGATGTTTTTATGTATTTCTGTGTATCCCGCTGAGTTTTTGAGTATTCCACAATGCTCTTCACCCCATACAACAATTGCCCAAAAAAATTGTAATAAATCCAGCTTCCCTTCAACCCATACAAATTTCCATTGCGTCCCATAAACCAAATGTTCTTCCAAGTACAAAATTACCCAACTGACTTGGCCACAATTTTGCACTCAAAACAAGGTTCAAGATGCTTTATGTGACTCAAATGCAACCAGTAACATTAAACATGTTCCTCCCACCCCAAGGAATGCAGTGTGAATTAATAAACAATGGAAGACGCATAAGAAAAGGAATGCATAGAATCAAAAGATTTGACAAAAATGTACGGGACCAATGGAAAATGAAAAAAAGACCAGGAAGACCAAATCCATGCAGGAGAACCAGCTGGGAAAGAATTTCTAGAGTAAATGTGTATAGACTCCCTTCAACCGAAAACTGAAACTGCACTTGAAAATAAATATAAAGGGAATCCATGGTTGAAGTTTACACAAGCAAAGACAAAGCACTCACCTCATAGGCTTTGCCATTTGATCTTCTGAGTACGAACGTGGAGATATCATGTTTCTCATTACTGAACTTCCCCCATGCTAAATTGTAATTTTGTGGGACATTATTGGTTTCAGCTTCATCACTTGCCTATATCTATTGTCAACGCCATCTTCAATTCTCCTGCGTAATTCATCATCCAGCAAATCAGCCTCTCCTGCTAAGCTCAGCACCTTACAAACTAACTTATATGTATATTCTCTAGGAACTGAGCCCCCATCAACCAACTCAACTAGTAAATCCCGGGCCTCCAGAACCCTTCCGGCTTCACACAGAGCATGGATAATTGGAGTGTACGAACTTGAAGTTGGTATACCATGTTCCATCTTTTGCATCCTCTGCAACATCTCAATAGCTTTATCAATCTCATTAACAGCACTGTAGTATCTAACGAAAGAATTATATGTGACCCGGTTTGGGGGACATCCCTTTTTATTCATGTCATCAAACAATTCCAATGCCCTCTCAATTCTATTAGTTTTACAACAACCATCAATCAAACAGTTGTAAGTTACAACATCAGGAACAAAACCCTTAAAAAGCATAATACGAAACAAGTGGTTCGCTTCCCACATCCTCCTCCTAATGGCCTTCCTGCACCCAGTTTGCATGCTGTACTTACAGTAAGAACTAATCATTATCGTGTATGTGAACGTATCAGGTGGACATCTAAACCCCGGTAATTCCATTTGCTCCAACAAAAACCTCGCCTTTTTGAAGTTTCCTACCCTACAAAGAGCACAAATAATCGTGTTATAAGCACAAACATCTGGTTTACAGTGAAACTGCTTCATCCTATAGAATGCAGCCAATGCTTCATTAACTAATCCCTCTTCTCCAAGAACTTTCATCAAACATGTCACAGTCGCAGTTGTCACAAGCCCACCATTCTCTCTCCTTTGCATTTCTTTGAGAAATTCCCACAGGACTTTCAATCTATTGCCTCTAGCCAATACACAAGCCATCTCTCTGCAAGTCATCTCATTATGGGTAAACCCGAAATGGGTCTCAACCCAATAGTAGAACTCCATTGCTTTGTCCAATCCTAATTTGACCTTCTGGGGGTCTCTATAGGCAGCCGGACCAAGAAGAAGCACACCATTACGAGCTTTATTAGATTCTTCTCTAAGGTTTCTTTGTTTGAGAGGAGCACGGTGTCTGAAGCTTCTTTGACGACCTATGGATCTAGTGGATTGGAAAAAGAATCGGGATACAGATCTCAACACCTCAGAAACTGTTTGAACACTCCATCGCTGGTTGGAATTGGGAGTAGTGGCAGCTGAGGCAGCTAGCTGGGCGTCAAATGGCTTGTTTTGGATGATCGCAGCCAACACTTGGTTTACAAGAGAAGTGTTTCTATGGTATAGGGGTTTTGATGAGATCATATTCTTTAGAGCAAAAGGCTATAACGCCTGCATTGCCTGCAAAAATAAATCTAGAAAATAAATAAAGTTTCTTATCAATTGAAACATCTGTGTCATAAAAAAATCCCAAGTTTCAAATCAAGTGGATGTCCGTTATGGTTGAAGCATCCAGTGGGCTGCTCATGAGAGATGTCATGTCATACATGAAGATTCGAAGTCTCATCAAGATATGTCTATGACGTAGGTATAAAAATCATGGATCCTTCATGCTGCAATGCTACTATAATGATCTTTGATGCAAATAACCTTATCTGGGATAAATTGCATCAAATGTAGTCATTGCAGAAGTTTATCTTTTGTGTTACGTGAGAACATATTCCTTCCACGGCAATCTAGTGTTGGTCCCCGTTAATTGAGAGTAGTGAAGTGGGTTTAGTGTCACAAAATGAACCTCAAGAGGTATCATGTTTTCAGGCTTAACCCCAGCGATGAAGTGTAATTTCTACGGATTGAAAAATATTGCCATTTTTAATTCTCACCAGATAGGCTCATAATGAATTGATGAACAATTACTTAGAAGCATCAATTGGAACAGATAATGAAACGGCAAGGAACCAAAATGAAAAAAAAAAAAAAAAAAACCCTTTCCCTCAAAAAGAAAATACACATATATCTTGGAACCTTAATTTATATTGTTTTGATTTCACAAAACTAAGGGGAGATTCTGTTACTCACATTTCCATAAACGAAAATGTAAAACTAAACTCACATTTCCTTTTCATTCTCCTTCGTTTTCTCAGGAACCAAACTAACTGAACAGAAAGAGAAAAGGGTATCAACCAATGCCTTTCACCTTGAAGGCATGCTTCACATCGAAGATGAGTTCAACAAGCAATATATATGTACATACACACATCTATGTATATGTAAGCGTATGTATAATCAAGACAACGACGGAGCGAATTAAAACAATACTATTCAAGAAATTAAGCTGAAATTGAGGAGTACCTGATGCAGTGGAGACGATCGGAATTCGCAATTCGCACCTGTGGAGCCTGAGAACTGTTATGGCTCTCGACGGAGGCGGATTGAAAGGGCCACGAGCCCATTGGGCTGCATTTTGGGCTAGCAATAATGAAGAATCAGACTAATGGGCTTATCCAATTCAATTGTTTTTTTTTTTTTTTTTTTCTAGTTGAGGGGAATGCACACCAAACAAAAATGATAATACCAAATGATGTGGCTAATTTTGTAATTGTCACTTGAAAACAAAGCTAAATTTTTTTAAAAAATTAGAATTATTTTTAATTTGGTAATTGTCACTAATAAAGCATTGAGGCCTCCAATGGTGAAATAATTCTAATGAATTACACGGTTGAGAAAATTATTATAAGCAGGTACACTCACGTCTAATTGCCTTCATTTGCTTCCCTTAAATTGCTTAATCAAATGACAACTCCAAAAAAAATAAATAAATAAGATTTTCTTAATCCATAAATTAGTTATTACTTGGACACAACTTTTTTTGTTTTTTTATTTATTTTGATTGACAATAGAACACAACTTAGTCAAGCATGCCTTCTAATAAAGAGAAGGAAAAAGTTTTTTTTTTTATTTCTACAAAAGAGTAAACAAGATTCAACAAGACTATTCGTCACCTTCTCTAGCTTTTACACTTCTTTGATTTCCCTCCATTTTCTGGTTTATTAACTTAACTCTGTTTTACGACTACTAATCATTGTAACTAACGCTCAATTTAACAATGTTTATTCCCCACTTTGCCCTTCTATTTTCTTTTATATTTTGCTCTCTATCATTCCAGCTCCCTTAAAGCAAGACTTGTCCTCAAGGCTTGAAATCAGGAAACCTCTGTTGCCGCTGGTAAAAATCTTCCCAAGTGGCATCCTCTGGGATTGAGTTGGACCAATGGATAAGCAGCTGAGTGACTAGAGAGTTATGTATCTTGACCATCTGCCTGGCTAAAATCGCAAGGCGTTCAACTTGCAACTGGCCTTCTGGTCCCAGTGTGGACTGTTGTGTGAGCTTCAACCTTCTTTTTGAGTAAGTACACATGAAAAACAAGGTATATTTTGGAGTGTGCTGGTAGGGCTAGTTTATAGACGACCGTTCCAATGCGTTGTAAAACTTGGATTTGCTAACAAGCATTGCTTGAAGGGTTGAAGTCGCAGATACACTCATTCCCCCACATTGACTTCCCGCTACGTTCGGTGTTTATCCACCAAGTTCTCTATTCTCTGTTGTGACTGTTGCAAGTGTTCTTTCACAAGTTGCAACATGGTGGCTCTGTCTTTCAAAATTTCATCAGTAGCTGGTATATTAGAAGCCCCCGGAATGTATTGTTTGAGGGTGGGAGGAGTTTGGCCATAAATGGTCTCATAGGGTTTTAGGCATGCGGTAGCATGGTATGTGGTATTGTGCCACCACACTGCCATATAGAATAGCCACCTTGCCCAGTCCATAGGTCTCTCCCCTATGATACATCAGTTGTCCTTCATCATTTGGCATTATAGCTAAATCCGTGTAAAAATAAAGATCTGTTAGTGGAGCTTGTTGTTTACTCATACTCACCTTTCAACCATCCATATATTGAATTTACTACTGTTACAAAATTGAAATGACTGTAACGGTATATCTTGGTTCATTGATTTAGTAAAGAAAAGGAGAAGGATTGACTCGATACAAGAATGAAAAGAGAAAAAGTAAGAAACAGTAAAAGTAAAAGTAAAAGTAAAGTAGATTAAATTTTTTTCCCTGACTTGGTTGCTCCAAAAAAATAATCAGAAGCAAAAGAAAATGCGCATGGAGAGAAATTATAGTTTTTTTAATTTTATTACTCTTGCTCAATAAGCAAATGTAGCAATCACGTTTGCATAGCGACGACTTGTGTAGTGAAATGAATGATTGTCTCACTAGAACATAACTCTTTGTCAACACAGTAAACTTTTAAATTTTGGTGGTCGCCTATACAACTCATATTGATCTTAACATTTGAAACAAAGAATGCCACATTATGGTTCACAATGAAGCAATTAAGAACTACCTCATCAGGTAGAAGAAAATTAGCATGATAGCAATATATATATTGAACTAACACAGTTGTCACGCATGACACTTGATAAATCTATATATACTAGAAGGTTGTCAAATACGACGCATTTGGTGCATACGCATATATGTGATTAAAGCTCTAGAAATAAGAGAGCCACGAATAATATGGCAATATGGCGATTATGTAACCATGAGAGATCGTGGGAGAATGGAACATAGCCACAAATTAAATCATCCAACAAAAGTACTAGTTAACCCTTTGTAACCCTATTGTTTAAAAATATATAGCAAGCATATTAAATGAAATATCCAAAGTATTGGTCTTGTAACTGGACTCGAAAATATAACCACTACTTTACTGTTCTAGAAAAATTGTAATTTCACTTAATTATGTAAATTTTTTTAGTCTACAAAAATATATATATATATAGACTACTCTACGCATCCATCACGGCGTAATTATCTCTCAATATCACACCTCTATCTGCGAGAGACCCATCGTACTTACGTCAGGACAGAAGTTTAAATCCCATCTTAATGGTTCACATTTTATAATTAAAAATCATTATGACAAGTATTATGTTTTAAAGTTAATGGTTCTCATTCAAACACCTCATTCTCGTAATAAATTTGGTATAAATTTTTTAATCCTATGAAATTACTCATAACTTTTATATGAATTTCCTAGTCATAATATGAAGGTACAAACTTAGAAAGCATTTTGAAGACCACAGAAATCATCCGGCAGAAAACCCACCTCAAATTATAGCACCAGATATAATTCAGAAGTCCTTGAAAGTAGTATATTATTTTTTGAATATCCGCTTTGACTTTGCAAGACAAGAGTGCCCTTCTTTTGCGGGCAAAGCCATTTGACAATTCTGCTATTTGACCTGAACATTCCACTTTAGCCATCAGAGGCACATGAAAATGCCCTCTAACCAAAGGTGAGATTTGAGTGCTCTGATAGGACAGTTCTTCTCCATAATTGAAGCTAAAGATTACCATTATTTGCCCTTGTCACATGCAAAGCCACCAGTAGTGTCTAGTGTTGGCTCAAAGGACTTGCAAACATCGTCACAGTACTAAACTCATATCATCGACTTTAAAAACTAGCTAAAAACAAACTAGTGAATTTCTCTAGAAAAGCCCGAACCCGGCCCACTCGGCATCACTCAGGGGCCGCGGTGATGACTGGTAGGAAGAGAAGGATGATGACAAGGGTGAGTCACGGAATGGCGAGAGAGACTTCCGAGTTGACATGGACCACCGGGACAGGGTTTCCAGGTCGGAACTGTAGTCGAGTTCCGGGTCGAACTCGGGTTTGGGCATGTGGCTTCTCTTCTTGCCGTCCTTTCGCCTTAGCAATGGAGTTGGAAAGCAGCTCGAAGCAACAATTTCGGGTCGGGCAAGAAGGGATCGATCAAAACGGCAGCGCTCGGACCTAGTGCGCGAAACCGAGCGTGAGGAGCGGGCACGGAGCTCCGGCAGTGGAGGTTGGAAGTGGAAGCCGGCAGGTGGCGGTCTAAGCTTTGCTGGGGTACTTGGGCATGAACGGTGGTGGTTGCTGGATTGTTGTTTTTGGTGCTGCTGTTGGGCCAATGAACGGTGGAGATTGCATGATGGCGATGATGGTGGTGGTGTTGGTAGTTGTTGTTGGACCTTGGGAACACCGGGTCGGATCTCCCACTTGAATGGAATGGCCCCTGGTTTCTTGAATGAATCATCTATAGCCATCTTAAGTTCTTAAGTGAACCACAAGAGAATTCTCTCTCTCTTCTCTCTCTCTCTCTCTTCTTGTTTGTTTGGTGTGAGTGTATATATATATATAGCGAAGAGGATCTATGAAAGATGAAGATGGTGTTGGTCTGGGCGAGATTAGAGGCGAGGGAGGGGGATTTGGGTGGGCCAGTGGAGGTTTATGCGTCCATGCATGGCCTTGACTTTGTAGGGGAAAAGGCCAAAGATTTCATCATCAATTGGTGAAAAGAGAGTCGAGTAGGGGAACTTTTAATGAAACAACTGAGGAAATTCAAACGTCTTTCAAGATGACCAAAACTGAAAGGCTGCCCATAACTTGAGGCTCTTTTATTTAGACAGGTTTGAATTTTGAAATTTCTTGCCAAAGCAAAGAAAAAATGGAGTACCTTGGATTGGAATTTTAAACCATCACCCACCTCATAATGGGTAAGATTTAGAGACAATTCTCTTCCAGACATTCATTGCAAAATTAAAGGAATGAGCCGCGGAAGCACATTTAACATATAGCTAACCAAAGAGTCAAAGCTAATGAAGTTCACCCAGCAAGAGTTCACTATCAATTTGGAGTTTAATCTAATAGTGGGGAGGAAATGAGCGCGTCGGAGGAAACTGGACAGAGCATGCAAATGTAAATCCCAGGCAATCAAAAAATGTAAAGGGAATAAGAAACTGAATGTAATAGAAGAAACTGGAAACCAATTCCTCTTCATTGTTTGAAAATGGTGCCATCTCCAGATCAATGAGATTCAGAAGCCACTAACAGAGCCCAGTTTGCAACGTGTATGCCTAACAAAAAATCGACATTAAACATACAACATTTTCATAGATCTACGAACAAAGAGCACAGGAAAAGGCCGTCCCCATGAAGTGTAAACATTAGAACATTTTTAGGCATTTAGTCCTTGAAAACATTGCTCTGATTTTGCATAAACCCATTCTGCAAGGTTTGTTTCTACATGATTTAATACAAAAAGTTTATCCCGTCTACCTAATTCTCATACGAAAATTCTAGTGGCATGTTGCAAAGTACTCGCATTGTATTGCTGGCCACATCCAACAGCTGCAAATACTCATCTGCGCCATCAACAAGACACTGCAAACCCCAGAAAGCAAAAGAATTAAGCCTTAAGCCTCTTGAACGTTATTTTATTTGAATATAAATTGAAGTGAAATGAAAACACAAAAAAGCATTAGTAAAACCTCTCTCTCTCTCTCTCTCTCTCTCTCTCTCTCTCTCTCTCTCTCTCTCTCTCTCTCTCTCTCTCTCTCTTGTTTGTGAAGATTGGGTGGGGAGTACACTTAAATTTTGCATAATGTTAGCAGGAAAACCATAGTGCTCAGTGTACAGAGAAATCTCTTCAACTGATTATGATTAACCTATTTCATTAATGAAGAAAGAACTGTACCAGCCACTTAGTTGTTTCATCTGGTTACTCTTTGAAAATGTTGAGATCATTATCAATCCATGTTAAACAGCAAAGGCAGTAGAGTTTTATCTACATATTGTTTGAGATTCTGTCAATTTTGAGATGTCAAAGAATAGAACTGCTGACATGCGATTTTTTGTTACTTGACTGGACACTTAGTCATATTAGTATATTACAGTCTTTACAAACCTCATTTCAATTTTGTAGACACATAACAAAACCAAAACTTAGCAGTATAAAATGCAGAAGACCCTGCCCTAAATAATAAATGAATTTATTGACATCACCAACCTTATCCGTTTCAGCCAATTTCTTGCATATTCTTGCTTTCTGTTCATCTGATATATCATCTGCTTCAACAACTACCTCAAACAACTAGAAGAAACACTATATCAGTACTCACAACATTTAGTCTATTGGATGAAGCATAGGTTAAAAACTACTAACTGTACCTGAGAAAGCATCTGAGAAACTGGATATCCCTCTGCAATCACATTATTGACTTCCTTGTTTGCCAAGTCAAAATTGCCACTTTTGCAAGCTGAAAAAAGAGCCTGAACAACCTCCTGAGGGATGACCTGATTAAATTAAGTCTCAGGAGTCAGTAGATGACAGGACATGTAAAGAAGACGAAGAACCACTTTTAGAAAGAAAATACCATCAAAACAAAAGGCAATCTATGGAAAATTTCCTTTGTGGATGTTAAGTAACAGGTCAGGAAGACAATGATACCAGGATTGGAATTGGTTTGGTGCCTATAGCCCAACATTTGATAGCACAGAAAGCACACCAGTTGAATCTTGTGGATGCGTTTCTAAACATCTGGCACTCACAATGTCAGACATCCTTCTTTTCTTGTAAGTAGGATAGAATTTCTGAAGTGTTTTGCATTCACACAGTCTAAGACCCCCCACACCACCACCCACCCCAAAAAGAAAGGAAAAAAAGAAGTCCTTGATCCAGTCTTTGAACCTTCAACAACAGAAACGGTTAACTCAATGATAACACCAATGTAACAATGAGGATTTGTTTGAACAATTTGCCTGCAAGCATTAATGACGCCATCATCCTATCTATTATCAACCTAAAGCCTATGCAATAAAAGTAAGAGATTATTTGTATTGGTTTTGTTGTAACCAAAATAGTCACTCAAGGTTGGAATGTCATGGTTAATCTTTAAGTTGATAAAACACAGCCCATATTCTCCACCAATCCAAATGGTCTTTCTGGAAAGTGGAAACCAAAGGCAAAAATAGGATGCTGAAAAGAAAAGACAAAAGGGATCACTTTTCACAACATGGACAACAAAAAATAGAGCTCAAGCTTGCAACTTCAACTGGATAGTTGACATTCCTAGTGTAACCATCAACTGCTGTTTAGAAACACGTCCCCTAACTCCCAAAAGATTTCCTCATCAATGTTAAAATTATAAGAAAGCTGCAAAAGATCCCCGAGATCAAGGAAGAGAAGGGAAGGCTAGACTATGGAAAAATCGCAACTAAAATTCTAATCAAGATGCACCACTGGAGTAACGTAATCTAAGAAGCACGGATAGGACATGGGAGAAGGATACGGCACATAAGGATTCCAACATGCCATTTCCCCAAAAAAATTAGAAAATGACAAAAGACACAGCAAAAAATATTCTGCAACTAAAAGTCCAAATAAGAATTTGCAAGATATGGGTTGCACATGTATCATGTATGTCAATCAGCATAGCCCTCGAAACCTAACATTCCACACAGATCACATGGTACCAAGGAAAGCATGCGGTCGATCAACAGCATGGAGGAGACAATAAAACAGTGACAGATAATAGAAATTCTATCTCAGGCGTTTCAAGCATTCTAGCCTTGTGTTCGGGGCCGGGGGGGGGGGGGGGGGGGGGGGGGGGGGGGGGGGGGGGGGGGGGGGGGGGGGGGGGGGGGGGGGGGGGGGGGGTTGTCAATATGAGCTGTGAGAGGGGGCTGAATGGTACCCTGTCAGTAACCGATGGAAGATTTTGTGAAATTTGGAGGCTGGTACTTCAGCTTCAATGACTAATTGGTAGAGCTCTTTGTCTGTCTTCTTCATCCTCCAAACATTGCTTGCAGCACCAGGGCCTCTCTCCCTCTCTCTCAACTTGGGGCTTTTTCTTCCTGTACATGTTCCCTAGATATGCAATTGACGCACCTCTAAAGCAGACATGCTCCAGACACAGTTGGGTCCCGAACATAATTTTCTAAAGAGAAACGGGGGCCAACACGTCCCACACCAGCATGGCACCCTAGATGATGGGCCAGCGCTTCTTAGATTCTAATTATATCTGCTACAAAGCAAGCTCAGCCAAGGGGTAACTTCTCTCCATTCTTTTTCCCTTTTTTTTGTTTTCGGGCAGCGAAATCCATTTGTACCTGGGAGGTACATGGACAGAAATATAACCTATACAAAACTGTATAGGATGGCTATAAGTTCCTTTTATTAAGCCTTTCTTTTCACCTTCCATTGACATTTCATTGGGGGAAGAGGGGGGTCAAGGTAGGTCAATCATTATCCAAGAGGAATTTCAAACATTAACCAAAGTTCTAGGCCACTTTTTATTCAAAATGAACAAGAAATAGAGGACTCCAATCAAATATTAACGAAGTTAAATTCATGAAGCTGCTAGGAAGTCTACTAAACCAAACATTGGGCCTCCAAACAAAACTAGAACAACAGAGCAGCATACTCCAGATCTGAAACAATGCATAATGACTTCACTTGTCCTGAAAAAACCAAGATCTATATTGAATTTTGAAATTTCTAGTCAAGGTGTACTCAGGTAAGAACTTTTGCAAGTTAAATACGTATTCTATGACTATTAAGTAATCGCAAGGTCAATGAACAAATAGTAAGCATGAAGCAGTACTAAACAAGGGGGCAGCCATCCAGTCACTGAAGTGATAAAAACATGGCATGGCTTTACTTCCACCCAAAACCAACGTTCCAGAGGCTTTGTTCCCGAGAGTCCACTCCCCCTCACTATTCCTTAGTTGCCTTTTGATAGCCACAACATCAAAATTTGTAAGGTTGAAAATATGTTTAGTTTTGGTTTAAAGAGGAAACTAAAGAACTGACATCAAGGTGATCCAAAACACCAAAACTTAACTTGTAAGGCCTGATAAGCAGTGCTGTTAACACTTTTATCATTACATGATATTTCATTAGGAGGGAGAGATTCTATCAAACTAAACCAAATCAGATTCAGAGTTCTCCTATCCAACCATAAGCCCATAACTGGGGGATCTAAGTTCCAGTATGTAAGATAGTAGGCACAAACTTTGCCAAAGTAGACATGAAAAAGATTTTATGGTTCCTCAAGGAGTTCCAGGAAAAGCAGATTCAGTTATTAAATACTAAAGCCACCTTTCCAACAGTGGAGACATATTTGCATCGCCATTCATAAAGGCTATAGCAAACAAAGGATATCAAAAGTATATACAGAACAACCTAACACAAAAATGTAAATGCACATAACAATCAATTCCTTTAATTACATGCTGAGAGCCCTCTTGCCCCTAAACTATCTTCTTTACATAGAAAACTCCAAGAACAGGATTAACAAAGAAAAAGAAAATTGAAATTTAATGCTATTAACTTACTCCTGACACACTGATTAAGTCCTTGGAAGAAATAGATGATCCAAATAAGCGAGCAGCTCCCTGTGACAACCAGAACACAGAAATTCAATTTTTATTCACATCAAAAGCCTCACAAATTGCACAATAATGATTAGGTTTGATTAGTTGTTAGCAGAACTAACAGCAAATCTAAAAAAATACATCTATTCATTTACAAACAAGTTCAGGTAATCAACCATAAAAAGTATCAAAGATAACACAAAGAAATCTCAGAACATGCACAGAGAATATGCAAACGTCCTCTCACCTGTAAATATGTTATAGCCCGACGAAGATCACCCTGTGAGATGAAACTTAAGGTTGAAAGAGCCTACAATTGTAAACAAAACATGCATCGTTAAGTAAGAATGCACGGAAAAAGCCCTTCAGCATAAGCCACTACCTCCAAAACACATTTCTAATATTAGACCCACACCTCTGAATCCAGATTGAGGCCTTCCTCTTTACAAATGTGCAATATACGACCAGTCATTATCTCTTCTGAAAGTGGTTTGAACCTGAACTTTGCACATCGTGAAGCAAGTGGCTCTATGATCCTACATAGAACATGACCATGTAAATTAGGAAGTTCTCAAGGCTCTTCCTTCTACTGATTTAGATATTGCAGAAAAATGATGTAAGTAAAGCACATTTGCAGTGATTGAGTTCTGCAACATAAATCATCCCATTCTCAAGTTAATCCCTTCAACAATATATGATGACGTTGTAAAATTGCAGAACAAAAGAATTACTTAGATTAATTCTCAAATATGTTTTGACTGAATATCAAATACATTTTAGGTAAATCAGAGTACTCCTACAACTAATAGCACTTATGAGGGAGAAAAACAATTATGGGTAGAAGTGGCGTACTCAACCTACTTCCTTAAATTTCCTTAAGTTGAATTTCTCAAGGATCTTCCTTCTATTGATCTAGATATTGCAGCAAAATGATAAAAGTAAAGCACATTTGCAATGATTGAGTTTCCCAACATAAATCATCCCATTCTCATAGTTAATCCTGTCAACAATGTATGATGACGTTGTAAAATTGCAGAACAAAAGAATTACATGTACATTAATTATCAATTATGTTTTGACTAAATATCAAATATGTTTTTGGTAAATCAGAGTACTCCTACAACTAATAGCACTTCTGAGGGAGAAAAACAATTATGGGTAGACAGTGTACTCGATCTACTTACTTCCTCAAACTTCCCAAAGTTGAATTGAGTTAGTAAAATTCAGAAAAGTTTTCGACTAAGAAGAAGGCAACCTGGTCCATACTCCTATTTTAGATTCCCCTAAATTAAATAAGGTACAATCTAAGTTTAATGATTTTCATATTAGAATTGAACACATTATTTGACATTAATGATAACAGCAACAATTTGTGGATTTATAATTTTTATAGTGATGTATAGGTTTATATTTTTCTTCCGTTTTGTATGCTCTTAGGATGAAGAGATTAATCTCATAAACTCAAACCTTACCCTATCTTAAGTACAAACATAGATGTGAAATTATCTTTTCGCTGCATGGTATTTTTTTTTGTCTTTGACAGTTTGAATGAATGTTCAGGAAACAAAGTCACTGAGGACTTTATAGTAGAACCAGAGAAGGTTTATTGTAAGAGTAAATACTAAATCATGGAGACATGTTCAATGAAATGGTTACATCACAGTATGCCACACAAAAAGTTCATATTCTAGCTATCCTCACAGGAAATATAACAGAGTAGACAGACCAATCATCCAATTTATACAACTTCCCACCCCGGGCAGCGCACAGGCAGCAACAAAAGTAAATAATTTTAAAAAAAGGCATCAGAAAAAGCACCTGCTGAT
Source organism: Euryodendron excelsum (assembly GCA_033060915.1). Taxonomy (NCBI): domain Eukaryota; kingdom Viridiplantae; phylum Streptophyta; class Magnoliopsida; order Ericales; family Pentaphylacaceae; genus Euryodendron; species Euryodendron excelsum. The sequence continues at coordinate 18,104,704 of CM065389.1, read as the reverse complement.
GTAATTGCAAATGAAAAAGAATCTTGTGACTTTGGAATAAGTTTCCATGGTACGCCGCAATGCATTCTGGAGGGTATAAGGTAAGTCATTAAACAATCATTTTACAACAATATTGCATTAGTAAATGCAAACAAATTACAAACTTGCCTGAGCATCTTCGGTCATGGAATCTGCCTCATCTAGGATGATTATCTTAAAAGGCGGGCAAGGATAGCCCCTGGAGCATAGAAAAGGCATCCAAATGAACAGAAAGGAGCAGATATGAGCTATTATGAGCAGAATAAAGTGATCAAGATAGGTGTGTATACCCTTGACGTCCAGAACCTACGGCAACAGCAGCAAAATTCTTTATTTTTGTGCGAACTACATTGATCCCACGATCATCACTTGCATTAAGCTCCAGCACTCTAGACTTGTAGAGTTCAGGTCTGTTAAAGAAAATGGTGTTATTGAAAGAAAGCAAGACCACAATTCATGCCAAACTGTTGTCTCATGAATCAGATATTTATTATTCAAGGAATGCTAAGAAATCTAAAGTAACCAAGCCACTATAAGGTTGATAAATTAACTATATTGGGTAGCAAACCACAAGCCAAAGACACCTTCCAAACCCAAATGGCAACAAGAACACCATCGAGCACTCACTACTAGCAAGCACTCAAAATATCCATATAATAACTAGTCTTGATACACATTCAGCAGGTCCTGTTTCCAGAAAACTAGTCATAGAGGAAAAAAATATGCCCAACAATCAAACAAAAAAGGTACCGGGGAAGAAAAAAAGTGAATGCTTTCTGTAGAAAATATTATGAAGATTTGTTTCTGCCACGTGTTTACCCAACTGCAATTGCCTTAGTGTACCAAATGAACTGGAGTAGAAAGAAGAGTTTAGCCTTCAAGTTAGTACTCAATGTTAGGAAAAAGGGAGAGTCACCTCTACTACTTGTCTATTATGCAGATTCCCAAATTATCCAGAAAGTATACGTCCTGTAATTGCTCTGGCTGTAAATTGCAAAGATCTCCTAAGAAATCAAATAGCATCCAACCTCAACCTGCAACAATTGACAACAAATTTGAGCTGACCCAGGTCCTACCAACCACCGCCTATAAATCAACCCCCAGCAGGCAATGATAAAGTTTCTTCTCAAAGCTCTGTTCTAGGCATCAATCACAAAGCCCTAACCCGCCTAATTGGATAACAAAAGTACAGTGTTTGACTTCTCACCCTTGCATAAACCTTCAATCCAAAATGGTCAGAATTGCCCAGGAAAAAACCATCAAAGTTAATTTTTAACTCACTCTAACAAGGAAGGCCCCTAATTAATACAGGGAATATTTAGTTGCCTACTTTAGAAGCTCACCGCAAGCCAATCACAAAGAAACATGGCAAGGGGTACACCCTCAAATTCTTTGGAAACAGAAGCCCACATAGAAGCAATAAGACGGACCTCTCCCAATTCTCATCCACAAGGAGAATGTTTGTCTTCATAGATCCCAGAGTGCTAAAACTTTCCAAAGTAGCTCCACCTCATGCTTTCAACAAATCAAGAAATGACTCGAAAAACTATTCAACCTATTGGCATCAATAGGCCTCAGAAAGGTTAACACCATAGACAGCTTTAAGAGGAAACAATGATTTTTTTACTCCTCATGTATGAATCATGCAGAAAGTAGGCAATGCCAATTCTATATTCTTTCTCTACATCCTTCTTTTTATTCTTTACAACAGACACACCAATGTCCCTTGAAGGACTAATAGGCAAAGCATATCTTAGGCTATAAAAGGCATAAAATCATATCTACTTCCTAATCCTACATTGCTTATTTAAATTCTACATTGAGGATCTCAAACCAGCCTGCTCCTACATTCTCAAACTAGGAAGCACGGACACACCAAATAGGGTGCCGTTTGCGTGTCCGACACACTGCGGACACGGATACTCTGCGGACAAGCCACTTGGGGTGTCCTATTTTTTTATTATTTTTTTAAACTGTGGACACGTCGGGAACACGTTTAGGACACGGCGGGGACACGTTTAGGACACGGCAAGGGTCTAAGTGTAATTATAAAAAACTTAAAATGGAGTATATTTTGTAATTTTTGTAACTTCAATATAAAATACACAAAAGAACCCAAATCAAAAACATTTCATCGTTGGAGCTTGTACAAGCCCTAGCTGCTGCTCAGTTGGAGAAAGAGGCAAAATGCGAAGGAGAAAAAGTAGCAGCAACACACCACTGGACCAGGTAAGCTCTTTTTTAGTTCTTCCTCTTTTTCTTCTTCTTCTTCTTCTTCGCCGAAATTTCTTTTCTTCTTTTTCTTTTCTTGTTCTTGTTCTTCTTCTCCTTGTTCGCCGAAATTTCAATTCTTCTTCTTCTTTTTCTTCTTCTTCTTCTGCTGCTGCTGCCGCCGCCGCCGCCGCCTCTGCTGCTGCTCTTCTTCTCCTTCACCCAAAATTTTTGTTCTTTCTTCTACTTCTTCTTCTTCTTCTTCTTCTTCTTCTTCTTCTCCTTCTCTGCCCAGATTTGCTGCTGCTATAATTTTTATTTTTTCCTTCTCCTTCTCTGCCCAGATTTGCTGCTGCTGTAATTCTTATTTGGATGATGATCTTCTTTAACTTGTCTCTTCTTTTATGCTTGATGTATGATGAATTGATGACCTATTGTCTATTCTATTGAGTATTGACTATTGGATTTTTAGATATTTTTTATGGTATGTGCATCGTATATTTATATATGTCGAAAATAAAATATATAAAAAATAATAAAAATTTGCCGTGTCCCCGCCGTATTTGTGTCCCCTATTTTTTAGAATTGCCGTGTCCTGTGTCCATATCTGTATCCGTATCCGTATCCGTATCCATGTCCGTATCAGTGCTTCTTAGTTCTCAAATAATCTATTAATAGACCATTCTTAACCATTGCGATACTAAAACAATCAGGGAATCTCGCCTTTAAAGCATATCACCACACTAGTGAATCGCACGGACACCTCACTCTCTAACCATTACCTACAACGCACCTACTTCACAGGAAATATGCACTTCATTAGGCAAAAAATCAGCCCTCCCAATACCATAATTAGTCTCACCCAGTTCTCAACAAGCTATCTTCTCCTCTACATATCTTCACAACCACTTTCTATCAAGGCATGAGTGAAGAATCTAATATTTATACTGCCCAAAGGTATTGGGAGGGTCTGACAAAGGAACCTAAAGAAAGCCCTAGATGGATGGCAAGTGAGGAACCCACCCTACTATGTAAAAAACCTAATAAGATTAGCCACATCCAGCAACTCCCCTACTGAAAGGTCCCCCGACCTGAAAACGCAAGCGCTGAATCTGCAATTAATTAATCAACTCCTTTCTCTTTCTTGCACTACTTTTACAATATAAATTTGCACTTTCAAATCAATGAATTCAAACCTTCGACAGAATACAAAATTTCACATGCCTGGTAGCAATTGTTCCTTAATGAACCCATTTATGCTTTAAAATACACTAACCTCCTCTTGGTCTAGAGTGGTAGTTCAGAATAAGTTCTTTCACTAAACAATAGCAGTAAAGTAAGTCAGCTACTACACCACTCACAACCTTATAAAATGCAAATGAGTCCACGATTGTATACGATACATTGCATACAATACATAGTTAGTAAAATACGGGACAGCAAAAGAATGTTACATAGTATGTACGGGTTTAATACGATATTTCTTGAAGAATACGGTAAAAGAATTTGGCATAAAAATACGAGAATGCCAAAAATCCAAAAATATAATTATACGGGTATCATACGACCCTTAGTTAAAAAGTTAAGATAAAAAAATACGATAATATTTATAAGCAATTTCTTCTTTTACATCTTAATAGTTAGTATTTTTGTCTCATATATATATATATATATATATATATATATCAATTTTTTAAAACATAATGTTAACAAACAGCTAAACTAAAGTGCTAGATAAACAAATTATATTTTTCTTAATATATTATTTCAATACTTGACATAAGAAAAATAAGTTAATCTATCCATTTTAATTTTCTATTTAATATTTTGACTATTAATAAGAACTTATAAAAAATTATGTTTAATAATTTAATTACATTAAGTATTATAAAAATCACAAATACATAAGGCATAATAGTGATGACACTAGTAAAAGAACACAAATCATGAACTACATAAGCTATTTTTCTTAATATATTATTTCAATACTTGATATAAGAAAAATAGGTTAATTTATCCATTTTAATTTTCGATTTAATATTTTGACTATTAATAAGAACTTATAAAAAAATTATGTTTAATAATTTAATTATATTAAGTATTATAAAAATCACAAATACATAAGGCATAATAGTGATGATACTAGTAAAAGCATACAAATCATGAACTATATAAGCTTTTTTACAATCGATAAAGTCGAATGAGTATTTTTTGTTAGGTTTCAAATCTAGATGCAAAACAGAAGTTTTTTTCATTTATACGTGCATGCAGGTATTATACGTTAATAATACGAGTATTTGCTAACTAGATACGAAGTGCAATCTTCAGGGTAACCAAAAGGGTCACTCCCTACCAGACTTCTGTAGTCAAGAACAAAAGTTCACCAACATTTGTCACAAAGCAGATGTAGTTATAATTCACAATCAGCATAGTATAGCAGAGTACCCGAAAAGCTGGTGGGCTATGGCAAGGGCTGTCGTGGTTTTGCCAGTCCCAGGTGGACCATAGAATAGCATATGCGGGCACTGCACAATAAGAGAAGCTAAGAAAATCAGAACAAACATAGAATCAAAATCAAGGGTATAGTTACTGCCAGATCTCTCTGAATTCCTCCACAGCAAATTAATGCACCAGATTGAACTCTGAGAGATTGATAATTAAAACAAAAAAAAAAAACTATAGCAATAACCCAATTACATATTTACAAATTAGGGTTTGAACTGAACACCAACCAGAATAATAGGAATGCATTCGTTGAATATGAACAAGTAGGAATCGACTTACGTTAGAGGTTTCAAGGGTGTTTGTGAGGACACGAACGACTTCGTCCTGGTGAGCTACGTCCTTCACTTGCTTCGGTCGACTGACGTATCAATCACAAACCAAAACAAAACATCAAAAATGTAAGCCTCATATGAAGTGTATATGGTGATATAGTGTTTGAAAAGAAGATGAAATGAGGAAGAGATGGTACTATTTCTCCACCCATTGCTGAGAGCTCTGTATCACTGGTGCCATCTGTCTCTCTACTCTGTCTCTGGGTTTGTTTCCGCTTTTATTTGAGTGGGTAAAAGGTATACTGTATAGCCGATTGATAGATGCTAGCTATGGTGTATGGGAGAATTTTTATTTTTTTATTCCAAAAAATAATATGACTAAAACTTGGTTTTCTTTTCTTTTTTTCTTTACTCTAAACTTGCTTTTCTCTAAAATTGCCAAACAATAAATATTTATAATCTTACTTTTATACCAGTGAGGACTATTTTTTAGAAGGATAAATCATAGTTAGTAAAATAACGGACAACAAAAAAGGTACATAATACATACGGATTTAATAAAAAAACAGTACGTAATACATACGAGAACGTCAAAAAATATGAATATATAATTATTCGGGTATCATACGAACATTAGTTAAAAATTAAAGACAAAAAATACGGTAACATTTATAAATAATTTCTTCTAATATATGTTAGTAGATACTATTTTTGTCTCATATATGTCAATTTTTTAAAATATATTATTAACAAACAACTAAGTTAAAGTGATAGATAAATACTTTTTATTTTTTATTTTATTATATGAATGTTTGATATAAGAATGGGTTAATTTATCATTTTTAATTTAATTTAATATTTTGAGTATTAATAATAAGTTAAAGAAAAGTATGTTTAATAATTTAAATATCTCAAATATAACGAAAATATCACAAATGTATATGACATAATATTAGTAAAGACACACAAATCATGAGTTATACAAATTTATTATATAATTGATAAAGTCGAATAAGTTTAATTGTCAATAATTGTACTGTTATAATTATATATTTAGTATAGAATTAATAGTATGCTAAAATTATATTAAATTATATTTTTATAAAGTTCTTTTAAAAGTATAATACATAAAACATATAATACGTGTATTATACGATTCAACTCAAAAAAATTGAGTATTTTTTATTTGATTTCAAATCTTGACGAAAAATGAAAGTTTCTTTCATTTATACGTACGTACATATATTATACATGAATAGTACGAGTATTTACTAACTAGGGATAAATAATTATTTTGTTCCTCCAACTTTACTTTATATTTCAATGTCATTCCTTAACTTTTATTTCTTCTATTTAAGCTCTCAAACTTTAAAAAAAAAAAAAAATTATTGTGGTATAACATTTTAGAGTGGGTAAGAAAATTAAAAATTAATTATACTTTGTCCCTCTAAATTATGGCTCAATATCATTTTATTTCATTCAACCAAAACAACGTTAAATTTAAAATTTGGGACTTGTTTAGCTGAAATTATATATTCATCTATCAACAGAAGAGATAAAGTGATTTCATGATTATGAAATGTTTTAAACCCCTGAAATGTCTAACAAAAGAGCCAAAATTATCTATAAAACTTGAGCTTTGTTGACCACCAATTATTGCCCTTACCAATATCAATTATAATTGTAAAAGTACATTTTTTGTTAACTAAAAAACAATATATATCTTCTATTCTATTAAATCACAAAGGTTAGATGTGTCAATTTCTTTCTTTTGTTAACAGTATAAACTTGAATTTAAATATTAATAGTTTAGGAATGAAAATGTAATAATTTTTAATTCAATGGGTAAAGTGAAACTGCAACATAGTTGAAAAATCAAAATGTAATCAACCTTTAACTTTTCTTATTTCTTTTATTGGACTATATTGACTTTATTTTAAAAGTTAAAGAGCTTAAATAGAATAAATAAGATTTAATGTATGATATTAAAATTTGATACAAAATAATTATTTACCCTTGTTAGAAAAATCATTTAAAAAAAAAAAAACAAAGTCCTAATTTAGGTTCCATTTGGCACTACAATGTGTTTGGCTTAGAAGTATTTTGTGGCCCTTGTAATATTTCAAGGTATGTTTGGATGCATCTTTAAAGCATTTTAACGTGTAGAAAATTATTATTTTTTTGGTTGCCTATGGTCATTTTTCCTCGAATCACTAACTATGGTGTTTTAACGAAAAAGATGTATACAAATCATTTGAAGTGCAATAACAATAAAATATCAAATCTCCGTACAATATATTATCTACAAAAGAGCTCAACTAAAAAACACTTCATTAAAAGTCACCGTACAACCAAACATGGTTTAAGTAAAGTTCTTGCTTTACACTTCTTTATGATTTAATTATAATATTGTTATTATATAAGAGAACTAAATGTCATGATTTAATTATAATATTGTTATTATGTCAACATAACGTTTATAATTGTCAACATGGCACAATATTGTCAATTTGTAAATGGTATTTCAAAAAACTAAATGTATAAAAGTTAGCTAAATATCTTTCTATTAAAACAATTTGAATAAAAAACATAAAATGTTAAGGTCCTTTTGATTGTTACTTTTTATTTTTTGTTGTGTATTTTTTATTATTTATATTTAAAAAAATAAAAATAAAAAACATGTTTAGTAACCCTAATTACATGCCAGCTTCTTATTTTTTTATTTTGTTTCTTATTTCAATTATTTATACCATATTATATACCAAATGAATTAACTTTCCCCACACTTTGTCACATTTTTTTCTCTGGCCGCTTCTCTCTCTCTACAACTAACCAAACCCATGATCTACTATCAGTCGAAAGATCTGACTCTCTCTCTCTCTCCATGTTTGTTTCCAAACCGAATGCTGCACCTACACAGAAAAAGATCAAGACGAACCCAGATAAATAACCCTGCTAGGATTTTTAATGGAATAACAGCACCACCTTGCCACCAACCTGAGAACTATTTTATATATAACATTAATCCATGTGTCATTCATTGTATATAAACCAACAACCTGGGAATCCTCTCTCTCTCTCTCTCTCTCTCTCTCCCTGCCTGTCTCTCCATTGACAGATAGGGGTATGGATCAACAGATCTGTGAAGTGTGGGTATGGATTTAAGGCTTCGGGTGAGGGGATTAGTTGGAATCCATGGACAGAAAGTTGGCTGCCTTCTCCGGGTGAGCTATGGGAATGGATCTTGGGCTTCGGTTGAGGGGATCAGTGGGGGTGAGAGAGATTATGGCAGAGGGAGACATGATTACCGTTGAAGAAGAAGGACAAGGGATGGAGAAGAACACTTTGGTGGTTGAGGGCAGAGAGAGTTCCTAACTAATAATGGAAAAGAAGAAGGAGAAGGGATGGGAAAGAACACTTCGCGGGTGAGGGAGAGTAGAGGTGGGCATGAGCCCGCGCGCGAGGAAAATAGGCCATCCAAGTTTATTCATAAATTATACAATTTTAAATTTTTTTTAGACTTGATTAGATTAATAATCGAACTTGTAAATTGTCTTTTATATTTGACCTGAGTCAAAATATATAAAAAAGTTAATATTTTTTATATTTTAATATCATATATTTATAATTAAATTTTATATTATTTAATATTATTTATAAAAAAATTATATATTAAATAAGTTTTATGTTAAATGAGTAAACTTAGACGTGTTTAGAAATATAATTTTTTTAATTAAGTGGGTTTGAGATTTAATTTTTGATTTGATAAAAAATTTTATTTGTACAGGCCTTCGGCCCACCTAATTTGTACCCCTAAGGGAGAGGGAATTCCTAAAGAAAGCCCTAGCAGCCGCTGATGGAGAGAAGGGCCAATTCTTTGTTACCGTTGGGGCATAAATAATCCCCAAAAAGTAGAACTTTTTTTTTGTTGTTGCTAGGATTCGAGCGTGAGTGTCATAGTTTATGCGTGTGTGTTCCCAGCTTGCACACGAAGTCGGGAGCACCCATTTCACAATGTTTTATGTTTTTGTTCATTGTCTAATGAGATCAAAAAACAAAAACAGTAAACAAACACTGTTTTGTAAAATAAAAAAATTAAAAACAACAATAAAAAATGTTACCAAACAGTTTTTGTTTTTTGTTTTTAAAATTTTGTAAACAACTAAAAACAAAAAAAAATTAACAAACATTGTTTTTTTAGAAATTTTGGAAAAAAAAAAAAGGTTACCAAATGGTCTGTTAGCTTTAGCTAACTATCTTTCCATGCTAAAATTTTCACCTCTAATTATTTGGTATAATTGACCTAATAATGAATTCAATTAGTTATTGTTTCATTGATAAGTTAATCATAATACTAAACTTGTATGTGTGTTATTTGTTCTATCCCATTTTAGATGGTCTATATCATTGAGATCTATAGGGGTGCACAAAAAAACTGAAAAACTACAAAACAGATTCAACGAATTGGTTTGGTTCAGGTCTGTCAATAGTACGATTTAATTATGGGTTCTAAAATGGCCAAATTCTATATAAGGCTTTTTACCAAAAACATATTGAAATACATAGATTTTACCAATATAGTGTAGAAATTTTAAAAATTACCATGATAGTATACAAACTCATTTTTTCATTTTCAACTGACAATTTACCTCCTTGTATAATGATGTCTACTATACAATAGTAAGGTCGATTGAATTTCTCACTAAACAATAGTTAGTATATTAATCCCATTGGTCTATTATTTGAATCAAGATTTCCGAAACTTCTTGGTCTGAAACACTTATCTAATATCATATTGTGCCTCTAAAGTAATGCTTGTTTGGGTTAAAATAAAACAAAAATTCGTTATTGATGCTTTCATACAATGAAGATGAAAACGAACTTGGAATCAAATACATATAAACTAGGATTAGGGTTTTTTCGTCAAGAAAGAGAGGAAAAGAGAATGGAAGAGAGAGAGAGAGACATACACGTGTTTCTTCTCTTAGAAAAACTTTAGAGGGGAAAAAAAAAAAAAAGAGATAGAAAGACTTACCAAGAGGCAAAGAGAAGGCACAACAAACATCTACAATTTAGGTTGAGGTGGAAACCAAGTTTACAAGATGTGGTAATATCTAGTAGAATGTAGAATCACATAAACGAAAGAAATTTTCACCATAAGGGTAGCTTTCTCTACGCAAAACCTAAAAAAAACTTAGCATACCATATTGGTAAATTTTAAATTTTTTATACCATATTGGTAAAATCTATATATTTCTTTTTTTTTTTTTTGATAAAAATCCATTCTATATATATTATGCAAATGTCTTTAAATTATTTTTTTTTATAAAAAAATTAATAAATTAATTATTAAGAAGTTACATCAAATAAAAGCAGAGGGTAGACAGAAGAAGAAACTTCCTCCAACCACACACAGTCGCCATTAACTCAGCAGCAAGCCTAGCTAAAGCATAGGCCACACCATTACCTCCTCGTTTGATATAGCCACATCTCTTGAAAGAAAAGAATCGCAACCTCAATTTTGCTTCTTTAATTGGATGATCGACACCGAACAAATCTTGATCATGGCTATTGAGAGCTTTAACAACTTGCATTGCGTCTCCTTCGAGATGGATACTCTTAAGACCCAAGTCTCTAGCAAACAATATAGTTTTTAAGGCTCCTACAGCTTTAGCCACTAGTACAGAATTTTCAGAAAGAAACTTATCACATTTTGATGCAATCACCTCACCCTAGTTATATCGAACAATAATCCCAATGCCCACTCTCATCTTCTGACCAAAAACTGCTGCATCAGAATTTACCTTGTATGTACCTTCACTAACCACCTCTCCTATAATGAAGGATTATAATCACAGTTCAAGCAGGTCATGACCGACACATATTCATAGACATATCGTTTAGCAAATTGAGCATTCTCTTCCAATGCACGCCGCGTTCTGCCATGGACAACATCATTTCTATTGTTCCATATATACCAAAGTGTAAAAAATATAGAAAAAGCATATTCGTCAAGATTTGCATTGACTTCCCTTGCCCAATCCATGACATCAACTGCTCTTGACTTATTTGTACTCAACCCAAGGAAGGGCACAACCCATGTTAAAGATGATGATTTGCAATTCTTCAAGCAGTGGATAATTGTTTCAACTGGAGCACCATAACAATCACAATACAAATCAAGGTAAACCTTTTTTTAGCCAAGTTGTCTTTTGTTGGAAGAATATTTGAACAGACCCTCCAAGCAAAATTTTTAATTTCATTTGGAATCTTTAGACTCCACACCCATTCCCAAAAGCCGGCTTGCACATCATTTGTGGATGAGGAAGATGTGTTCTTTTCCACCTTTTGACTCACTGATATGCTGGCCTGACAATGAAATTACTATTATGAGTATAATGGCATATCAGTTAGTCATGAGGAAGAGAAGGAGCCAGTGGCAAATTGCATATTACATCTGCTTCTTCTGAAAATAAAAGGTGTTGAACCACACACTACAAGAAATATGACTTTTAGCAGCGGTAATATTAACGACAGGTCAAAAATCGCCTTTATTGATCTTTATTAACGGCGGGTATACTACTGTCGTTATACATAATTATTAACAGCGGTTCATACCTACCGTCGCAAAATAAATCACCAATTAGCACTCCAAGATGGAATATCCATTAAATAAAACTTTTGTCGGCAGTTTTTGAATAATAACCTTTAAAGACCAAGCCAAACGAAAATGACATTGTCCTATTTTTTTTCCCTCCACCTGAAATTGCATTCCCTATAAATCATACTTCCCTTAATTGGCGTCAGTCGACCCTTCTCTCAAAGAAAGCCAAGGCAGCTCTCTCCTTCTCTCAAAGAATCTCACAAATGATTTTTCAATGCAATGGTAAGCATACTCTTCAATCTCACCATTTCTCCCAAATTTCCCCAATCTGTAAGTCTCTCTCTCTCTTGAGTTCTTTCTCTTAGTTTTTTCTAGATTCTTTGAGCCCAATGCTCTCTTATTGTTGTGAACTGTTAGAGGCTTAACAATTTTGAACCCTTGGTTTCATGAAGCTTCAATTAATTTTGAACCCTAGGTGTGAATCCAAGCCTTCACTCTTTGGTTTTTTTTTTCTATTCCAAAGCTTGCGTTGTTATATACATCTACACATGCATACCCATATGTTATATGTATAAATATGCATCAAGCATGTGCTCTACCAATATCATATTTGGGAATGGCGTGTTCAACTTTTTCTTTGTTGCCAATGTAATATTTGGGTAAAAAAATTTCATATGTTTACATGTGTCATTTCTTCTACTATGGCTTGTGCACTAATATGATTATAAATGTCAAACTTTCATATGTTTTTTGTCCTCTAAATATCTTTTTTTTTTTTTTTTTTTGTTGTTTTCTTTTGATTTTTTATTTTCTTCAGTTAAAAGGTGAAAAACCATCACTATTGGGATTTTCGGTCTCCTTTTGATGGAAATTATTTTGTATTCATTATTTGAAAGTGATGCTCCATTTTTCAAATTTTTTTATACCATTACTAGATTCTTACAGTGGATTTTTAGCTTGGATTGAGATGATATAATACACTTCATGGCCAGGCAATGATGGCTAAATTATGTATTGTTGTTTGTAGCTAACTGAGACTGTCTAGCTTTGAAGCTCTGCAATCAGCAATAATGTAACACCTATTTCATTTTTCCTTTAAAGCAATATCCTAGTTATTAAATTTTCTATTTTGCAAATTTGTAGGAGTTACCAAATTTGTTCATTATGGTTAAATTACAAGATTTAATTTGTATTGACTTTTTTCAAATAGATGATCAAGAATTTCTTTCTATAATCCTTTCTAGTGATTACATAAACTTATTCACATTCTATTTGTTGCCTTTCTAGAATAATCATTATGCCTAACCTGCAGAACAAAGTAAAAGGGTTGCCTTTGAACCTTGATTACCTATCAGAGTCACTTTACGAAAACGGCTATAACTCCCTCTAGAAAACTCCAACTGATGCACCGTTTTTTTTGTTGGAAACTAGACTCATAAATCTTTCCAACTATATATGGATCAATGGTGGGAATTCTCCTAGTTAAATCAGATTTTGTTGCAAAGTTACCCCAAAAATCATGACTACACATTTCTCCTATTTTCTTTTGGATGCTAAAAATTTAGCTCCAATGGCTTGTGAACCTAATTGAATTAGGCTTGGGAACTATGAAGACCTCCCATGTTAGTCATACTTTTAGCTTTTGAGCTGGTACTTGATAGTAAAAAAAAACCAAACACAATTTGAAGTCTGTCTTACATTTACGAAACTAAATACAATTTGAAGTATCAAATCAAATATGTGTTCTAGTTATATTATGCTTCTTTATTTCAAAGATAAGTACAGGCCCTATAGGCCAAGTGTTATCTTGTTAGTTTCTCAGCCTTCATGCTTCGAGCTCATGTATGGGAATTAACAAGTTTTGGTAATAGAAAAAAATATCAGTACATATATTGCAATATTGTGGGCTGGATTAGAGAGAATACCAAAGGCTGCTGTATTTTCGAATTCTATAGGCAGCTTTGACACTCTTTAGTAAAATAGTCATATCTCTCTCCACAGTCAAGCAAATCATACTTTGTTTTTTTTATTAGAAAGTAGACTCATAAGACTTTCCCACCATATAAGATTTGCATGCTAATTTATTTCTAGTAGATTTAGATTTTACTCTAAAATTAGCTGAAAAACAGGGTTTGCACTTTATTTTGAGAAGTTGGACAACCCCTTTCTTTTTTACAATTTGTGAAAAACATAGGCTCTAAACTATTCAAATATTCTAGCAATATATATACTACTCTATTATGTATTACTGGAGGAGATAAATCATTTCATGAATATCACTTGGTGAAAAAAAACTGAATTTATCTAATTTTCTTTTTCCTCGATTGCCATTTTGGAATTATGTGATTGCAAATTTAAATATATCGTATTGGTCATTGACATATTTTGGGAAGTGCATATTAAGAAGGCGATAAAACCTCGTCAATATTTGATAATACGATGTGAATGTGTGAACACAATTGGAGATGTTGTTAACAAATGTGTAGCTTGGACTTCTAATAAGGTATGATACAGTACATTAATATTGCATATTTTGTCCTATTTCTAATGCTTGATACTATTAATAGGCAAATTTCTTATTTTCTTAGTTATTTTTTCTTTGTGTGCAGATTGAGAGTAGATAGATGCTCGCATATGCAAGGGTTGACATGTGGGACAGTTGTTTTTGATGGCCTATTGAATTTTTGTAGTGACTAACATTTTGGAGTCATTGGTTTTGACTTGTATAAGTCTTTTGTCTTGAAATTTATCAAGTTGGTGTGTATTGACTTATTTGGATACATTGACATTTTTGATAATGAAAAAATTTTAACTTGTTGTATTGGATGTCTGACCATTTTTTGAGACAATTTTTTTTGTTTTGCATATTGATTACATATCATGAATGGATAACATGCAGTTTAAATGTGGATATATATGTTTTTATACATGTCACCTAGTGTAATATAAGATTTTAGTGCTAAATGTATATCATAATAAATATTTATCTTTAGCGCTGGTAATATAGAATTGCCATAGAAGATATATTTATAGGAATAAACGAACTTTTAACAACGATTAAATTCTAACAAAATGGCCGTTAAGTCGACCACCGCTAATAGTATACGTAAATATGAATGGTTAATTTACAACATTTAAGTATGACTACCACTAATAATGGTACAAGCTATCACGGAGGTAATCAACCGTCGCAAACGACATACTTTAGTGGCGGTAACATTGAACCGTCGTTGAACGAACTTAAAACGTCGATATCAATTGAGGCAGGTTAATACCACCTTAGAACCGTTGTTTTTGCTTATTGGCGGTAGCTTTACCACCGTATTAGTTTTCCTGACACCTACTTAGGCGGCAGTTGATTTTTTCGTCGTGTAACCGCCGTTATATACTTTAGAGGCGGTTGGAGTACCTTTTGCCGGCAGTAATTGACGTAGTGACATCTTGTTTCCAACACCTACTAGTTTCATCAATAAGATCTGCGACCTTAGCTTCTTGATCTAAAGTGCACCAAGGTGAAATTACTTTCAAAGCGATAGGAGTTGGAAGCCATCTATCTTGCCATATCCTAACTGATTTACCATAAGCAATTCTTCACCTTAATCCTACTTCTAATAAAGATCGAGCATAAAAACTGCTGCACCAAGTAAATGAGGAGTTTGATTCAATCAAAGCTTCTAAAAAAGAAGTGGATGGAAAGTGTTTTGACTTCAGCACCGTAGTAGTAAGAGAGTTTGGGTTGGTTAAAATTCTCTACTTGATTATTTAGTGTACTTAAATATTGGTAATTTGTTTTATATGTTGTTTTTAAATACTTTGAGAAATAAGGATGTAAAATTAAGTCTATTTTCTATTTAAAATATGTAAGTGCATAAGTCAAACATTGTACAAAATAGGGGAACCCTATTTGACTGACTCGGTTCGGTTCAGTTCTATTACATGATCAGTTCAATTCCGGATCCAAAAATCTAGAACCAATCAAAATTTATTCGGCTTTAAGTTTGACACAAACTTGAATCAAATCGACACATGCACAATCCCTATAAATGTATACCCCCACCTCGCTTCTCCTTAAGAGAGTTGCACTTTATGTGAGTGTCGTCTTCAGTAAGTGTTATGAGATTTTTTTTTTTTTTTTTTGTGTTTTGCGCTTTGTCAAAAAATAAATATATAAAGCTTAAAAAAGTTATCAAATTTCCTTTAACATCCCAAATGCTCAAAATTTCATGTGAACTTTATTTGGGTAAATTTACAATTATTTGTTTTTGGATATAAGCTGGGGAAAGGGTAAGGGGCTCGCGAGGCTCGAACTTTCGCTTAATGAGAGGCTCTAACTCTTCCAATAGGACTATTGTTATCATTTCTTTTATCTTCTTATACAATTTCACATCCAATTCTAGTCACACCATATATGGAATAAAGCATGTCACATTGCATGGTTAATATAACTCGCTCTATGATATTCATTGTCCCTTATCCTATGAGATAGTCCTATCCCCCGTTATTTCATCGGATAACCAAATTTTATCCCAAGAAATACTGTTGCAACTTAAGCAATGCTAAACCAAGTGAAGGATGTCGCGAAGTAGTACATACTCGGGAGTTATGGTGAAATTCACTCTAAGGACGAACTAATACTTAATAAACAACCTCACAAATATTGAAATTAAAATGAAAATTGAGTTGGTTTGGTTTTGAAATTGTTTGTTCAAAAATAGAATTTGAGTTTAAAATGGTCTTGGCAATGAAAGTTTCGATTGCTTGGGTGAATTGGGGATTTCTCTAGGTATTGCTTATCTCAATTCAATGCCATCAATCGTGGCGTTGAATCGGAGGATTTAACAACGAAATTCCAAAATTGAACTTATGAAAATTCAATTAAATTGTAGATAATCAAATCAAAGTGTTCATATTAGGAATTTAAGCAATCCTCATACCCATTCCAATTTGTACATGAGAATTAAAAAATGTAATCATAAGCACTTGGGTTCTTGAAAATCTAATATGAATTAACATAAATTCATGTAATCAAAAGATGAACATTAAGGTATAATCAAATACCTTTATGAAATCATCAATTTCCCAAGCAATCTTCACATTCTTTGCAAAGGGAGAGATTTAGCTACTTATGGACATGATTGAAATGCAATTGAATTGATGAAAACTATTGTGAATTACAAAGGAATTAAATAGAAGTACAATTGAATTAGGTTTTTCTCTATAAAAGTACACTGAAAAGCTTTCTAAAATCTAATCATAGTTCGTACACTTGGAATGGGGGATCTTAACTAACCTCATAAATGTGTGCCACCCCGACGGCTAGGCAAAAGTGTCTTTGTGCAAAGTCTCTGGTTGTTTGGACGAAATTGGGTCCTTCTGGAGGGTAGGCATCTTTGATTTTAGCGCCCTCTCTGATTGTCCAGAAGGATATAAATTTCGTCTGAACAGTGAATAACTCTGAAAACTCTTTCACTCCTAGCATCTAGATGGTTTGAAATTCCGTTCGAAATGACTGTTTCACACTTTGCCTTTGTTGCTCATTTTAAGCTACTTTTTGTCTCCAATTCCTACAAAATATACAAAAACCTCTATTAGGGACAAAAATACGCTAATTTAGGCTATTTATAACTAATCTAATTCCAACAATACACAAGCTTACACTTTTTAAGTGTAATCGTATAATATACTATTTAATGGTTTTATAATCTTTTTGGATTCCCTCAAAGTGAGTCTAACCCATAATTTTTTTACAAGACTTTTCATACAAAATGTTATAGCTATTTGTGCTCATTTAATTTCAAACCAAAACACCTACTGTCTTGGTTCATAATTTTAAAAATATTACTGTTACAGTCACATCATTATGGTGAAATCTTTTGCAAAAAATTTCTTTAAGAATAGACTTTTCTTTTGCATTAAAATTAGCAAATTCTAAATTTGCTCTTAGGGCACATACTAGCAATACCTTTTAAAATTTGAGATATTTTCGCTAGTAAGATGCAAATATTTTAAAGAGGGGGTGGATAATGTAAGGATGGACATTGGTCAGGCTGCGCCTATGTCAAAAATAAATCCCATTTGGACTAAAACTAAATCTCATACTCGTCCAATAACAAAAATTGCATTTCGAAGCCCGCCCCAGTCCTTCCATTTAATAAATATTTTTTCTCTAAAAATAATATGAATAACATAAAATTTAATTACATATATATAAATATATTATTTTATATTTTTTTCAAGTTGGGACAGATTTCAAATAAAATTTTCAAGTTTGTCCATTAATATAATCAGATTTAAAAAAATTCTCAAGTCCTATAAATTATGAGTGGACTTAGACAGACACATCAGATGCATGGCTTACCCTACTATAACGAGAGGAGCGGGAAAAAAGAAATCGAAATATCATGATTTATTTCAAAACAAAGCAAAATCAATTCAATTGACAACTGTACCCTTGCATTCCGGAACCGGATTATTCGGCTGTCTCTTCGAAGCTTCGTCTAAACTCGGATCGCTCCAAGCCGCGCCGGAATCAATTGAACGGTCCATATCTCATCAATCATAACGTATGGTCATGATCTTACGACTTCAGTTAGTAATTCAAATCTGGCTAATCAACATTTCTTGCCCGCCCCAAATTCTCAAAATAATAATAAACAAATCATCATTTTCCCTCCCTCTGTCTCTCTACAAACTGCACAATTCATATATCTCTGCAAAACCCTTCAAAAACCGTTGAATTCAAGTCTACATCTTAACCCGTCTCTCCGAATTCACTATCAACTACTCAGGTTTGATTCACTTCATAGAACTATCATTCCAGTTCATTCCTTAATTTCTTAATTTTCAAGCAATTCAGAAACTAAGCAATTGATTTTCTTGCTTACAGTTGAGGTCTGGGGTTTGGGTCTTGATACGACCCCAAATGGTCACTCCTGGTCGGCGATCGTCATTTTTGTCGTTGCAATCGTCGACAGCATCATCGTCATCGTCTTTGGCCAAGAGGCACTCGGTGTCGAAGAACCCCGGCAACGCTATGACGGCGAAGCCCCAATTAGCAAAGAAGCGGCCAGCTCTCGCTAACCTGACGAATCAGAGAAATGGCCCTCCCAATGCTGCAAGGACCGCACTTGTGTCAAAAAAGCCTATGGTGCGTAACTTGTTCAGTTAATTGATAAAGTTCGTCGACGAATTGACATGTTATGTGTTATTTTGTCCACAACCTCTAAATTATACGGGCCAGTTTTGGGGTATCGTCTTGTTTAATGGATTCTTTAAGTTGAACTCGCAGTCGATTTCTTCTCTTGGATTAGTTTGTCACTTGAATTTTCTTCTCTTCAACCATTTCTCTCCTCCCCAAACCGTGGGTGGTTTCCTTTCTCCTAATACAAAATTGAATTGATATCACATGTCAAAAATTAAACGTTGGGAGATG
Organism: Euryodendron excelsum; assembly: GCA_033060915.1. Classification (NCBI taxonomy): domain Eukaryota; kingdom Viridiplantae; phylum Streptophyta; class Magnoliopsida; order Ericales; family Pentaphylacaceae; genus Euryodendron; species Euryodendron excelsum. The sequence goes on along the minus strand of CM065389.1, from coordinate 18,085,662 downwards.
GTTTTATTTAATTGATTTAGTGAGAATTTCTCGATGGATTGATATGATTATGTTATTTTGCGCATATCTTTTTAATTTTATTTTTTATGGTGGAGAGTTTTATGTTATCATTTTAATGGATTGATTTAGTTAACGTTGACAGCAATTTATTCCCTTTGATTAGATTGTAATGTGAATTTTTTCAATGAGTTGATTTGATTAAGTGCTTGTGCAAGAATCCAAATAATGGGTGGTTTTCATGTTCTTCATACAAAATTGAATCAAGATCATCTCCTCCTAAGCAAACACAGTAGAGGAGTTCTCTAATTTCCCAAATTTGTATTGTATGCATGCACAAGTTGATGATACATTTAAACCTAAAAGGCATATGATGGTATTTATATCTTGGAATGCTTGCTCTCTGCATCAAGTGTCCTACCAAATACAGATTAAGGGTCTGTGGAACATAAGTTACAATCAAAGAGGTTGAAGTCCTCCAAAAATGTAGGCTTATAAAACCAAATTTGTTGGATCTTCATCCTCACAATATAATACTTAGAAATCATTTTTTCCGTTCATTGTAGGTCGTTTTTATCCTTTCATTATTAGGCTATTTTCTCTTGTATCCTACCAAATACAGAAAAAGTTGGGTGAAACATACCTTAAAATCAAAGAGGTCAATGTCCTCCAAAAATTTAGGCTTATAAAACCAAATTTGTTGGAGCTTCATCCTTACACTGTACTATTATTTAGAAATTGGATTTTTTCCAATCATTATTAGGGTTTTTCCCTCCTTTCTTTTATTAGTTATTTTCCCCCTTCTTCATCCCTGAACTACTTCTTGGCATCTATTCACCATTCCAGGTAACTTCCAATGAGCTATAGTGGTAATTACAAATAAAAACATGATTTTCTTTTGTAGAAGAAAACGGCTTGGTATAACCTTTAATTATTTAATGACAAGTTGAGTTTTATAGCTTGATGACAGCTTGAGTGCCTCGAATTGTGGCACCTCAAATTTGCATGGTGGTCCTAGCCCCTAGTTGATTGTTTCACTGCTGTTGGCGGCCCTTGGCCTTAGTGGAGTTATGGGGGCTTGGCTGGCCATATTTTAAATAATTTATAGTAAAATACAGCATGTGTTGCTGATATTGATATTCAGGTAAAGCTGTTTACAATTTTCATTTTTTTATTTTTTATGCCACTTAGAATATTAAACATGCTGCTAGTTTGAATTTTGCTAGTTGCCCAGACTGAATTTTGCTAGTTTCTAGCATGATTTTAGTTTAAACAGCTATGGATGTGTTTTAAGTTTTACAAGCAGAAACCACAGTTGAATAATTTCAATTGTGATTCTATTTTTTATTTCTTAAATTAGATTTACTGGGGAGCGTCTTGTTACGGGCTTTTAAAATATTTTGATTGCATTGGTACTTAGAAAAGGTATGCATAGGTGATCAACCTGCATACATATTTTATTTTGCTGTAATAGAAATGGGTAGGGGAGTTTATGAGTGTGACCTATTCATACTTAACCCAAGAACTGCAGAAATTATATGGGGTGTCAGTCATTCAATCTTTAGCATTTCTTTATATTGAAAAGAGAATTGGAAAAGTTCTCTTGGTAAATTCTGAAAACGTTATTCCACCCTTTTTTTTGTCCTTTACAAAGCTGCTTAACTTTCTTTTTGGAAAAGAAGTCATAAAATTAGAAATAAAAAAATTCAAGCATTTCTATAACATTCTGCAAATAGGGAAAATGCAAGATCATCTTGCTGTCCCTGAAGTGTTTTCAGAGTCAATCACCAGTTATATATTTTTACTTTTTAGGAGTCTTTCATAGTGATGTATGAGACAAGTAAGCAGAGCAAGAATTACAAACAACCTGCAAAACACGAAAGTAAAATAAAACCTGGAAAGGAACATAGTCTGACCCGAGAAACCCAGATAAATAATCTTTGAGGCCAAAGAATAAAGGTAAACCATAAGGCAAATAAACACCAACGAAATCTTTGAGTTGCTGTTGTTCCATGTGGTTGGTGCCTAGGCTGATCGAAACCTGACTTTTCAGATATGGGCCCTGCACCCGGTCCGGTTGAGGCCACTTGGAATTACCAGTTAATATATGCATTCCAATATATTTTGCATAGAATTCTAGGATCCTATTCATGTATGGGTTTCACATGATTCCAAACCACAGGAGAATTTTTTTTCTTTTATTATTTTTATCTCAAATTTCAAAAGGACTTAGGTTGATCTTTAAAGAAATGGACATATGCTTTAAAATGGTTGGGAAGCTAAACATGAAAAGTTAAATTCAGTGCTGTATCCATAGCACCCTACCTCAATCATTATGTGTGTGGGCATTTCTGTTCGGTATCTGTTTGATGAGCACACTTTGATCATCCAATTTGTATAGCTGTGGTGCATAATTTTATAACTCAAACTATCAATATTGCTATAATTATGATGTAAAATTGGCCAAATATTGTATCTGAAGGTGCCATGTGAGGTTAACATTGCCAAGATGAGGAAGGAATCTTCTGCGTTCAGTTATAACACAATCATCTCTGAGAATTCTCTGCCCACATCATGCAACGTGAAATCAAGAACAGATGTTTCTTCTAAGGATACGTGTTTCCAAAGAGCTGATCAACCTGCAGTAAGTATTACTTCCCTCACTGCCCCCATCTGCATGGATGTTTCTCCTAGTATATCAGATGGTGGTTCGGTTTCTTTGGATGAGACTATGTCTACTTGTGATTCTTTGAGGAGTCCGGAATTTGAATACATTGACAACAATGATACTTTGGCGGTCAATTCTATTGAGAGGAAAACATGCAGTAGTCTCAGCATATCAGATCATGTGGGAATAGCAGGTCTCTTTTCTTGTCGTATTACTTGTTATGCCATTCATTTTTCTCTTCTGATTGACTGCATTTGTTTACTTTGTAAGGATATGCAGTAGTGCATTGGCCATGATACCTTGTTAAATTTTCTTTGACTGCAGAATGTAAGAATTTAATGATATGGCCTTTCTAATCTAGTCTTTGTTTTTACTGTCAGGTGACATCTGCAATGCAGAGATTTTTGTGGAGATAGAAACAGTCGATAGAGTGGTTGGCAGTGATGATAACATCACAGACCCCCAACTTTGTGCAACCATTGCATGTGAAATCTATAAGAATTTGTGTGCATCAGAGGTTCATTCTTGTTTTTTCCATGCTAAAGTATATTTGCAATCTGTTTGGCATATTGTTAATTTCCTTTGCCGTAATAAATAGACTTTCCAACCTTTTTCATCATTTCTGGTCTCTTGGAAATGTCTCGGGATTCTTTATCTTTAATAAAAATATTTTTTTTTAGTAAGGAATAGCATGGAATGCATACCTCTAATTTAATTTCCTAGGGTTTAAAATAGGACAACAAAATTACATTTGGTTTGGAAAACTTAAATACGGAGTGGCAAGGCTATGGATTCGATACCCTGAACGTAAGCTGCAATGTTAAGAATGGCTTTTAGTTCCTTTTATTCTTGTTAGTTGTTATATAAACTTTCACTCAATTTCTTGCATATAATGTGGTCACATATTCAATGGGTTTGAAATATGTCAGAATGTCAGTGTCCAGTAAATATTTTTCTTAAAATACCTTGAGTAATCACCATTCTTCTTCGCTTCATAGTTGTTCAATTAATGTGCATTTAACTCCCTAAAGAAAATATACAGCTCTGTCTAATTAAATCCAATTGAAGTCTTATGAATTTTGACCACGAAAGAATGGTTGAAAGTAGGTTCTAGTCTGGTAGTTTCTTTGCAGTTACTTTGTGTTTTCCCAAGGTTTTATCTGCAGTAACAGTTACAGAAATTTTACTTTTTCCACCATAACAGAGATTATAATCATATTGAATTGCAACTCTTTGGTATTTAGAAGGTTTGTAAAATTGCAATACAGTATTCTGTTGAACTGGAAGTATAGGGTAAGAATAATCTATGCTAGTATTTTGAAATTGAAATTTTATGGAGAGCATCAGCCAAATATTCAGCAACAAAGATTTTTGTTTGCAAGCATTATCTGCTTTGGTATTTGTTGGAAGGGCAATATTTTATTATTTCTGCATGAAAATAGGTTATCCCAATTTTTCCTGCAAATAACATATTGTTTCCACAAGTTTCACTTTAAAGTTGCCTGCTGTATAAAGGAAATATATGGATTTTTAGGTTCAAAAGTTGGTTTTCATTGGATTTTTTTTTGGATGCCTTGTTTTGTAGACAAAGAAAAGACCTTGCACAGACTTCATGGAGAGAATTCAGAAAGACATTAATGTCAGCATGCGTGCTATACTGGTTGATTGGCTTGTAGAGGTAAGCCAAAGTACTGGTGACATTACCTAGTTAGATTTCTGTAGTTCAATGAAATTCGTTCTTCCCCACCCAAACCCCTCCTTTCCCCCATCCTCCCTTCCCTCTTGACCGGGTCATGTCTTCTTTATCTATATATATATATATATTATAGAACTAGTTCATACTGTAAACACTAGCGTTCTTTGTGATATCATTAATACCACCTTGGCAATATTAGGTCATGCAACTTTAGGTGTTAGAGAACTAGAAGTTCTCAATCCCACATATGTTGGAATAGAGAACTAGACTCTTCTCCGATTCTATAAATAGCTTAACCTATGTAACTTAACTAACTACTTTATCTACCTCTTCAATTACTAATTCAATCTTCTCTTTTGTAATTCTTCTTTGTTTTATAATGCATTGTGATTACACGAGTCTTGTCTTTTCTATCATGGTATTAGAGTCAAGGGAAAGTATGCTCTGTGGTTGTCCTTCGAGGGATCTTCCACATCAGAACTCCTAAGGTTTTCTTCCTCCTTTTTGGCCACCCTTCGGTCGTCTGGCGTCTTTCAAGTCATCCTTTGGCCACCTTTCGAAGACTTTCCGGCATCTTTTGGCCACCTTCCAGCCACTTTCCGGCTTTCCTCATGACTTTAGGCGACTTTTTGACCGTCTTTCGGCAGCTTTTGGCCAACTTCCAAACTACTTTCCGGCGACTTCCGGCCACCTTTTGGCGAATCTCTGGCCATCCTTTGGCATCCCTCTGGCCATCCTACGGTTGACCTTTAGCGTCCCTCCGGCCATTCTTTGATTGATCTCTGGAGTCCCTGCGGCCATCCTCTGGCTAGCATCCCTTTGGCCATCCTCTAACATTCCTCTAGCCATCCTTTGGCCGACATATGGCATCTCTCTGGTCATCCTCCGACCAACCTCCGGTCATTCTTTGGCTGACCTCTGGCATCCTTCTAGCCATCCTTCAGCATCCCTCTGGCTATTCTCTGGCCGACCTGATCTGGCGTCTCTCCGGCCAACCTTTGGCGTCCTCCAGTCATCCTTCGGCCACCTCTGGCGTCCCTCTAGCCATCCTCCTACCGACTTGATCTGGCGTCCCTCTGGCCATCCTCCAACCGACCTCTGGCTTCTCTTTGGCCATCCTTTAGCCAACATCTGGCCATCCTCCGGCTGACCTGATTTCTTTCACTCCTTTCTCTGCTGCTATTGCTGCCCCTTCTTCCCCTTCTACCAGCTATCTCTCTAGCCATCCTGCGGCGTCCCTCCGGCCAACCTTCGACCGACCTCCGGCGTCTCTTTCAGCATCCCTTCGGCATTTCTACTGTATCTTCTCCAAACTCAAGTAGCTCTTTGTTTTCCCTACTTGAGTTTGAGGGGGGATGTTAGAGGACTCGAAGTTCTCTATCCCACATCGGTTGGGATAGAAAACTAGACTCTTCTCCCATTCTATAAATAGAGGCTTAACCTATGTAACTTAATTCACTACTTTACTTATCTCTTCACTTGCTACTTCAATCTTCTCTCTTGTAATCCTTCTTTATTTTATAATGCATTGTGATTACACATGAGTATTGTCTTTTCTAACATTAGGCATTGTGAGGTGGGCAATGGTTTTAATCTTATAATTGGTGCTTCATATTGTTGTTGTTGTTATTACAAATAAGTGATCTAGTAACTGGTTGTAATGGCATCTTGTTGTAGGTTGCTGAAGAGTATAAGCTTGTACCTGAAACCTTGTTCTTGGCTGTTAACTACATAGATCGTTATCTTTCTGGCAATGTAATTAATAGGCAACAACTACAGTTGATTGGTGTTGCCTGCATGATGATTGCTGCGTAAGACTAAATATATTCCTTTCTTCTTGTTGGTTCTCCTTCTTCTGTGTCTGTGCGTGTTTGTGTGTAGAGAGATGGTGAAAACAGACAATAACCAGAAATCTGTTAATGCTGGCAGTAAATACGAGGAGATCTGTGCACCTCAGGTGGACGAGTTTTGTTATGTCACTGATAACACATACTTCAAGGAGGAGGTTTGGTTCTGCTCTTCTTCAGCTGGATTTGCAATTCTAGAAGCTTTTTTAAGTGCTTCTGTCCTTAACCTGCATAGAGCAATTTAATTGCTGCAGGTCTTGCAAATGGAATCTGCTGTGCTGAATTACTTGAAGTTTGAAATGACAGCCCCAACAGCCAGATGTTTTTTGTGGTAAGGGCCACCTGACTGATCTTTATTGATTTAGCAGTTGCAATTTACTATGATTCTCTATTCGTTGACTTGACTATTCATGCAATGTCGAGGTGGTTTGTTCGTGCTGCTCAAGGGATTAATGAGGTATCTATCTTGGACTAGTTACTCTCAGCATATAAGTTTCTTGGTTCCATTGTTTCTTAAGTTGAGTAATGTTTTTCCCTCTTTTTTTTTTTTTGGGTAAGAGTAATGTTTTCCTTCAGCTGGTAGTAGAAGGCCTGAGCTGTTCCATACTGTGCTAATAGTAATACTAACAATATGCTAAATGTTTGTTGCCTGAATTGAGGGAAGTAACTTATGGCATTAAAATACAACTGTATTAATAAAGTGACGTCATCTTAGGTCAGTCCTTATTAATTGAGGTTGCTGACCAGGGTTGACTATGTATAGACATTACCCTGCCAATATAATGTCTACCCTTGTTTTTTTTTTTAATGTCTACCCTTTTAAGTATTGATATAATGATCTCCCATTATAAGCGTCTCCCCCATTATCAAGTATTATAATGGTCTCAATTATTGATGCTGTTCCATATTGGCATGAGTTTGATTTAGAGGTGATGTTGTGCTGACAGTTATCAATAATTGGTAACAATTATAGTTGCTAAAATGTTGTACTGAGTTGTTTTTTCTATCCACTACTTCCAAAGGTTCCATCAATGCAGTTGGAGTACCTAGCCAGCTACCTCATAGAGTTATCACTGCTAGAGTATAGCATGCTGTGCTATGCTCCATCTCTAATTGCTGCTTCTGCAACTTTTTTGGCCAAATTTATACTTAACCCTTCACAAAGACCGTGGGTAAGTATGAAAAGTTACCGTAATGCCCTTGCTTGTTGCTAAGCCATTTTTTCCTTATACATGATCTGTTATATCCATGCAACATAGTCTAATTATCTGTTTGTTTGGTACAGACTTTGAACCTGAGGCATTACACACTTTATAAGGCCTCTGACTTGTGTGATTGTGTCAAAGTGGTACATCGCCTCTGCTGCAACAGCCTCAATTCTAGTTTGCCTGCAATTAGGGAGAAATACAGTCAGCATAAGGTGAGCAAACTCTCTCTCTCTCTCTCTCTCACACACACACACACACACACACACACACACTATGAAACACACAATATGCATGCTCCATTGTCTTTCCTACTTTTTTTGAAAAAAGCAAGATACCAGATGCCAATGTCATTTAAAACTTCTGTTGTACCGGATATAACTAACAAAAAATTGGACAATGAGACACGGTCTGCTTATCTGTTTTTATGTGGCATAGTGGTCAGCGAGGAAACAAATGACACAAGTCCTCTCTGCTATGGAAAACACTTAGTGGATTACCTGCAGTGGAAGCACGGTGGCTTCCCCGCAGAACATGGATTTAGTCTTTTGTTTTTTGGAGAAATAATTCTTAGGTTTAGTCTTTCTGATATAGTGAATTTTGTACAATTTTGCAAAAAATTGGACAGTCCACATTTACATGGGCCCAGGATTCCAGAAGGACAACTTGCTGTTTGCTATAGTGGCACATGACTTATCTGTGACACAGCACTTTCTTAGTTTTTAACCTGCAGTGGAAGCATGGTGCCTTCCACACTGAACAGGGGTTTAGTCTTTCTGAAATATATGTATTTGTATATGTTTAAATGTTTCACGGACATGTTTCTTTGCATCAGTACAAATTTGTGGCAAAGAAGAACTGCCCTTCCTCAATACCTCAGGAGTTCTTTTATGACCTAAGCAACTAGTCATCGGGTTCTTTTCCAGTTCTCTGTTGGATGGAGTTAAATATATCTACCTCTGGCAGCTTGTTTTCTTCGGATATTAAGTATTTCTTTTTCTCCCGCACCTTATGGGATTGAACGCGAGTAGTTTTGTGCATATTTTTGTAGAGGCAGGTGGTCTCTCAGTGTACTATTCGCTTGAATATAAATTTACCGAGGTTATAGTTTTCTATATCTGATTTTGTTGTCTAGATTTTTTTTGTTACTCCGATTCTCAGCATACACAGGATAGTTTCTTTTCAAGGTTACTGTTCTTCAGTTTAAGCTCTTATGACATTTGCAGATTTAATATCCACAGGTTACTACTCCAGCAGAGCTCAATGACATTGGTGAAACATCAGTGTCTCCCCCATGGCAGTGGTGTTGCTTTAGTCATTTCAGGCTCTGTTTCAAGAAAATGAGCTAATAAAAGATTGGGGTAATTACATTTTACCCTTGTGGTTTGAATGAAGATCAGATGACTCTTTTATAGTTTAAAAATGAACACATAATTGAGATGTACAAAATCTAAATTATAGTTTAAAATCTAAATAGATATATAAAATTATATAATTGAGATGTATGAATAGATTAATTGTTGGTCATGATTTTCATATATGTAATTTTGTAAGTAAAAACAAACATTTTTTTAATACTAGCAATAAACCATGCTATGCACTGATCCTATAATTTAAAATCAGTTGTCGTAGCAATCTCATAACAAAAAATAGAAGTACAGCTAACAATTATATTTTTTAATATAACAATAAACTTGTAATAAATAGTTTGTCAAACACTACAAATATCCTTTGTGACCATTCATTTAGCAAAACTCAATATATTCATTTAAGAAATGAAATTGGTCTTTATTAAGTACAAAATAGAATAAGTATGTTTTTTATTGTAGGGTTTTGTAGGATTTTAATTTTAGAAGCCATGGGGAAGGAGAACGAGAAGGGAAGTAGAAGAAACACTAGAAATATCCTTAAATAAAGAGAGAGCAATAGAGAGTGAACAATAGTATGAGTAAGAAATTTATTAACAAGAGAGGGAAAGGATTGCGAATGCCTTTAACAAGGGTGAAGGGTCACTTTATAAACAAAAAGAAAATACTATTTCGGAATCCAAAATTTTAATTATAAGTCCGGAGAGACAACTTTTTACAAAATCAAAAGATGCTTTATAAAAGCAATGACGCATAATGGAGTGGGGTTTAAATGAGTTGGCATTGGTCAGCCAATTACGTCTAAGGCAAGATGCCTTTTTGTCGTGTAGTGTGATAGCTTTTACGTGAAGATATTCCTTCACATGGGACGGTTACTTTTTGTTGTCCTTATTCTTATCTGACGAGGCTTGAGAGCGAGGTTTCCTTGTCTTTTTCTTTGCCATTATTTCAAGCATGGCATCAAAGAGATCTTCTGTGATTGGAGTAGGATCCGAATCTTTCTCATATGGATCTTGGGATTCTCCTGCTAGACAGGAGTGATGAGAAAATTGGGATTGCATCTCTTCATCTTAATCTGAGTTAGATTTGAATGTGGCCAAGAATTCTCCTTTTAATTGTCGGAAACATTCATACATCAATTCTTTATCCTTTATAAAAGGATTTTACATTTTTAATGTATTTTTCATAATATCTAATTTGGATGTAGAAGGATAGGATTGGGATATTTGGAACTCAAATTCTTGTTGATAATCTTTTATAACAGCAGCTATCTTTGCTATATTTTTGTCAAGTTCTTTATCCATTTTATTTCACCAACCAACATGGAATTGTCTATAAAGACATAGTAAGTTATTCGGGTCTTTTTTCACAATAGGAGTCCAGGCCCAAATCCAAGGTATGCCAAATTCACCGAAAAAATGTAACAGATTGGATCCATCCATATAATGGGCTGGGTCCATTTTATTAATTTGGGATAAATAAGCAACCTAGAAGCCTAATTGTTCTTGGACAACAGGAGGTAAAATAGTTTGAAGAGGCCTAAATTTTTTCCACTAAACATAAAACTATTGGGACTAGCTTTTTTTTATAAATTTGTAGATTTATTTTAATCCACCAAGTATGTTTCCGTTTTGGGTTTTCATAGAAAAAAGCCCAAGTGAAAACTTGAATATAATCCCAATAATTATAAGTATGGGGATGATCAAGTAAAACAAATTATTTCTCCATTATGAGGAAGTAATCCCCACTCATGAGGAAAAATAATTTTCTTGATATAACATTTAGAAAAATTAATAGGACTAGTTTTACTGGTCATAATGGAATAGAAATTTGTGAAATCACAAAAGTCTGTAATTTTTAAAATTTTTTGCGTAGCCATTCAAAATTTTTGGCTTCCAAATGGATAAGAAAATGTGTGAAAATATTTTTTCATGAGATATCATAGATCATTTTCCCATTGCCTATCAATAGGTTCTAAATATAGAATATGATCTGTATAGGGAAGCTGAATAGGAGTCAAAGAATGTGATGGAGGTCAGTGTTACCTTGTTGAGAGCCATTAGATTGGCTTTCTTGTGCAATTAGTTGTTGCACATTGGCATAGATAGGATCATTCACAGATATAATTGTGACTTTGTTTTTATCTGGTTTCATTCCAGATGATGAAGCCTGGTTAGAACCACGACCTTTTGAGGGGGTGTTTCCCCAGCCACGACCTCGGTTGGGGTTATATCCCCTTCCTTTTCCACGATTATAGGGGTTCATTCCTGTAAAAATTCTCGGGTTAGGAAATTAGGAAGAGAATTATCCTTCCATTTGATATACATAATATTAAAGTCAAACACAGATAGTTGTGTTTGCCAGGGCAATTATATGCTTCGATGCATTGTGTTTAATATCTTTTTTGAAAATATATTTTACAGCTTGACAGTCTGTTTTTAACAGAAATTGTTGATTTAATAAATCATCTTGAAATTTAGATATACATTTAACAATAGAGAGTAGTTCTTTCTTTACAGTAGCATATTTAGATTGAGTAGGATTTCATTTTCCTGACGCATATTTTTATCAAAATTTGCTTTTTAGTATCAGGTATGACCTGAATAAGAATACCACCATAACCAATATCACTAGCATTAGTTTGCACAATTTTAAACCATGTAGAATTAGCAAGAGTTAAGCATGGAAGGTTTTTAACCTTAGATTTAATTATTTGTACTGCCAAAGTATGTTTGGGAGTCCATGGAGAAGGGGTTTTCTTTAATCTATCATATAAGATAGCAGAATCTTTTGCAAGATTTTTATAATCGAGACTAATATAATTTAGACTCCCTAAAAATTTTTGTAATTGAATTTTATCTAGTATTTCATCAGGAAATTTAGAAGCAAACTCTATACTACGTGTAATGGGAACAATTTGTCCCTGGTGGATATTATGACCCAAAAAACGAACAGTTGTTTGAAACAGTTTCATTTTTGGAGCAGATATAACTAATCCATTATGTAATATGATTTTATGGAAAATATCTAAATGCCTAAAATGTTGATCCAGAGTTTGAGAAAATACCAGAATATCATCAATATAAACAAGAATAAAATCAGTATAAAGAATGAAAATATCATTCATAATATTTTGGAATTCAGAAGGAGCATTTTTCAAACCAAAAGGCATAACATTCCATTCATAATACCCTATAGACACAGTAAACGCTGTTTTATATCGATAAGATTTAGCAACCTGAATTTGCCAATATCCAAATTTTAAATCAAATTTAGAAAATATAAGAGCCTTATGCAAGCGATCCAATAAATCTTTTTTATTAGGTACAGGGTACCTAATCCATTTTAACACTTTATTGAGGGGTTTATAATTAATAACTAAGCAAGGAACTCCCCTCTCAATTTCAGCATTTTTATTAATATAAAATCCTGTACAACTCCAAGGAGAGTAAGATTTTTTAATGAGTTTTTTCTCAAGTAAGGAAGCAATTTCCTTTTTACACAGTTCAAGATAATCTTGATTCATTTGACAAGGATGAGCCCTTGTTGGTATTTGTTTATCAGAAAAATCATTTTCATAAGAAAGAGAGACAATATGCTTCTTTCTATCCCAAAAAGCATTAGGATGATCATTACAAATTTCACTAAGAAATTGTTTTTTAATTATTATGATTTTGTCTTGAATCTTAGGTTTAACTAAGGATTCAACAATAGTCCACATAGAAATTTCTTGTTTAAGAAAATTAATTTGATTTTCTTTGGCTAACAAGATATTTTTTACTTCATTCAAATTTTTGGTGTGAGGATCAGTTTTAAACTGAAAAACAATTTGTTGATTTTTAAGCTTGATATAAATATCGGTTGAATCAATTTTTTCAATAGGCATAATACTATGTAGGAAAGGTGTAACAAGTATAACATGGTGTTATAAATTTTTTACAAGTAGAAATGTAGATGGAATACATACATCTTGATTACAGATATGAGTATCAGTAATTTTATACTGTATTTCGAGTTTATTACCATTAGCAGAAGTCAATGAATGCTTTGTTTTCTCAAAGTATTGGGTTGGAATTAACCCTTCTTGAACACAATTCAAATCGGCACCACTATCTACCAAGGCAGTAAGATTTTCAATCAATAATTCATTATGAACGAATAGAGTGATCTTTATATACCACTTTTGAGAAGTGACTTGATCTAGAATAGCCAAATATTGAGGAAGAGAAGACTGAGATGATTCTGTGAAGCTAGAAATCTGTCGACCTAATTCTAGGTTAGTAACCCTAGAGGTTAAACTTAGATTATCATTTTTTAGAGATTTAATCTCTACTTTTAACTGATTAATTTCAGCTTTCAAATCCTGCAAAGTAACAGGTTTTTCTTGTTGATGCTGAAGTCGTTTCATAACTTCAGTCATGCTATATTAGAAGGTACTTTTAACCTTAAAGGTGTAAAAACTGTTAAAATAGTTGAACAAATTATAAGTTTGCAATCTGAAGAACAGACAATCTAGCTTTTGGATTCTATGGATATCATAAGATACCAACATAAATATAATTTATTAGATATAGGGCTTATACAAGTTGCCTTCAAATCTCTTACCTTAAGTGGTTTACCAGCTAGTTTCTTAGCAGTTCTTTGAGATGCTAGATGTCTCGTTTAGAAATCTTTCCTTATGGAAATTATGCAATCTAGTGTTGCACATGGATCAGTATATTTTAATATCTATCTTAATCTTCAATTATTTCTTACAGATGTTAATCTCTTAGATGCTGTGAGTTTAAATACTAAACTCCATGGTTATAATTTTAAACCACGATCATAAACTTTATGTCTTAGTTATCAGATTTATTTTAAGGCTCTTCACACACTTACTCCTAATTGTAAGTTATTCAATCCCTCTGGAAGTACTGTTATAATTGAATCTAATCTTCTTAGCTCCAATATAGCAACTAACCGTCAAATTACATGGGATGAAGTTCAATTCCCAGAAACTTGGCAGCTTCAACAGGTTGTTCCACTTGCTCCTTCGATCCAAGAAGAAGTGGATCAAATTATTCAAACCCCTGAAGGAGATATAGAGGTAAGATTTACTTCTGGCTCTTCTCAAGGATCGAGATCACGATCTCTTTCCAGATCTTCTTCTACCAGATCTTTAATTTCTCCTTATAAGATTTCTCTTCTAGAAACGTCTAGGGCTTTTACTTCTAAACTTTTTGAAACTATTGAATCTGTTAGGATTTCTGATCAACAAATTCCTCATGGAATTTCTAAACCTCCAGTAGATATACCTACTGCCTCTGAAATGGATTTTCATCTTTAATGGATTTAAGTCCCGGAAGTGAAACAAGAGCAATCCTTAATAAGGAATTGTTTCAACCATATTATAAATCTTTTTGTAGTTGGTATTTTTTTAGTTTCAGTTCTACTGAGTTAGAAAATTATAAAAATCAATATTTTGCACATTTGAGTCAATACTCAACAATTAGAACAATTTGTCCCATGTTTCCTCCAATATTATGTGGATAATTATTCCATACACATGCTTGAAGAAAAAACTTGGATGACAGATTTTGGATCTGTTATTCATTATGTTTTCCCTCCTACAGAACCTATAAAAGTTACTAGTTCTTCAACTTCTCAGGTTTTAGAAGCTAATGCTTATGTGAAACTATCTTTAGTTGACATAGTCTTTATCACTATGAAAGATTTAAATTAGACTTTCAAACAAAACAATTATACTAATTTGTATTTACAAACATTTGGTCAACAATTATTGCATCTAAATCATAAGCTAGATCAATTACATACGAAACTTTCACAAATGAAACTTCAAGAGGTTAAACCCTCGAAGGAAGCTAAAGCGACCTTACAACCACCTTTAGAGATTAAAGGATTTAAACTAAAATCTACAGATGAATTTGTTTCTGTATTAGAAAAGAAATTAAATTTTTTTCAGATTTCTACCTTTTCTGTTAAATCATAATCTATTTCTGATATTTTTGATCAAGATCAAGATGAAACTAATAAAATTGCGGCTGAACCTAGGCATTCAAAACATTACTATTATAAACGACCTACCCCATAAGATGTGTTATTTGAAGAAAATGATAATTTTATTCAAAATAATTATCAAGGAAATTCCATTTATGAATGGAATCTTGATGGTCTTGTTGATAAACAAATATTTGACATGTGTCATCATATCTGTATGTATAGTACTATTTGTAAACAGCGTGGCAATAATGGTAGAGTCATTGCCCAAATGATAATTAGTGGGTTCACGGGTACCATCAAAGGATGGTGGGACAACTATTTAACCCCAACTGCTAAATCTGAGATTTTAGATGTAGTTAAACAGGAACCTACTCCTACCCCTAATGATCCTAATCATGTTACAATTACTGAACAATCCATTTATACACTGATTTTAGTCATTTGTGAGCATTTTACTGGAAGATATTCCAGTAACAATGAAAATATTAGGACACTCTTTCAAAATCTTAGATGTCCTATTCTTACCCATTTTAGATGGTATAAGGATGTATTTCTTAGTCGTGTTATGCAACTTTCAGATGCTAATAGTGACCATTGAAAGTCTAAATTTGTTGATGGTCTTCCTTTTCTCTTTGTTGAGCGAGTTAGGAAAGCTCTTAGGGATAGAAATGATGGAATTTCCATTCTCTATTCTAACCATTCTTTTGGCAGTCTCATTGATACCTGTATACAGGAAGGATTAGTTTTATGTAATGACATTAAGCTTAAAAGCCAGCTTAAAAAGCGACGGCTTATTGAAAAATCTCAACTTGGAGATTTTTGTGATAATTTTGGTATGGATATGTCTAAACCTCCTCCAGATCATTCTACATGATCTAAAGGTAAAAAGAAATCTAAACCAAAATCTTCTTATCGGAAAAAGAAACATACTCAGGAAGTCTCTACAAGTCAACCCTCTAAGAAGTATGTTAAAAAATCTTCTTCTAAGAATAAATCATCTACTCTTAAAAAAGAAATTAAATGTTGGAAATGAGGCAAACTTGGTCACTACGCAAACAAATGTCTTACAAAAAAGAAGTTAAATGAACTTCAAATTGATGAACAGCTAAAAGATATTTTAGCTAAATTATTTCTGAATAGTGAAAGTGAGCCTGATGACTCTACATCTGAAAAGTTTGAGTCACAGGATTTAGATTAGGTTCCAGAAGATGATATTTCGTCTTCTAGTGATACTGATCCAGACAAGAAAGCTTCTTATTCTGGCAATTGTAATTATTATAAAGTCATAGTTGATATGCATGGTTTAAGTATTAATATGCTTACTCAGGATAAAGAAATGATCATAACAATTTTAGATCAAATTCTTAATACAACTATGAAAGCTCAGATGATTGAAAATTATCTGAAACAGGTAAAGAAACAGGATGATATTCCAAAAATTTCTAATGCTCATAGCATGACTAAAGTTATGAAATGACTTCAACATTAACAAGGCAAACATGTTATTTTGTAGGATTTGAAAGTTGAAATTAATCAGTTAAAAGTAGAGATTAAATCTCTAAAAAATGATAATCTAAGTTTAACCTCTAGGGTTACTAATCTGGAATTAGGTCGACAGATTCCTAGCTCCACAGAATCAACTCAGTCTTCTCTTCCTCAATATTTGGCTATTCTAGATCAAGTCACTTATCAAAAGTGGTATATAAAGATCACTCTATTCGTTCATAATGAATTATTGATTGAAAATCTTACTGCCTTGGTAGATAGTGGTGCCAATTTAAATTGTGTTCAAGAAGGGTTAATTCCAACCCAATACCTTGAGAAAACAAAGCATTCTTTGACTTCTGCTAGTGGTAATAAACTCGAAATACAGTATAAAATTACTGATACTCATATCTGTAATCAAGATATATATATATTCCATCTACAATTCTACTTGTAAAAAATTTACAACACCATGTTATACTTATTACACCTTTCCTATATAGTATTATGCCTATTGAAAAAATTGATTCAACCGATATTTATATCAAGCTTAAAAATCAACAAATTGTTTTTCAGTTTAAAACTGATCCTCACACCAAATATTTGAATGAAGTAAAAAATATCTTGTTAGCCAAAAAAAATAAAATTAATTTTCTTAAACAAGAAATTTCTATGTGGACTATTGTTGAATCCTTAGTTAAACCTAAGAATCAAGACAAAATCATAATAATTGAAAAACAATTTCTTAGTGAAATTTGTAATGATCATCCTAATACTTTTTGGAATAGAAAGAAGCATATTGTCTCTCTTTTCCTTATGAAAATTATTTTTCTGATAAACAAATACTAACAAGAGCTCATCCTTGTCAAATGAATCAAGATTATCTTGAACTGTGTAAAAAGGAAATTGCTTCCTTACTTGAGAAAAAACTCATTAGAAAATCTTACTCTCCTTGGAGTTGTACAGGATTTTATGTTAATAAAAATGCCGAAATTAAGAGGGGAGTTCCTCACTTAGTTATTAATTATAAACCCCTCAATAAAGTGTTAAAATGGATTAGGTATCCTATACCTAATAAAAAAGATTTACTGGATCGCCTACACAAAGCTCTTATTTTTTTTAAATTTGATTTAAAATTTGGATATTCGCAAATTCAGGTTGCTGAATCTGATCGATATAAAACAACGTTTACTGTTCTCATAGGGCATTATGAATGGAATGTTATGCCTTTTGGTTTGAAAAATGCTTTTTCTGAATTCCGAAATATTATGAATAATATTTTCATTCTTTATACTGACTTTTATTCTTGTTTATATTAATGATATTCTGGTATTTTCTCAAACTCTGGATCAACATTTTAGGCATTTAGATATTTTTTGTAAAATCATATTACATAATGGATTAGTTATATCTGCTCCAAAAATGAAACTGTTTCAAACAACTGTTCGTTTTTTGGGTCATAATATTCACTAGGGACAAATTGTTCCCATTACATGTAGTATAGAGTTTGCTTCTAAATTTCCTGATGAAATACTAGATAAAACTCAATTACAAAGATTTTTAGGGAGTCTAAATTATATTAGTCCCTATTATAAAAATTTTGCAAAAGATTCTGCTATCTTATATGATAGATTAAAGAAAATCCCTTCTCCATGGACTCCCAAACATACTTTGGCAGTACAAACAATTAAATCTAAGGTTAAAAACCTTCCATGCTTAACTCTTGCTAATTCTACATGGTTTAAAATTGTGCAAACTAATGCTAGTGATATTGGTTATGGTGGTATTCTTACTCAGGTCATACCTGATACTAAAAAGTAAATTTTGATAAGATATGCATTAGGAAAATGGAATCCTGCTCAATCTAAATATGCTACTGTAAAGAAAGAACTACTCTCTATTGTTAAATGTATATCTAAATTTCAAGATGATTTATTAAATCAACAATTTCTGTTAAAAACAGACTGTTAAGCTGTAAAATATATCTTCAGCAAAGATATTAAACATGATGCATCGAAGCATATAATTGCCCTAGCGAACACAATTATCTGTGTTTGACTTTGATATTATGTATATCAAAGGGAAGGATAATTCTCTTCCTGATTTCCTGACCCGAGAATTTTTACAGGAATGAACCCCTATGATCGTGAGAAAGGAAGGGGATATAACTCCAACTGAGGTCGTGGCAGGGGAAATACCCTCTCAAAAGGTCGTGGTTTTAATCAGGCTTCATCATCTGGAATGAAACCAGATAAAAACAAAGTCACAGTTATATTTGTGAATGATCCTATCTATGCCAAGGTGCAACAAGTAATTGCACAAGAAGGCCAATTTAGTGGCTCTCAACAAGGTAACACTGACCTTGAAGCATTATATGCTCAAATGGTGGAATCCCTATCACATTCTCTGACTCCTATTCAGCTTCCCTATACAGATCATATTCTGTATTTGGAACCTATTGATAGGCAATGGAAAAATAATTCATGGTATCTCATGAAAAAATATTTTCACACATTTTTTTATCCATTTGGAAGCCAAAAATTTTGGATAGTTATGTAAAAATTTTTGAAAATTACAGACTCTTGTGATTTCACAAATTTCTATTCCAATATGACCAGTAAAACTGGCCCTATTAATTCTTTTAAATGTTATATCAAGAAAATTATTTTTCCTCATGAATGGGGATTACTTCCTTATAATGAGAAACAATTTGTTTTACTTGATCATCCCCATACTTATAATTATTGGGATTATGTTCAAGCTTTCACTTGAGCTTTTTTTTATGAAAATCCAAAACGGAAACATACTTGGTGGATTAAAATAAATTCACAAATTTATAAAAAAAGGTTGGCCCTAATGGTTTTATGTTTGGTGGAAAAAATTTGGGCCTCTTCATACTATTTTACCTCCTGTTGTCCAAGAACAATTGGGTTTCTGGGTTGCTTATTTGCCCCAAATTAATAAAATGGACCCAACCCATTATATGGATGGATCCAACCTTTTACATTTTTCAGTGAATTTGGCATACCTTGTATTTGGGCCTGGACTCCTATTATGAAAAAAGATTCGGGTAACTTATTATGTCTCTATAAACAATTCCATGTTGGTTGGTGGAATAAAATGGATAAAGAACTTGACAAAACTGTAGCAGAGATAGCTGCTGTTATAAACGATTATCAACAAGAATTTGAGTTCCAAAGATCCCAATCTTATCCTTCTACATCCAAATTGGATATTATGAAAAATGCTTTAAAAATGCAAAATCCTCTTGTGAAGGATAAAGAATTGATGTATGAATGTCTCCGATAATTAAAAGGAGAATTCTTGGCCACGTTCAAATCTGACTCAGATTAAGATGAAGAGATGCAATCCCAATCCTCTCATCACTCTTGTCTAGCAGGAGAATCCCAAGATCTATATAAGGAAGATTCGGATCCTATTCCGACCACAGAAGATCTCTTTGATGCCATGCTTGAAATAATGGCAAAGAAAAAGACAAGGAAATCTCGCTCTTCAGCCTCGTCAGATAAGGATAAGGACGACAAAAAGTAACCGTCCCATGTGAAGGAATATTTTCTTGTAAAAGCTATCACACTACACGACAAAAAGGCATCTTTCCATTGACGCAAATGGCCGACTGACGCCAACTCATCTGGGCCCCACTCCATTATGCGTCATTGCTTTTATAAAACATCTTTTGACTTTGTAAAAAGTTGTCTCTCTAGACTTGTAATTAAAATTTTGGATTCCGGAATAGTATTTTCTTTTTGTTTATAAAGTGATCCTTCACTCTTATTGAAGGCATTTGCAATCCTGTCCCTCTCTTGCTAATAAATTTCTTACTCATACTATTGTTCGCTCTCTATTGCTCTCTCTTTACTTTCTTTGATAGGTTTATATTTGTCTTTCCTTGACAATTCTTATTATATATTTGTTTGTACCTGTGTGTTTTATATTTTGTGTTTACCTGTGTTTTTTTTTATACCTTTTGTTTAGACCTAGGCTATTTTGGTATCAGAGTCATGTTTCTGTGCATGGTAGCGTAAATAACAGTATGTAATTTTGCGTATAAAGTATGTATATACGGATTATATGAATCATTATTTTCTATATCTGATTTTGTTGTCTAGATTTTTTTTGTTACTCCGATTCTCAGCATGCACAGGATAGTTTAAGCTCTTATGACATTTGCAGATTTAATATCCACAGGTTACTACTCCAGCAGAGCTCAATGACATTGGTGAAACATCAATGCCTCCCCCATGGCAGTGGTGTTGCTTTAGTCATTTCAGGCTCTGTTTCAAGAAAATGAGCTAATAAAAGATTGGGGTAATTACATTTTACCTTGTGGTTTGAATGAAAATCAGATGACTCTTTTATAGTTTAAAAATGAACACATACTTGTCTGTGATTTGGATTTAATTGTAAAATGAATGAAATCGTTAGAATTAACCGAAATTGTTACAAGAGTGTTTTTATAATTTTATCTCTCTAAAATGGTACATCAAAAAAATAATTTAACTTTTTTATATTAAAATAAAGAGTTGTCTTTTGCAAGGGTTTTTTTGTCATTTCATCAAATATGTCATGGTTCCATCGATTTTGCGGACAAATTTAAACCACAAGGGGATTATATGTTAATTTTAAACTACATAAGGCATTGATTTTCACTCAAACCATGAAAGGTCATCTTGAAAAATTTCTCAGCTATTGGCCGTGCTTGGATATGGAATATCTTAACTATTTGTGGCATCTCATTGAACTTCCCAACTTTTTTTTAGGCTGTAGATTGACGCTAAATAGTTTGTAAGAATCAAAGTATATTTCGCTCTCTTCATGCTATAGGCACAATAAATTCGTTTTCTTACACAATAGGTTCATGAATCATCTGAGGTAGTAAAATTGCAGAAACAAATGGAATGGTTAAAAACCTAAGGGACTATCAAGGTGAAATTATAGTGTTTATTTTAACAAGTAAAGTTGTACAAACAAAAAAGTTATACAAAATTTTTATATAAAATTATGCAACTAAACGAGTCTTGTAGTATAGAAAAATTTTATTCTTTGAAAAAATTTAATCAAAAATGATGTGGCGATCGTAATTTTATAATTACTCATTATGTACAGTAATTTTGTATGAATTTTTTTGGTTATATAGTATTACTAAAACAAAATGCATATCAAGATGAGTTTTAATTGTAAAATTGTGAACACCATATCATTCTAGAGAGATTTCTATATAATTTGTTTGTAAGAATAGAATTTTTCATATATTCAACCCACAAAAATCATGGAAGAAACTCAGGGAATAAATTGAGCAGTCCAAAAATAATTGTCCTTCATGTTTCTGTCTTTCATTTTCTATTTTCCATTTGCAACTTGGCTGAAGTGATAGTGATACACATAAGAAAAGCAAAAAAAAAAAAAAAAAAAAAATATAGCGATATATGTAGAATGCCGAAGATGGATCTACTTACCGTTTAAATTCGAATTCAAAATTACAGGCTAACGGGACGGTCCGTGATTCAAAGACTAATGAGCAGCCATTAACATTCGTCAAAATCAATGACAACCCAAACACGTGGCATTAATGTTCGCGATCTGATTGGTCATTCGTCTTTCAATTTCTGATATTAGTTGAACTCAAATTCAAGTGGTGAATCAGTGGGCCCCACCGTGTCCGCTCCTAACGATTACGGAGTCGAATCAACGGTCACGATCAGTTCGCAATTCAAATCACCCCTTTGCCCCTCTTCTCTTTCTAAAACTACCACCTCTTTGCTCTGCTTCACTGCACTTCACTTCACTTCTCTCCTCCGTTTCACTTCAAGCCCAAGAAATCTATCCCTCATTCAAACCCTAATTTCTAGAAAATTCAATCTCTATTGAGCTCAAGTTCGCTTCTTGGGATCAACTAATCAGCTTTTTTGTTCAATCTCTGAGCAAGAAACAAGACTGAAAAAGTTTATTTTCTCGGGAAAAAAAACTTGATTTCTGGGTTACATCTAAGAAAATGTCGACCAAGAATCGCCGTCCTCCCGTTTCATCTTCGTCGCTGCATCCATCTTCGCTGGCCAAGCGGCAAGCGTCGTCTTCATCGGAGAATCTTGGGAAGGTCATAGCGGTGCCGCCACACATGGCGAAGAAGCGGCCGGCTCTCGCTAACGTCACGAATCAGAGGCATGGCTCTCAGAGTGGTTCGCGAAGCTTGGTTTCATCGAATATGGTATGCATTTACTTCAATTTGATGGATTATGGTATTTATTTGAGTTTTAATCTTTGGCTATGAATTGATTCTGCATGAGTGGGTGGGTTTCTTTGTTGTTCTTTATAGTTTCTTTTATCTTTAAGGTTGCTTTCTTTTTCTTTAATTTTTTTTCTTGGAAGTTTCATTTTTGATCATTCTATCATTTGGTTGAATTTGTTTGAAATTCATTTTGTTTGATGTCAGGTTGTGAGTTTACATTATATAAATGACACTAAATGATTTCACTATATTTGACAATTATACATGTATAATATGTATACATATAGTTTTTCTATCTTTTTTTCCGTAAAGAATTGTGTGCTTTGCTTGTTCTGGACATTATTTTCTTCTTATTTATTTATTTGGTGTTCTGTAATTGTCAATTTTTGTGTAGTATACATCTTACCTTCTCCTATTTGATCAATGTAGGCCAATTTTCAAATAATACAAATTCATAAGAAAAACAGACACTATATGTTCATGAAGAATTCACAGTGAGTTAGTAACAGACGCCATAAGAGAAAATTATCAGACCAAAACTAAAAACAAAGAAAGGAAAGTATTTAAAACCATTTGGAAAATCTTTAGCTACCCTTATTGTGAGAATAGAAGACTCCTCAATCAATGTGCGTCATCTACCTTGAAGCTAAGAAGTTTGTGGGGTATGCATCTGGCACATTCTTACATCTATGCTGCTATGCAAATGCTAGTAGTATGTAAGCAGATAGGGCCTTCTAAGTTGAAGCAATTTGAGACAGTTGTCTAAACATTATAAAAATAGCTCCATGATAATAAATTGAGAACTACATAAGCCTGTAATGGAGGATAAACTTACTTGAAGTTTTGATTATGCATGTCCATCGATTGGAAAAGGAGTAACATAAAAAATGTTGAAAGACAAATATGGAGTTTCGTGACTTGCAGTCCAATTAGTGATATTGACATTTATGAGTTGTATGCAGGGGCAGATCTAGGATTGTTGTTTAGTGGGGGCAAAATTTACATAAAATCATATACAAATTTTTTGTTAATTGACAATACATATTTCTTAACAAATAAAGGAATAATTATATTAAACACGCCAAAAAGGGGCACCGTCTGTGTATAAAAGTTGTACACAAAAACTCTATAAAAAACCTTAATTCAGATTTGACTGGTTAAGGTTCAAAATTTAGAGAAGTGATTTTGAGATTTTAGATAACCAAGAGTCTATGGATATATATAATGAAGGGTTAATTCGAATTGTGTTGTTTATTTAGTCAAATAATGAAGAGTTAATTAGATATGTATATTTTCTGCTATAGGTTTAGTGATTTTCAGTGGGGACAAATATAAGTATTACTAAATTCAGAGGGAGGCAAATGTAAGTTTTTGTAATTCAGTGGGGGCAAAATCTATATTTATAACCTAGGACCAAATAAATACACAAAATATTTTTTAAAAACAGTGGAAGTAGCCAATTGGGTCCTCCCTTGATTGTATGTGCATCTATCTATAATTCTACATATATGTATGTATATACATAAAGTCAGAAAGTAAATTGGTGTAATGTATCTTTTGCTTGATAACTAGTAAACTACATATTATATAGAGGAGCTTGAAAATTTGAAGTCTTTGCTGGTAGATTCTCTCTAGATAGTCCTTAGTAGTACTCTCACACTTTCGCTACTATTTCCAGCCTTGAACTAAGGACTTGAGCTTTAAGATCTTTGTTTGGTTGGTTAACTGATAGCAAATGCTAAATAAGTTGTTTTATCAAACTTGTTTCTCTTAATATAATCTGCAACTTGTCCATTTTATTGGTTTTAATTTCAGAATTACAGAATGGGTACATAGAGTCTTCCTGTTTTAACCGCTATTGTAGTTTTAATCTAACTGTATTCTTTGAAGCTGTATTACTGAATGTGTAATGATTAACAGCTTAAAACATTTGACATTCAATAATGATAAATGCAATGGTCAAAGTTTTGTTTATGTTGATTCAAAGATTGATGAGTACAATTCAACTATGAATTCATCCTTTTAGCATTGTTTTTGGTTGGAAATGCCCTTCTTTGATTTGTGATAAAAGTGATTAATTCAATTTCATATTTGAAGGTACCATGTACAACTAAAATTGCCAATGCCAAGAAGATATCCTCTACTTGCATTAGTCATGCAGGCTTCTCTGCGAGTACCTTGCTAGCACCCTTGAATGTGAAACCAAGTGTGGTTGTCTCCACAAGGAGTACATCTTTAACAACAGGTGATGTAGCTCTCTCTAGGCTTACTGCTCCTCCAGCCCCATGCAGCATGGATATTTCTCCTCCTCATTCGGATGGATTTTCGGTTTCTTTGGATGAAACTATGTCTACTTTTGATTCTTTGAAGAGTCCAGAAGTTGAATATCTAGACAACAATGACATAGCAGCGGTTGAATCTATAGAGAGGAAGACATGCAGCAAACTCTACATTTCAGAGAATGTGGAGGCAGCAGGTTTCATTTTATGATCTGTCTACTCATCAATGGGTTTTAGCATCTCCATGTCTGTTTATCTGTTGACTATAATTTGAATGCTCTCCTTTTGGTTTTCATAAAAGTTTGTGTAGATTACTGTGTTTCAGACATCTTCTGACCTTGCATGGGTGGCAAATTTAAGTTAAGTTTTTCCTTGCTGCTCACAGAAACTATCTGCAAGAAAGATATAGTTGTGGGGGTGGAAATAACTGATGATATTGTTGATGTTGATGACAATTTCATGGACCCACAGTTATGCGCAACCATGGCTTGTGATATTTACAAGCACTTGCGAGCATCTGAGGTTAGACATCTATTTCAATCATTTGTTTTATGCATCGCTCAGTCAGCATTCCTATTAAATTCATGCTCCAAAATATTACTTTTCGTAATGTCAACATGATATTCTTTGCTAATTGTTACTAAATTATTAACTGTGTTCATGATTTGGTTTATAGATTGGTAGAGAGGCCAGTTTAAGTAGAAATGTTTCAAACTGAAAAAAGATACTACTGTGTAAATGCCAGAAAAGATTCTTAGTGGAATGGACCTTTTTGTAACAGGAAATCTGAAGCATAGGATTTTAGCGCAAAGGTGTTAACAGTAAGACATATATGATGGTTACCTGTATAGTAGTTTACTCATATCCTGATTTATAGGATATTCCTCTCAAAGCAGTTCAAGATAAGTTAATCTTAAGTAGCTTGGCTTCCATAACATTTAATAATAGAAGAACTTACATATTTAATGACTTCAAGTCATAAGAACTTCACATGTCATACGTATTCCATTTTGCCTACTGAGAGATTTTCACTAGTAAGAAAAGGAGAAATGTGGTAGCAGTGCATGCTTTTCTAGAGTTAAATGACAATGTTCCATTGGACATAATAATCAAGTAAGCCAATAGGATATTCCTCTCAAAGCAGAACATTAACGAAATTCAAACCAAACATGAACAGGATATACTGAACTGATTATTTTGTGGGGTGAGGGCATGATCAGTGCACGATTGTTTGGTTGCTCTTAAAAGTAGATGTGAAGAATATTCTTCAGCATGCTTTACAGGGATTTAGTCGAACTACATAATTGATACTGATTATTGGTTCTCATTCTCAATTCTTTCTCTTCTTGTGTTTCTGTCTTCTCTTTTTCTCATTTTTCTTTTCCCTCTCCATGGGATTTTCAGGCGAAGAAAAGGCCTTCCACCGACTTCATGGAGAGAATCCAGAAAGACATTAATGCCAGCATGCGTGCAATTCTCGTTGACTGGCTTGTTGAGGTAATTTAGGGTGTGGGATAGTGTTAACAATTTGGAATCTCCATACCCAGCACTTCTTGTCATGGGTATTTAGTTTGTGTAATTACCAATTTTTACCAGGCAAAGCGGCTTTCTCCTTCTTTTATATTGGATTACTGCCATCGTGATTGTAAACATTATCTCCCTTTAACTAACCTGAAAGTGTACTTATTTTTATCTTGTGAATGGAAAACCTAATGTCTAACTAGAAGTTTCTGGCCACAGGTTGCTGAAGAATACAGGCTTGTTCCTGATACATTGTATTTGACTGTTAACTACATAGATCGATACCTATCTGGTAATTCGATGGATAGGCAGAGGTTACAATTGCTTGGGGTTGCAAGCATGATGATTGCCGCGTAAGATACAACATTTCTCCCCTCTTCTGTTTATATGTACCATCTCATCTCTCTCTTTCTCTATATGAACACCTATACATATGCACACATATATATATTCTTTTTACTGGGGCAAAGACATGGGTAACAAAAGAATTGCCATGACAGAAAATATGAGGAAATCTGTGCACCCCAGGTTGATGAGTTCTGCTATATAACTGATAACACATACTTCAAGGAGGAGGTTAGTTCTATTTTCTCACGGTAGAATTTCGCATTTTCTTGGAGTTTCTTTGAATTTTGTACAAGCATTAAGCAATATAACTGCTGCAGGTTTTACAAATGGAATCTGCTGTTCTAAATTACTTGAAGTTTGAAATGACAGCCCCAACTGCCAAAAGTTTTTTGAGGTAATGCCTAAATTCTTGATTCTTATTGATATACTTGTGCTTTTGTGTAAGCTGATCAACTCATGATTTATTAAATGCATAATGTAGGCGATTTGTTCGTGCTGCTCAAGCTGCCTATGAGGTATCATCATCTTGGACTGAATTATTTGTTGTTGGTATTTAAATTTTCCTCCTTGGTGTGAATAGTTCGAACAGTATAATTTGTGGTTACAATGGTATAGTTCTCGGCTAACACCTTTATATACAAGTAAAAGGTCAAAATCATTACATTAGCACCTTCCCCTTTTCTTTCTTGTTTGTAATGTTTAATATTTCACTCGGAAGGAATTTAGTAGTATCTTTATTATTTTCAGAATCATCAGATCCAAATTACTTTGTTATACACCAGTTTGATGATTAAGTTCTAATGAACTAATTAATTATAAGGTCACTTAAACACCCGGTTATTGTGGTGGTTTTTTTTCTTTTGCCCTCGCAGCCTCCATCAATGCAGCTGGAGTGCTTGGCCAACTACCTAGCAGAGCTAACCCTCCTAGAGTACGGCATGCTTTGTTATGCTCCCTCACTTATTGCTGCTTCAGCTATTTTCTTGGCCAAATACATACTTCTACCTTCAAAGAGGCCTTGGGTATGTGCTGGTAGCAGAATTTTACTTACATCCTCTCCTGAACAGTCTACTAAACTATTTTTCATCTCCAATTGTTTTGATTCAGAATTCTACCTTGCGGCATTACACGCTTTACCAGCCCTCTGATTTATGTGACTGTGTTAAGGCACTGCATGGTCTCTGCTGTGACAGCCACAATTCTAGTTTACCTGCAATCAGGGAGAAATATAGCCAGCACAAGGTAACAAAATTTCACTCTCTCTCTCTCTCTCTCTCTCTCTCTCTCTCTCTCTCTCTCTCTCTCTCTCTCTCTCTCTCTCTCTCTCTCTCAATCAACTGACTGCCAGCTTGTTACTGTTTTTGGATCAGTACAAATTTGTCGCGAAGAAATACTGCCCGCCATCCATACCTGCAGAGTATTTCCAGGACCTAAGCTGCTAGACAATCATCTAACTGTTCCAATGCTCCGTTGGATGGAATTCGATTTTCACTTTCTTTTTCCCATTCTCAATGCTTTATATTGAAATATTTCATGCATTAGTCTGGCGCCTGCTCTTGGGGCCTCAGCTGGTGTTTCAATCCTTAGCTTCATTGGCCATGGACCTCATTCAGATGACAAAACAGTTATCAGATTTTCTCAAGGCTCAATGTGTGTACGGATGAGTGTTCATTTTCCATTTCCGCTCAATTTTGTCTCCTTTTTCGTTTCTGTCCTTATTTTTTGCAATTTAGTAACAATGATATTAATACCCCAGCTTCATACTCCTTGTTTTGGTCATTAAATAAATTAATAGGTTAAGTAGTCCGCTTAAGCCACGTTTGTTTCGCAGGATATATGGAAAAGTAGATAAGAAACCCCATGATAGTTATTTTAGATTATAAATAATTTTGTAATTTGGCCTATAATACTAAATTTTCAGATTGCTTATCCTATCCCTGGGATTGTTCTATCTCAATTAGTAGTCCTGTGACCTTATCTTGCAAAACAAACAAGGCTTTAAATTCTTCATTTTGTTGCCATAACAAACCATAATATTTGAAATGTGGAAGAATGACTTCAGAAAACGGACCCTTAATTTTTGACTGCCAGTCCTGATTTTCCTCCATGTAGCAACAACTATTAACGTTGGCTCCATTTTATTTATATGTTTATTACAGAGAAAATACCTCACATTTACAGCACATAACTACACTTAATTACAGTACAAGGAAGTCACTTGCCCAGATTCTTAAGGTGTAAAGTGGTACTACAGAAACCAAATATATTCCACATAAGAGCCTCTTAATGCCAAAACACCAAGTCACTGACCACATTGGGCCTTGATTGAGCCATAGGCTGGAACCTCCACAGCATGGTACGGATATTTACTGAGCCAGTGACAATCATCAAAGGAGCATTGTGGTCCATCAGTTGGGTGCTCCACATCAACGGGCCTCATGAATGTGGGGCCCCAAGCTGGGGTCCCATCCTCAAACGAGTTATGAGTCAGCCTCCTTATCCCAGAACCGTCCGATCTCACCGTGAAGATATCACCGTAGGGCTGATAGTGATGGGGGTTGGAGATTGGTTCAGCTGAGACGGCAACATAGTCTGAAGTGAACACAATACTCTTTCCATCCGGGCTGAACGACGGGTGGTTGGTCCGACCACCCAATCCGCTATGGACCAACTTCTTCAGCCCGGTCCCATTCGGGTGAACCTTGTACAATTCATAACTACCTGAACCCGGGTTTTCCCTGTCCGATGCAAAAACGATCCAATCACCGTCTGGGGACCAATTGCACATCGTGTCCGTCCATGGGCCGTCGGTAAGCCTGTGGAGCCCGCCCTTCTCTCCATCCACTGCGTCCATTATATACAAGTTCTTGTGACCCGACCTGCCCGACCGGAACACGACCCACTTCCCGTTGGGTGATGGTGACGGAAATGCATTATTTTCACCGCTGGTGGTCAATTTTTTGTAACTCAATTGATCTTCATCAACGTTAATGGAGATCACATCAACTTTTGTGCTCTCCGGCGCGAATGTCGGTCCCACAGCAGTGTACACCACCCCTTTCCTTTTCGGATCCCATGCTGTTGAGAAGGCGTTTCCAGTCAAGACCTCGCGACGGCCCGACCCATCCCGGTTCACCACGTATAGACCCGGCATCCTCACGTAAGCAATTCGGTCACCCTCGGGCGAGAAAGATGGAAATGACCCATCAATCCGAAATAGAGAGGTTTCAGGTAATGGGCTTTGGATGTTTTCGAGTAACAAGAGTTTACCTTTCCTCCCATTGTCGCTCCCTCCGCATCTGTGGTACCCGACCCTGGTAGAATCGGGGGACATAAACGGGTTAAAATGATGAGCTTGTGGAGAAACGGGTCGGGTAACCTCCTTAAACTCTTTAGAAACGACGTCGAAGAGCTCTATGTGGCGAAACTCTGAATCGGGTCGTCTTGTTGCTACAGCAATGAAGCTCTTGTTAGCTACCGAAGCCGCAGGAGTGAATGCATGAAGACCCGGTGGGGTGACTCGCAGAATCACCACCGAGTCAACACTGATGTCTCCGCTTTTAGGGAGACTCGCTCTGTAGACACTCCACCACCCATCATCGCTCCTCCGGTGAAAGTACACAGTCGATTCATCGGCCCAGCTCGGCCACCCACCGTGCTCCACCACCTTGACTCGGTCGGATCCGTCTTCAGTCTTGAGTATATAAATATCAGTATTAAGCTCTTCAATTTCACCACTCCACCCTCTCTCTCCAGAAGACGCCACCGCCGACCACACACCCGACGGCGACACGGCAGGGCTAAAATCGGCTACACCATAAGGAGTCAATCTCCGGGTCAACCCGGTCTCGAGCTGAGTCGAGTACACAGCAGCCCAACTCGTCCGCGGAACGCCCGAGTCCTCATGAGTCGAAACGTAAACCAAGTAATCACCAGCCAAACTGGGTCTATCTTTCATCGAAATCAGACCGTTGGATTGTTCACTGCCGACCAGGGGAACTTGAATCCGAGTTGGGAGCTGGAGAGTAGACCTTTTTCTGGTGTGATCGGAACCATCGTAATAGACGGCGTCGAGGTATATGCTTGATGATCCGTTGCGCTCGGTGACGTAGATGAGGTGGAGGGGCGGTGGGGCTGCGGTTGTGGTGAGGGTTTGATAGGATCGGAGAGAGAGGAGTGTGGATGTTGATGACGGGGACGGGAATTGACCGTTGTAGTTGATGGACTGGCCGTCGGTAATACGGAACTCGGCGGCGTTGGTTTCTGAGTCCAGTATTGGGAGGGTGTAGATATCGAAGGCATAGTTTGATCGACCGAACGTAGCAAAGACTATGCTGGTGCGGGTGCTTAGGCCTTCATGGTCTGCCGTCGTATAGGATAGGAGTCGTAGGAACAAAGTGACGAAGAAGAAACAGAGGGGCTTCATTTCGTTTCCTCTGATTTGTCTCTGGTATTACTACTCTCAGTCTCTCGCAGTTCACTCTGTTTGTTGAATCGATTTTTATGTGTGTGTGTGAGAGAGAGAGAGAGAGAGAGAGGGCGGGGGGGGGTGTTGTGTTGTAAGGGATGACGTTTGAGGAGGATGTGGATACGGCAGATTATTGAGGCTCAAAGGTTCCCATAAGGTGGGGCCAGTGTCCACCAGGCCATATATCTATCTATCTGTATGTATGTCTTTATTGTGATTACGATGAATATGTGCGTGTTGGTGGAGTCAATTTTTATCCAGAGTTTTGGTTTAACTTTATTCTTTGTTGTGTGTCCCTTAATTTTCTTGAACTCTCTCATTTATGAAGTTCATCATCGTATGAAATTATTGTACCTTGTCCCATCAGTTCCCAAAAGTTGAAATGTACCTCACCAATTGATTGGTTCAATAAATAAGAATTGAAATTTTTTCGAGTGGACGAGATTAAATTTATTTTTGAGCGTTTAGAGTAGGTAAGGAATGAGATCTAAACTTTAATTACGTAATGATCTCGTAAATTTTTTTATTTTTTCTATTTTAACAAAAAAATAAAAAAGAAGGATTGATGATAAGGATCTCCAATTGCGAGTGGAAACTCCTACAAAAAAAAAATCCTATCTACATGCCCATTTTCGTACACTAAAAAAATATTGAAATGTACAAACTTTTGTTTGTTTCGGTCTTGCTTTTTTTTTTTTTCTGTTACTTTGCCCATTAAATTGTATACCGCAAACGTTTCATTCACTTGATAAGTTGACACGTAAATGGAAAGATAAATAAAAAAACGGATCTGGCTGGAGCATAGGATCTGGATCTCTCCATTTAAACTATAGAAAGTTAACACATCCCTAAACTGAAATTAAAAGAGTGACAAAGTGACTGCTAGCAAAAACTACAGAGCAAGTCAAAACCTAATAATAAAGCAGTAAAAATCGACAAGGCATACTATCTCCAATTTTTCCAATTTTTTTTTGAGAATATAAGATGAAGTTTAAAATATGTTCATTTTAAAAAAATTAAATATTCTAAACAAATAGCTAAAAATCATCAAATCACTTTGATTTCAATATTTTTTTTTATAACTTTGTGAGTTTAAAAAAAAAGAAATTAATTATATTAATAGTCTTTCCTTCATTGTGAAATTCATACGAGATTTTTATGTGTTTAAGGAGAACCTTTTAAAAATCAAAGCTATAATACTGATAAAGTAAAATTTATTTTGTTCAGGGCGAGGTGAAGCCCATGGTTGGGTAAGTATTGCCCTTTGCAAAATTTGGGCATCCCTTTAAGCCCAAACTCAGTGCAAGAGAGGAGTATGTAAGGTTTTATAAAAATTCAATGTCGGATAAAGTATTTTACTCAATTATAACTATGGTCATATCGAATACTTAGAAGTTAAATTCTCATTCACTATTTCATAAATTTGAGCAAATAATTATATAAATTTAATCACCTTATGGAGGCTAAGTCATAGCGTCATGAATTCACTTCAAAAGATATGTGGGTTTCATATATTGTGACTCAAAAGTACTAAAAGAAATCATTGAGTTTTTTGTTCCTTGCCCAATTCCACATCAGTTGGAAGTGGGAAGGGGGGCAAGGGGCTATGTTATTTGAGAAGGAGTATGGTTCCTTGGTTAAATGCACTAGTCAATAGCTTAATTAGTAACTTTTGACTTTAGTAAAATTTCTCTTAAAGAGGTGAAAGTTAAAGTGTAGCTAGTGGGAAAGCTTAGTGGGTGTCTTTGGGGGGAGGAGAGAAAATTGTGTGATTGTAATAATTTTTTACATAGTGTATTTTTCTCTGGGATTGGTGGTTTTCTCCTATTTTGAGAGTTTGTAAATTCTCATGTTGTATTTTTCTCTATTTATTTTGATATTCTTGTCTTTCCTATTTTCAAAAGGAGTGTGTTTGAGAGGGTCAAAATTTCCAACAAATGATATCAGAGCTTTTTCGGTTGTTTTGTTTATTTCTTGAAATTCTTAATATGTTCTATGGTTGCAATTTTGACTGATCTTCCATATTAGAAAAGATTTTCTTGAAATTATCAAAGGTTCCTTTTGGTGGAGTGGAGCTTTTGTGTGGTTATGCTTTTAGTAGGGTGGGGCTTTGATGTGGTAGTGTGGATACGTACAGTTTAAGGAGGTTTTGTCTAGGAGATTTAGTTTTAAGTGGGACCAGTGTGATCCCTCTAATTTTTCCTAAGAATCTTGAAATTCTGTTGAGAAAAGATTTGAGTCTTTTTTGAAAACTTACTTAGTGGGTACTATTCATGTATACGGTAAAAAATTCATTAAGCTGATGCATAGAAAAAAAATAGAGAAAAAAAAAAATTATTGGTTGATGGAGAACAGCGTGCTAATGTTTTGAAGATGACATGGTCATTATCATTGCAGGGATGGAGCTGTTATCATTGTGGGTAAATGAGTAAGTATGCAATGGATCAGTTTGTATTTTGTTTTGGGCAATGATCCAGTGTAGCAGGATCCTTTAGGTGAAGGTTTGGCCAGCTTCGAAATTCATGGAGGGAGGTGTCCTTAAGGTTTTTAGGCGCTGCAGAGTCACTGGTGGGTGCAGTATTGCACTGTTTTTGGTCAAATTGGACATAGGCGGTCAGAGATCAGATGCAATTGATGGCGAAAGACCAATCATCAATCAAAAAGGCGCGATTCTGGTTGGATGGATTGGCAACCTGTACAGGTTAGTGGAGATCAGGATGAACAAATGGAATAAGAGTTGCTACAACAGGTACATGAGTATATAGTCAAAATGTACAGGTGCGCAGGCGAACAGATGCAACAAATGTTAAATGTTCATAGGAAATCCCCAAGGGCAGGTCTATAAGTCTGCACACGGGCATTGGTTTGACATTGATGCAGGGTGTGTGATGGAAATTCATGTCGATGGCTGATGAACTTTCAGGAAAGCCAAATGTGGGAGTTACACCATAATTTTTCAGCAATATTGTTTTTCGACATGGGCGTAAAATGCTTGGAATTGGTTTATTCTGAGTGCATATGCTTTTTATGGTAGAGCATGATAGCAGAAGTTATGAAGATCTTCATCCAGGTGGAGTGTGGCTGTGGGATCAGTCGAAGTCGCAAAGGTGGAGATTGCTGGGTTTTTTGCTCCTTGCTCAATCACACATCAGTTGGGAGTGGGAAGGGAGGTAAGGGGCTATGTTATTTAAGGAAGGGTATGGTTCCTTGGTTAAGTGTATCAGTTAATAGTTTAATTAGTAATTTTTTATTTTAGTAAAATTCCTCTTAAAGAGCTGAAAGTTAAAGTGTAGCTAGTGAGAAAACTTAGTGGGTGTCTTTGGGGTGAGGAGGGAAAATTGTGTGATTGTAACAATTTTTCATATAGTATATTTTTCTCTGAGGCTGTTGGTTTTTATCCTGTTTTGAGAATTTTCCACGTAAATTCTTGTGTTATGTTTTTTTCTATTTATTTTGATATTTTTGTTTTTTCTAATTTCAAAAAGTGTGTATTTGAGAGGGCTAAAATTCCCAATAGAAATTACAGTTCTTCCAACACATAAGAACGAGGTTCTACCTAGACAGTTGCACACAAAGGAAACTAAAAAAAATAGCTAAAGAGAGATGCAGCATTCTTCTTTGAGGGCATCTATCTCCCTGGGCCATCAAACATGATTTAAAAAGGAAAAAAGGAAGAACAAAAATGTCGGTACTGCAACATGGTGCTATGATATAAAGAGTTCACTCACTGGACGATGAAAATAAAGCATGATCTGCGTCTGATTAATATTTATGATGAAAAATAATTATTTTTTTGAATTAACTGGCAGATTTTGATAAAGCCTTTCTAAATCAATTCTCTGCATGCGTTGAAGGAGTGAAACCATAGTAATGGAGAAACTAGTTCTCGAGATTAATTGACGAATTAAGAACGCCTCCACAACTTCGAAATATATAGCAATAATAGAAATTATTGATGCTCTACTTAGTTAATTTTTGATTCATGTGAGCAAATATGGCTATTCATGGTAAGCTTACTAAATCTTAAAAAACTACCAGGTCACATACAATAACAGCACAGGAGCCACCAGAGAGAGAGAGAGAGAGAGAGAGAGAGAGAGAGAGAGAGAGAGAATTTCCTTTATTGAAATAGAAACTCAGATACTACATTTCAATATGTAGATCAACCACCCTTTGTTGAGCGATATACCAAAAATAACCATTATTTTGTCCCTGACCTTTGATGCAGAACTCCTTCCGAATAGAGACTTCCATGAAAAGTCGAACCCTAACCAATGAGCTCACGAAATCCACGAAAGAATTGAAATTTATCTTTTCTTTTTACTGTGCTATGCTTGGCCAGCTTTTCACTATTCAGATGTACAAAAGATGGCCATATGAGTGACACTGGTTGAGTTTATATATTGGCCAGGCTCCTCCAGGGAAGATGAGACAGCAGTGAATTAGCCACATTAAGTTCTCAATATTGCCAACTTTTTTGCAGCAAATCACATACCATATCAGCCATCTGATTATTCATCAAGCAAACTTGGTTGCTACGCTTCTCCTCATGCAGATTCTATTTCCATATATATGAGAGGGCATTGTATCCAAGATCACATTCCAAGTTGGGAAGACAATTATGTTTTTGAATGGATTATAAATGTTTCGTTTAATGCTATGTTTTGATTTTGAATTTGTCAAGAAGAAGAAAAATATTTATTTCTATGTGTAACCAGAAAAAAATGAATTTTCTTTCGACAAATACGTTTTCATTTTTTTTCGTTTTCTTAACCAGACAAAAGTTATAATTTTATCTTCTTCAACTTCATGTTTTCCCCCTATCTTTTCATTTTTCCCTCTACAAATACAAAGTTCGAGTAAGTAAATGTAGAAACAAGTGAATCTTAATATCAATTGGTTTTCCCAATCAAAAAATATATATCAACAAAATCATGTATTGTATTTGTTGGGTTCATCGTTATAAAAAATTATTCACTAAGTCCAGAACATCACATCAGCACCGACATGGTGTTCCGAACCTACTAAATAATTTTTTCATTGTTACCCTTAATGCTCATACTAACTATTATCAACTTGCTGATATTATAAGCAAACTCTATAGTCAAGTAAAGCATTTACTTCGTTCTCACAATCACAAGGTTTAAATTTAGCATTTATGTCTGTTCAAGCACTATGTAATGATCTAATTTTTTTTTGTAAAAAGGTTGAAGTTTACCAAACTCTTTTTTTTTTTTTTAATGATGGGAAATCTCCTCAAGATGGTGTCGTATTAGACTCACCCACCCCTACAAAGTAAATCCAGAATCATGTGCACCACCTCACTGTAAACTTCAAAACAGATCATAATATTGACCTAGATTATATGCGAATATAGGAACTTAACAGGAAACAAAACTGAATGCGAAAATTTACCTGTTTGCTTTATGGTTTCACGAATCTCTTTGGAGCGGCGATTAATCTCGAACAAGGCTTCTTGGAGGTTGGTCTTCCTCTCTGTACCCACTACTGTATGACGGAATTTTATGGAAAACTGTTTGATGATTGTGGGAAGAGAGGGGACCTAGCCTCTATATATATAGGAAACCCTAGCCACATTGGACATTTTCATAAAAGGCTCAATTGGCTAATTAGGCCCATACTAATTACCGTCAACCCACATTGATAATAGATGTACACTAGCCCGTGTATAATAGATCACAACCTTATTGGGCTTACCGTGTTTGTCTCATCCAGACTTGGGTCCAACCCGTGTTTAGAAAACACCCACAAATAATGTGGGCTCAATCAAGAATAATCTAACACTCACAAGACACACGGCTTACACATGCGTAGGTGGCCCAACAGCCGGAGTAATCCCTGAAGGCTCCAGCCATTACCAAACTTTATTGATGCTGCGTTTGAATTTAAGATTTGTCAAAAAAAAAAAAAGTAATTAAAACTACTTATATATGCATATTCATTATTTATTTATTTTTATCCGTAACTGGACAAAAAAATGGGTTTTTTTTTTATAATTACTTGTTCATTTTCTCATTTTCCTATATAACCCAACCAAATAAAAGGAAAAAAAAACTAACTTCTTTTTATTTTATTTTCTTACCTATTTTTCCCTTTCATTTTACTTTCTAAAACAAAATCCAAACATACATAGAGTAAATGACCAAAGAAATAAAAAATTGGATATTAATATATAATGTCAAGATTGATCCAATGCCCCAAGATCTAGTGGGATGATAAAATGGGTCTTTTAAGAAAAATTATATTGCAGAAGCTAGTCAGATGATCGTGTGATATTGTAGCATTAGCTTCCATTATAATATTCTCTGTTCTTCTTTGAGCAGGAGGACATGATAATTTACTGAACAAGCTAGTTAAGTCTCTCATAATAGAGTTGGGGTTTAGCCTTTTAGGATTATCCCCGGCCCATTGTTGCATGAATTTATGACACTGATCTTAATATATGTTGAGAAGGCGATAAATCAATGGCTAATATTAATACAAGTAATAATGCTAGAAAATTTAAGTGAACATGTATTCCCATTGAAGGTACCACTTTAGAGGAAAGATCATTCCTCCACAATAGCTACACCGACCTATATATAGTACAGTATATATATAATTATAAATGAAAATTCTATTCTTACATATATATATATATATATATATAATTCCATAAAATAATGCGAAGTTGGCATTTTTATAATTAGAATCTATGTTGATAGTATATTGCTTTAAAGTGATAGATCTTAATTCAAATTCTATTCTTGCACGCATATATTTTCTTACAGAAAACTCAATAAAATAATGTAACGGTAGTATTTTTATAATTAGAATCTGTAGATAGTACATTGCTTTAAAGTGATAAATCTTAATTTAGTTGCACCATTCTGTATACTTTTCTTAATACAATTTTGTTATATTGTCGCTCTTAGTCACCACAAAAAAAAAAAAAAAAAAAACTCTTGCGGTCACAATAAATAAAACAAATTTAGAACTATGTTTTTTTATTTGTATATTTGTGGTAGTTGGGCCCAAAGGCCATTAGAACCTCTTTACATATGCTGTTTTTCAGATTTAAAACAAAATTAGATAGGGAGGGGCTAATTTCAGACCCATGTAGCGGTTTTAGCCTTCAAATTGCATAAGAATGACTAGCATTAACAATTTGTAATCTCTAAATTTTGCTATATAACTCTACCTGTAAAAAGTTCAGCAAATCAAAATAGTTTCTTTGTTGGGCACCGTATACCTCACACCGGTACCCATTTTGATCACTTCTTTCGTATACGCTACAAAATTTAGAGTTTAAGAATATTTTCCATTAAGTCTAATACTAAGGCCCTATTTGATAACAAAAAAAAATGCATTTCAAATTCAATACGTGAAGTATTTTCACTAGTTAAATGTATTTCAAAACGCATATCCACTTACCACTTCAATATGAAAATTGACCTATAATATGTCATAATTTTATGTAAAAGAGACTCGACTTGTTACTAAATATTGAATATGTTTGGTGAAATTTGATTTTTATTTTCATTCACAATTAGCTATTTATCTTATTTTGAGGATTCAGCTCACCCTTCACCGTGCACACATACAAAGATTGAAATAGAAAGGAAACAGAAAGATCTGAAAGGGTAGTGGGATATATTCAGAAAATTCATATATAATTTATATGCAGAATGATTTGGTTGTGAAAGAGTCTTATACTTTAAAACAAAACACTCATCATAATGACTTTTAATTACAAAATGCTATTATCATATCATTATAGAGAGATTTCTTGTACAATTTTTTTTTGGAGAAATTGCATTTTCCACTTGAAGAGATAGAATAATATCCAACCCAAAACCTTTAAATTCATCTTCATTTTGACATCTTTTTTAAATTTGAAATTCTTGGGTCCTATTTTTTTACATTGTTACTCAAACTCACCAAACCTTCATTTTCACTATTCATTTTTCAAATCACTATGCTTTTATATAAAAAAAAGTCAAAAATCACATATTGTACTCTTATTTTTTTTCAAAATATAATTATTTATTACCATATGTTAATCTAAATTGTAATTATATAACACATATATAATTAAAACTAAATTATTTATTTTTTTAAACTAAATGATATACTCCTGAAATTGCAAATTAAATTACATTAAACAATTTAAAAAAAAAACAAAAACCCCACTACAAACTAATGAAATACATTTAACAAAAATTAAAGCACAATAAGGAACTAATGAAAACATATTAAATAAGACTTGAAAAATTAAAATTACAAGCATTAATAAGATTGTAAGTCAACTCCTCCACAACCACTTTCATGGTGGTTAAAGTTACTAATGAAAGCACACTGAATGGATATTGAAGCTTTAATTGTTATTAAAATTTAATAGAGATAGATTGATTAATTCTTAAATTTGCAAAAAAAAAAAAAAAATCAAAATGATAAGGTGGAGTAGTAAATAAATAATTAGTAAGATAAATAAAAGCAAGTAAAATATAAATAATTTATTTATTTCACATATAAAAAATCTCAAATTAAAAAATATTAATAAGCTAAAAATGAAATATTGAAAATTTAAATTAAATATTTATTAAAATAATATTTACATATTATATAATACATTAATAATGTATTATTTAGGTTTAAAATAATAATTAGTACAAGAGTCCTACATAATTAATGCTTCGACCCCACATAAATATTAAAATGAAGGGCCTTCAAAATATTTGGACACCTTCATTTCTTTAAAATTTTAAAGAAATAAAGGTGGGTTGAAGAACTAAATTTAAAATTTATCTTTAAATTTAAAGATTTGAAGGTGATTTGAAGATGCTAGTGCTATAAGAACATAATTTTTGTATATAGTTTTTCATGCAGTATATATGGTGCCACTGTGATTGAGATGATTTCGAAAAAACCAAATTACATGTTTTGTTATGGTGCGTATTTATAACGCATTTCCTCCTCTTTTTTTTTTTTTTTAAATTGATTTTCAGATTTGCTTTTGCTCTTGCAAATTCATTGTTGTGATATTGTGATTATAACAACATTACATCTATTATCCTTGGCAAAAAAAAAAAAAAAGAAAAAGGGAAAAAAAGAAGGTTACCAATTCAAATGTAGTTCAATTATACATATCTTAATAATATGGATTCAATACATGTCTTGTGAATAATGAAATAATTTATCCTGATATGGGATGCATTCATCTCAGAGCATTTGGCTTGGCCAACTTAATTTGGTTGCTATGGATCCTCCAGCATTAGATGACAAACAGAGAGTTCCAAAATTACGCACTGAATTCTAAATGCATGCAAAGCAATATTTCAAGCTTCGCAAGCTCCAAAACTTTGAAGAAGAAAGTTGGTCAGAGGCCATAAAATAAAATTAAAAAAAATGGAAAAAGACAAAATTATTTGCTTGACATCCATAACCCTCTTGAGACACCCTCCACTAACCCTCTTGAGACAAAAAGACACGTGGTAGCCAACTAGGAGAGGCTTTACTCCGACCTTCATATCTAGAATTAGGGTGGAAGCTAGCATATTGTTTGAAGTTGGCTAACGATAAAGCATAAGCATAAGTATAATAAAAAAATATGAACAATAATATAAGTTAAATTTAATATAGTAAAATAAAAATTAATATTCATTCGGTCTTAACTAAGATACGAAAGCAAAATATCAAATAATAAACATGTTTTACACAAAAAGGACTAGTTTGTTAAATACATATTTTTTGAGTCATGATCTATCCAACATGAGTAATGTCATATACAATATCATTTTTCACTCTTAAGTATAAGGCTATAGAATCTACATTAATAAATTCATATGATCCCATTCATTTGTTTATAGGAGTGAGAAAAAGAATTAAAAAAATAGATTACATATATCATTTTTCATCCAACATATAATGGTTTTTTCAACATAGAGGAGGCCAGTTTACTGAGTAAAATTTTTTGAATCTTAATTTTTATTATATCTAATGAGATTTTTTAAAACCCTTTGTCCCTCTCTAGAATCCTTCAAACTTTTTTTTATTTTTATTAAAACATTGCGATAAATAAAAAGCTAACGATCATGTTGCAATCGTTTTTATATTCACGGATCTCATTTTATTAGTCTAGTATAACAGTAGGTGATATTATGGATTTAAATAAGATATAAAAATGGACATTAACTAATATGTACATTATGGTGGTTAGAACTTAACTAATATGTACATTAACTTAATTTCCATATTTGACTGCATTATATAGCCAAGATCACTTGGAACATGCAAATGCTTTTCGTTTGAACAAATTTGACAAAAAAAAAAAGAAAAAACAGTATTTGTTTTGATTCTCACATGACTTAAATCCAGTCTTGTGGTATCTGTCTTTAATTAGTGCCAAGTAACACAACCTGATTTCCATTTTTTTGAAAAATTTAATCCTATGTACAAAATCAAACACACAGTTGGCATAGAGTGGGTTACAAAACAAAAATAAATAGGCAAAGATAGAAATTTCAATCTGAAAGACTCATGGCAAATGTGCAGCTAGCTCATGGGAAATACTAGATAATGCTGTTTGTATATGAAAATGCTATACATATTCACTTGTTTCAAATTTCACACAAGCTATAATGTACTTATTTATGTGGGTTTATTCCAGTACTAATGGCGGATATGGGTTCAGGCTGGGGCAGAGAGGGGCCATGGCCTCCACTGAGCTCCAAAAATCCTTTTAGTTTTACTAATTTAACATGTGATGACTTAAAAGAAAAGTAATGGTCTTGTCTTATTATTTGACACAAGATTGAAACGAGAAAAGTAGAACAGTGGTTCAAAGGAAAATTAAATTAAATTTTAGAAGATATTGGATCAAAATTAAGCTGTTGAAACAACCCGTCATCAAGAGTAAATCTTCAGTTAGGACAGTCACACAGTGTAACTTTTGTTGTGATTTGAATGATACAGAGGATAACCACAAGGGATGACCTAGTAGTGAGACGGTACTTGTGCTAAGCATGAAGTCTTAAATTTGAACTCTTCATTAACAACCAACAATATTATTTTCTTAGCACTTTTACGTATTTGAATAAAAATTTAAGATCTCGCACATTATATGTTTTCTTGAAACTTAGGAGTCTAAGAAAAATAAAGTATTAACATATTCAAACTTTTAGAAATTTGCAAACACTTAGAATTATTTTGAAAACTGATCTAATGAAATTTGATTCTTTTTAATATATAGTTCATTAGATTCATCAAATTATTGTGGTTGATCTTTCCTATTAAAATCAAAGTTTATTTGAACCACAGAATATATAGAGGTAGTGTTTCCTTAATTATCTTTCATCCCCAGACGAATAAGGTACCATCTAAGACAGTTGCAGTGGCAGTTTTTTTTATTAATTTTCAGTTTTTCGAATGCCTTTCTAAATCAATTATCTGTATGTTCAAGGAGAGAGACCATATTAATGGAAAATTAATTAGTTACCAAGACAACTGTAGAATTAATGCCTCTGCAACTTCGAAATATCAATCCTTTCCCGATTGATACTCTACTTAATTTCGATTCATGTGAGCATTCTCTATTTGATTTTGATTGCTGAGGACCAGCCACTATAAGCAGTGAATATGGTGAGCTTGTTAAAG
This sequence comes from Euryodendron excelsum, assembly GCA_033060915.1. Classification (NCBI taxonomy): domain Eukaryota; kingdom Viridiplantae; phylum Streptophyta; class Magnoliopsida; order Ericales; family Pentaphylacaceae; genus Euryodendron; species Euryodendron excelsum. The sequence continues at coordinate 18,042,879 of CM065389.1, read as the reverse complement.
CTTAAAGCCTACCAAAACACTTCTTCAGCAATAGAAGGCCACAATTCCCAAGTCCATGGCAATTTTTGTCATGAGAAACCTTACTTGAGGTTTTGCATAGAAAGGCTAATCACTAAAAAAAAAAAACTTTATTCTCCATTCAAAACCCATGGCCTATCACCAAAACAAAAAAAAAAAAAAAAAAAAAAAAAGAAGAAGAAAAAGTTTGGCAAAAAAATCAATTTTTTTTTGTGGAGATTAACCATTCCAAAATGTGTGCTCACACACCAAGGTATAAGAAACTGAAGCCACCATATATATATATATATATATATGTAGAGAGAGAGAGAGAGAGAGAGAGAGAGAGAGAGAGAGAGAGAGAGAGAGAGAGAGAGAGAGAGAGAGAGAGAGAATACTTTATTGTAAACAGAACTCAAAACTACAAATTTCTATTACGAACCACCCATTGCTGAGCGATATACCAAGAACAACCATCCTATTACCAGTAGCCTTTGATGCAGAACTCCTTCCGAATAAAGACTTCCATGAAAAGTCTACCACCCACCAGTGAGACCACGAAATCCAGGAAAGAATTGAAAATCATCTTCTCTTTGCTCTGCTCTTATTAGCTTTTCACCCTTCTTTCTGATGTACAAAAGATGGCAATATGCGTGAAACAAGTTGAGTTTATATAGTCTCTTGAGGTAAATATGACAGCAGTGAATTTGCTAGCCACATTAACTTCTCAATATTGCCAAATGATTTGCTGCAAATTACATACCATATCAGCTATCTGATCATTCATCAAGCAAACTTGGTCGATACACTTCTCCACATGCAGACTCAATTTCCATATATGAGAGTGCATTTTAGCCAAGATCACACATTCCTACTTGGTAGACAATTATATGTTTTTCAATTTTGAATTTGTTAACAAAAAGGAAAATTAAAGGGAAATAAAAATGTTTATGCATATACATTTTTTATGGGTAACCAAAAACATCGATTTTTTTTTGGATATATACCTATTTTTTTTTTCTCAAACCTAACCCAACAACAAAAATATAAATTTGTCTTTTGAAATTATTTCTTTCTTATCTTTTTCCTGTCATTTTCACTTTTTCCTACGTAAAATTAAAATTCAAATAGAGGGTAAGTGGACGCAGGAACAAGTGAATTGTAATTTAGTTGGCTTTACGCCTTTACTAATCAAGAAACTATATATAAATAAACAAAATAATTATTGTATTTGATACTACGTATCCTTATAAATTCTCATATTTAATATCAAGTTGCTATGCAGCTATTATAAGCAAACTGTGTGGTCTCGTAAAGCATTTGCCTTACTTTGTTTTCGCATGGTTTAAATTCACCCTTTGTGTATGTCTTAAGCACCAAGTAATGATCTAAGGATTCTAAACGCTATTAATGTTATATTTAAATTTAGAATTTGTCAAGTAAAAGAAACTGAAAGGAAATAAAATTATTTTTGCATATCCAAAGGTTATCTTTTTATGGATAAAAAAAAAAGGTTTTTTTTTTGTCATTTTCTTAGTCATTTTCTCTCATTTTCCTATACAACCAACCAAATAAAATGAGAAAAATTAATTTCTCTAACTTTATTTTCTCTCTGCAAATCTAAGATTGAAACATAGCGTGAATTACTAAAGAAAGAAAATCTTGAATTTTAATATCAAGATTAAACCAATGCCTAACTCTACTAGGATGATACAATGGTCCTTTTAAAAAAAATTATATTGCAAAAGCAGATGATCATGTGATATTGACCGCCCGAGGCGGTAGTCTTATTGACTTTGGCAGGTGGGGTGAAATTATGCCCCTGTTTCCACGTGATCATGAGTTTGAACCTGCTTGAATCAAATGCTATATAGTAGGGGCGTTTTGCGCTTGCACCTTTGGTAGGGATGAATTCGGCTATGTTCACCCTTTTTCACGGAGCCCAACTGTGTAGGAGCCCAGACAAAAATGCTACCCTAGTCGCCTCCACTGCCCTTCGCTTAGCCGAAAGATAAAAAATAAAAAAGTTCATGTGATAATCAGATTCCATTATAATGTTATCTCTTCTTCATTGAACAAGAGGACAAGCTAATTGTCCATTGGGGTTTGGGGCTATCCCTGGACCATTGTTCCATAAATTTATGATACTGATCTTAAAATATGTTTAGGAGGTGATAAATCAATGGCTAAGAACAGGAATCATGATTCAAGACAATTTCAATAACAATATTTTTTCATTAGAAAAAAAAATTCCTATGAATTTTGGTACCATTTCCCTCCACAATAGCTACATGCGAGCTGTTGTAACCTAAAACGTGAATTCTAGTTTTACATATATTTTTTTAGAAAACTAAATAAAATGATATGATAGTGGTATTTTTGTGATTAAAATATATCTTAACGGTACATTGTTTTAAAGTAGTAGATATTATTTCAACTGCATCACTGTTTATACTTTTCTTAACTCAATTTTGTTATATTGTCTCCTCTTGTAGTCACAACCAGCACCCAAAAAAGAAGAAAGAAGAAAAACTCTTACAATCACAATAATTAAAACAAATTTGAAACTATGTTTTTTTTTTTTTTTGTTGATAAAGTTGGGCCCAAAGTCCCAATTTAGAACCCCCAAAGCATATGATGTTTTTAGATTTGAAGAACAAAATTAGTTAGGGAAGGGCTAATTTCATACTCCTGGATGCAAATTCTTATATATATATATATATATATATTTATGGTGGCCATGTTATCTGGGCAGTCTTAACTTTTGCTGGACAAATTTCATCTGAATTGACAAAATGCCTTCATGAGATTCACCAAGCAATCTCAACTAAGGGATAGTTTTGTCATTTTTTCACAATCTTGTCCCTGCAAAAGCCAAGAATGTCCCATAATATTATGGGGCCATATATTTCTTGATATGTATATCTAACATATGTAACTGTAAGATATTGGACTGTGGATACAGTTAACAGTTATAAGCTTAACATTATCTTTATCTCTATTATTATGTTTGACTTTGATATTGCATACAAGCCTTAGTTATGCCATAAATGCATTTGAGTTTTTTTTTTTTTGCTTTTGGGCAACTATTGAATATAACATGCCAATGATGCCATACATGTTGGGGATAGAGCATCTGAGGCAAGGTTTGCCTAAAATTGGTTCAACCTAATAATGGGAGGCAGCTGATACATTTATTTATTTATTTTTTAAATTTGAACTTGAATAATTTCTTGACATTAAGCTGTTTTAGGCTTCAAGTTACATAAGAATGACAGCATTAACATTTTTAATCTATTCATTTTGCTACATAACTACCTGTAAAAAGTTTATCAATATTTAAAAATAGTTTGTATTTGGGGCACCATATTCCTCACGCGGGTACTCATGTTGATCACTCTAGAGGTTTGATTTTGGAAGCAATTTGCATTAAGTCTCATACTAAGCCACTGTTAACATAATTAAGCACTTCAAATTATTTTCACAAGTTAAATGTATTTGATAACACATAATCACTTACTGCTTCGATATGAAATTTGACATAAAATGAACATTGATTTTAAGTTGAGACTTAACTTATCACTCAATATTAAATATGTTTTTTCAAAGGTGGCTTTTATTTTCATTCACAATAAATGTCTTTCATAAATTTTTTAAATATAAATATTTCGTCATGAGAAAACTAGTATATACTAAAGTTTTTCAGCATTTTCAGTTTTATCAAACAAATCCATGTCTTTTTTATTATTATTTTTTATGGTTGGGGCCATAGAAGGATTGTGTCATACTAAACTTAGGAAAGATATGAGATCTGCTGTGTCCCTCTTTTTGTGTAGCACAGTGTCTTATAGTGCCATAATTCTTGAAGAATTATGTAGCCTCCCACACACTGAACTTATGTAATCATTCATGGGGATTACACCCACTGAAGGTGGGGATGCCCCTAGTTTGAAAAGAAACCATAGGTGAATGCCTTGTCAGGTAGATTGTCTGAATGCTAGGAAACTTGGCAATGTTAATAAGTAGGACTTCTTTAAAGTTCCTATCAAGAGTGATTACAGAAGCATCATATGTCTATTATTCATTAGAGAATGTTGCTCACTGATTTTATTGTTCTGATTGTAACAAAGGATGGAAAGCAAGTTGGATGGCATGTAGAATGATTAGTAATTCTGGCTAAAGCCATACCGTTTGCAAGACGTGCATGACGCCAAAGGAGGATCTCCCCAGAAAAATCACTAACTTTTACCCCAATTTAAAAATCTGTGTTAGGGAACAAAAGGTGACAGTTAGAGTGCTTAAGCAAAATATGATCAGTCATTCTTCAAATCTAAAGAAAAGCAATTAGTGGGACAGGAAAGGCTTGAGTTTATGAGGACACTAGATTGCTTAAAAGTACGAGGACCACAACTAATGGTAAAGTACCAAGAATGACTATCTTAATACATGGATGATTCCCGTTAACAAAAAAAGAAAAAGAAACGGATACTTTCCTCAAATATTAAATATGGGGTTTTATGCGCTGATTCTAATGATGCTTTTCAGTAATACTAAAAAAACTTTTAGGAACAACACCATGGCTTTTTGACCTTGCAAGCATGTGAGAAATCAAAGTGTAAACGTTCTTCAATAAGCAAGCTAAAGAGAATGCTAAATTTTCTGAAGCAATCTTTAGGAGATGGATATTTGCTCTTTTGGAGCAGAGCCCGTGGAATATATGAGTGCTTATAGTGTTGGGTGTATTGCTGAAAATCCTCTGGTAGTTTGTTGATTTAAATGATTATTCAACTGTGACTGTTGTTTGTGTTATTAATGAGCATCATTAATTCTAATGAAAATATGGTACTTCGTAACTTCTTCAGGCTTCATATTATATCAGACGTCCTGCTATACATGATATTGTTATTTTCCGAGCTCCTACACAGGTTTGTTGGTTCAGAAGATAATTTGACTGCATGCTTTATAGTTGATTGTTTGAACAAATATATTTTGCTTTTTTGGGAATCTTCTGCTGAAATTCTGTTATCTCCCTGATCATGCCACAGCAATCCGGTTTCAGGGAGGAAGAGATTTTCATTAAAAGAATAGTAGCAAGGGCAGGAGACTTGGTTGAGGTATAAGTTGTTCTTAGCCCTCATGACCCACCATCGTTACTACAAAATGGGGGTATAATTCAACAACTTTTTCTTAACGAAAGGAAACCAAATGCTTCCTTGAGAATCTAATAAAAATTACTACTTTAATTTGGTTGTGCCACGTAATCAGATTACTATTTTCCATCATAGTTAGGCTTCGATAGTTAATTAGACTTGGTAATAATCTATATAGTTAATCTTGACGAACACTCTTCTTATTGTTTAACTGGTTGAATGGAATTAGTTGGAGTGGAACTGATGTTGGGTTCTTCTCATGAGATTTCATCTAACAACTTGCAGGTCCATCACGGGTCACTTCACGTCAATGGGATTGCTCAGAATGAAAATTTTATAGCAGAGCGACCGAGATACTTATTGAGTCCAACCGTGCGCCATAATTTTTATCTTTTTTTTATTTTATTTATTGCATTCTTATCCAGCATCTTTCCTGGCCACCCTAGCATGTTCTTGAACAGAATTATGGGGTAAAACTGGTGGGGTCCACTCTAAAGCCCTTAATTCTCTGTGCATTATGTGCACCTTATCATCAGATAATGCAGAAGGATGTGGGACTGGAGGGTGGACTGCATGTTGTGAACCTCAGATGGTGCACCTTGTGCTTGGTCTGCTCCTCTCTGGATGGGCCCAAAAACAGAAGTTGTTCTCTACTGATTTACCTTTCTTTGTTCTTGTGCCCAGAGGTCATGTTTATGTGTTGGGTGACAACCGGAATAACAGCTGTGATTCCCATATTTGGTTCGTATTTTGAACGTCACTATTTGACGATTTTGACGCTTCCCCTTTCTTTTTGTGCTCTTATTTTGAGAATGCAGTTGCGTTTCGAGCGAATGCTCCGTTTGAGAGCAATATTTGAACTTTCAAATTCCTTTGCTGCTATTGGAAAGGATAATGTTTTTCTTGGATACTCAATGGTTTCATTTCTTCTTTTCATATTTTAAATTTTAAAGACAGTTTATTTTTCTCATCGTCTCTTTTCTCTCTCTGGTTGATAAACAGGGGACCTGTTCCTGTAAAAAACATCGTTGGAAGATATGTCATATGTTGTTACAGACCTTCAGGCAACTGTTCACACGAGAATAGGAGACCAACTTGAGGTATTGATACTTTCTCTTATGATTGTGTTTTTGTCTTCCTGTTGGCAGATTTTGTGTGATGTGTTAAAAGGCCAACATGGCTTAAATGCATGAATTACAACATCTGTATTGTTCTCTCGTTGCTCTCTCTCATCCATGGCTTTGTCCTACCTATTGACTTTTGATCGGATTTACTTTCATTTTTGTTCTGTGTTATGATCTGCTGTAAGGTATCTGATGAAGAATGGGTTGGAAATTTAATTGTGGGTGCTTCACCACAAATAGTTTAGCACTGTTGCTTGTGTTTATTCCTTTCTAGTAGCCTATTATTGGTTTGGGTTATGCACTACTTTTTCCTGCTATGCTTGGCAAGTTGAGCCAATAAAGTTTTCAAGCTTCTTATGAACCTACTGGACATATTACAGAGAAAACAGGAGATCCTTGACTTCCTTTGCAGCTCTTTCAGCTGTGAGAGGTTTGGAACCTCTTTCTTCAGGACCTATTTAGGCAGGCTATTTTTTCATTTTTCTTTTTTGCGTGAGGGAAATCTTGGAATTTCAAACAGCTGGGAATCTAAGCTACTCGAGGCTAGGGTTTAAGAGCAAGGTCTTTGGGTTTTAGAGTTTCAAACGAAAAGCTATTGCAAGTTGTTGATGCGAAAGCTTGCTAGTAATCAATCAAATAAGAAAAAAGACAAGAAGAAGAAGAAAGAAGAACATAATCTCTTTTAAGGCTCTTGTAGGAGTCTCACCTAAAAGAAATCAATGGATCTCACCATTAAAAGATATGTATATATATCTATCTATCTATCTTGAAGCTCAACGAAAAGGGATTTCGAAGAGTCATTATTTTGAATATCTTGGATCAATTATACATAAAGAATTTAGATTGAGATGAATAGAGGAAGTCGATATGAATTTATTGGCAGGAAGTTAGAAATGAATACCAATTGAAGATAAATGAAGAGAAAGTTGTTTGAGATAGTTTAGCCAAGTGCAATGTAGACCGGCTAATGTACCTAATTGGAAGACTGATATGATTCAATTTGAACGTGCTGAAAGGTTTAAAAGAATATAAGTTGAGGCAGTGAGAGAGAGTATGACTTCCTTGTAGTAACTAAGGATAATGCTTTTAGTCCGTGATGAACTGTTGGCATCGGTCCTACAATTTCTCTGTGGACCGAGGAGAAAGGGGGCTTGGCGGGAAGAGTATTGTACCATGAGAGAAGCAAGGAGGTCAACCTCTTTCAAATATACAACATGGATTCTGGCAATGCTATGCAGTTGGACTCTCATGTCGATTTGAATGAATCATCCTTTCCATGGAGGTAAATGAGGATGTCAATCTGGACTGATTGCAATATGTAAATGAAATGATGTGATTCCCTTTCAGTTTTAAACCCCTAAAAAAATTAACCAATGCACATTCTCTTACACCCAATTTACTAATTCTAAGGATTTTGGTGAACTTTCAATTACCTAAAGACATGCTTGGTTATGAATGTTGCATTCTGTATTGGTTTCTAAAACAATATTAGTAGGAAATTAGCACTAAACAAAATTTGAAAAGGAAACACTCTTTATTGTTAGAAAATAAAATAAATAATAATTGTACCTCTGAAAGGGATTGTAGTTAGGTCCTCCCTACCTGAGAAAGGAACATTAGTTCGTTGAAGTATAAAGCATATAATAGATTCAAGTAATTATAGATACCAGTATGATGGTATACTATTGTTCAACCCTTATTGTATGATGTTGACAGGGTCAATAAACTTACTAACAACATGGTATACGTGTGCTCAAGATAGGTTTTTATGTCTTTGAGTTTAAATTATGTCCAACAGATTCCTCCAACAATTTTTTTGGAAGGTGACCATGTAATTGGTCAAATAATACTTAGGTCTTCTTACCATTTAAAAATGGCAATTTAAAGTTTCAGCCAGATATTCACACAAACCTTTGCTTCCTAGTTGAGAGTTGAAATCCCCAAAGCTAAAATGAGGCACTCATGGTGCATCAGAATGAAAGCGGGAATCTCTCAAAATTTTAGTTATGATATTTCTGAAACCCTGATTAGGATTTAGAAAATTTACTGTATTAGCTTTTTAGGGAGTGGAAGTCCTGTTTGGTGAAAAGTCATTTTAAATAGAATGGGAAAATTTTTTTTGATTAAGAGGGAGTGGAACTTGTGCTTGTCGCAAGTACCTGGAAAGCTGGACAATGTTGACCCTTCAATTTGAAAAGTCTTAGCACTGCCTAAAGGTGAAGGTTAAATAGACAATCTGGCCATCACAGGTGGGCAAGAATATTTTACATCCAGTATTTTAACTGTGAGCCACATGTATATTCAAATAGGGAGCCTGTCTACCATAGTAGATTATATAACAAGTTGGAGAATGTTTTGATTTTGTTGTTGAAGAAAGGGAATTGGTCCCACTTTGGTAGTTTGTTGTCTTCATTAGCCTTCTGAGGGGTTTTGGTGGCTCCCCATCTCTGTTTCTCATTCGCCTGATAAATTATCCATTTCTTTTTGCAAACTTTCTTCTCTCTTAAGGTGAAGGATAAAATTAAAAAAAATTGGTATGCAATAGATGGTCTAAAATTGTCCATGCATGTCAATGTTCCACACCTTTGATTAGTTTTGATCATGGGTTCTTATTTGGAAGCTTGATGCAGTACAGAATTGGGTGCCTATACAGTTGAAGAAGGTAGGAGTGTGCGGATTGACTAGTGTTATTGTTGTTCAAGTTTGTTGCTAAGGGTAGGAGCAGGAGCATCGGGACAGTTTCTTGTCTTTGTGAAATACCAGACTTGGGGGTGGTGGTGTTTCCTGGCACCCTTTGTCTTTTAATTCTAATCGAATTCTGTATTGCCCAAGGAGTGATTCAGTATTGTTCATTTTATTTGCAATCTTAAACTTAAAAAATTAAATAGTTTCATTTTTCAAATTAAATGTACTGCAGCTTAAATTTGTGTCAGGAAGAAGGTTCAATAGAGAGATCTTTTTCTAGCTAGACTTCTATCAATGCAATGAAAGAACCATCCCTTCCTATTTGTTTGTCCTCAGGTCAGTGCAACAGAAGGATGCTTTCACCTAAGCTAGGTTTCACCTGCAGTGGCCACTAGAGCATGAATCAAAATGTTTTCGTCTCCATAAGAACATGAACCCAAACAGCATTTAAATTGTCTATGTTCAAATACAATAATTGCTAATATTCTTGATCTTGAAGTTTTTTCTATTTGTGAAATAAAGCGGAAGGGGAATCCAAACATCCCCCTTCTCTTTTCCCAGTGTTCAACATGTCTAGGTAAGATCATGTATGATTTTTCACCATCTGAAGTAGTCTAATACTTTTGGAAACTAGACTTCTAAGTTCTAACCAGTTTCATTTTGGATTCTGGTGATGAAGTAGATTCATTTTTTATGTACCACTGATCAAGTCAACCCTTTGCCACAAACTATGGTTCAACTAAATGGACTGCTAGATAACCACGGTATATACTTATTAAGCCGAGGATCAGGAGGTTCTTTTTCATGTTTAGACAACCATGTCCAGTGATGTTTTCATTCTAAGTCTTTCATATCTTTTATTTTCTTATCAAAAAAAAAAATCTTTTATTCATTTCTCTGTATGAAGTTTTTTGGGGATGTTTGGATGTCTCTAGTAAATTGAGCCATGGCCTCACATTTTACATCACATTTTGGAAGATATTGAGATGAATGAGTTGTCAATTTCTCAGTTCTCCTTAACCTCTTTCTAAAAGGGGCAGTTTATATTATGGAAAAGCCCTCACTCCATGTTGATGTCGTCATAGGTAATTTGGTGTTTATGAAGATGACTCCATTTTGCTATTGCAATTTCTGGGCATGAACACTATACGAATGACTATAGAGAAGCTCCATGCTTTAAGGCTATCTACACACCCCCATTAATAAATAGGAGACAACCAATGTAGAAAGTCCATTTATTTTGTGCCTTACCTAGCAGATCTCCGTATCACTTGGTTTGTTTCTGAAAAAGAATATGTTTATGATTAACGGTGGAGGACAAGACTAACTAGGATTTGAAATTGTTTATAGTAATGATTAGAAATTGGATCAAACTGAATATCAGGAACTGAAAGCGAATACGATATTTTCTTTTCTTGTCAAGGACAAGGTTGTGATTCTGTGAATGTGAGATGGGAATGGTAGAGTTCTTCCTTTAAACTTTTGGTACTCATATTTTGCTGTTAGTCAACAAAGGGTCCTCAAGCTACAGAATAATTGTTTTATTTTTGAGAATGCATGAATCTGTGAAATGAGTTGATTCATATTTTTCTTATTGATCCCAGGATTGTTTTTGTTCTCATACAAAGGACAATACTTCAAACAGCCACTTCAGGTTGAGCTTCTAGTATGCATCCATTGGCAGATCCAGAGTAGAATATCTGTCAGCAGTTTCAGATTTCAGAGTGAAGTTCCTGGATAATTCTACGAGATCTGTACATGTTCTCGATTTGAATGGCACTCCATCGTCTATTCTTCTTGTGAGGACTTCTTTCATTTCTGTTTTGTATTTCCTTGAACCCAAATTCAAATCTTGAACTGGGAATATTTGGATTGCTTACAGAGCAAACCTTGACCAAAATGTGTTGCAAACAAGTAAATAGGGACGTGTTACTTATTTTCCATCATTTTATGTATGTACTGTGTAAATTTTGCATTATTTTTCCTCTTCTGATATTTTGCTAGCATACCTTATGGGCATTATCATTATAAAATCAAAAGAAAAAGCAACTGTAGAAGATACATTGTTGTCCCCCTTTTGTATTATTTTAATGACTTTATATAGCTGTTTAGCCAAAGATTCATCTGTACTGCCCCACTTGCCTTCTGCTCTTCCCCTTCACATTGGTCCATTGTAGTAATTTATGTCTCTTTTCCATCCACCCAATAACAGTTTTGAACCTTCGACATCAACCACGAAATGTGCCACCATAGGAAATAGTTTTCCTCTGCTGGTCCTTAAGCTGGGTAAGAATTTTAGAGTTGGGTTGGTAAAAACTTGTGGCCAGTTCAATGCACGACCCTCCCGCCCTTGTAGGGTTTGGAGTGAGTTAGATATATGTAGCGTCAGCACTGGACGCGAAAAAGTTTGTCTTTTGATCCGTGATACACTTGTTACAATGGGGCAGCCTTAACACAGTCCTAATGCTCACGCTTACTATTAGTTTAACTCTTGTTTGAAATTATGGTCAGCTGTATTTAAGGTTAAATAAAAGTAGAGTATATAAATTTGGCCAGAGACTTGTGGGCGATCCGAGCCTGCCATAGGCCTAGATTTGTAAGCCCGGCTGAGTTTGATATCTCCATCGAGAAGTCCACCCAAAAATCCCGAAACATTTTAAAAGAAATTAAAAATAATATAAAAAAATTTGAACTGCCCAAGATCAGGCCCAACCCAAGGGTTCCAATTAGTCGGTCTGAATTTTGGCACCAGGATAGCCGGCCTGGTCCGACAGGGCCTAAGTAGAAGGTCGGATTTACATCCCTAAATAGAGGGTAGAGGAATGGCCTAAGAAAGAACCTGATTCCTATTTAGCCTACCACACTTGCATCCTCTGCCATCTCGAACAAGTTGGATAATCCTGAGCTCTGAAAAATGCCATCAACAACTACTTACAAATTGGGATTCAATCTTTCACAGCCCCATATCTGAACAAAATCAATTCGCACCACCATGTACCCCAATTGCAGTGCCCATGCTGGACCTGATACGAAGGAGAGGGGTCATTTTTTTTTAACTAATCGGGTGTTTGGATCAATTTGTATGCAATGAAATGTGTCATTACTTGTAAACTAAGAAATCTTAGGTTAGACTGCCGTATGAATACGGGTTTGGACACATGATCCATCCAATGCCAAATTAAGAGGAAAATTTCAACATGTGGCTGTAAGGCCACTTATATCTCATTACCTTCAAGTAGTGGGACGTTGGGTTGATATCGTGTTCATTCATATTTAATTATTCTCATACAGTTTGCTTGTGCGCGAAATTATTCTTATACAAAGTGTTTGGACTTTGGACAAGAGATTTGTGGCTAAAAAATCAATTTGAAAATCTTGAGTCTCAAAAGTCCTTTAGGTTATAAATAAAACTTTTTGGAAGAGATTTTAGAAATCCAAACACGCATTTAAAATTTTCTCGAAAGAGTAGTTATTTCAAAGTTCCTAATTGATTATAACAAGAACACAACAGTTCTCAAACCTACTGCCATGGCCATCGAAGCTGCCATTTGCCACCATTTTTCTACCATGACCATCATCAGAAACTACTATTGTCAAGATAGTATCACTGCATATATAATTGTCAACATCATTATTAGTTGCTAAGGACTGCACTTCCCACACTGCATCACTAAATACCAACTCCATCGTCAGTGACAGATTTAGAATTTGTGTCTAGAGGGGTTTTATAAATTTCATAAAGACCAAAGTAAAATATCTTGAATTTTTAGTTATCAATACATTATATCTTGTAATACCTAAAAAACTATAGGACGTATAGAAAGTTCTAAAAATTTTGGAGGGCATGACTCTCGGCTTTTCTCTTGGATCCGCCAATGACTGCAATCTTATTTTTTTTGGGTATTGTTACCAACAAGTGCATGGTTCTACATACATTGTCAAATTTCACAAATTTAATTTATTTAACTCATCAAAACAATAAAACATCGGTATGAAGGGACTTTTGTTATTTTCTATCTTAAGGGCGCATTTGGTTTCATTTTTTAAAATCGCTTTTTTGGTATTGAAAATTGAAAAATGGAAGTGATTTGAAAATCTAGTTTAGTAATTTGTTTATGCAAAATTTTTCTGAAAAAACGCAACTGTTGGCCAGCAGCTTCTAAAATTTTTTTTGAATTTTTGAAAACCATTTTCATACGAAAATAAAAATAATATAAAATCTGTTTTTGTTTCTTCTGAACTTTTCATTGTTTTTGCTTTTCAAAACAAGAAAAAAAAATTAAAAATGATATCAAACAAAGCCTATGTCATATTTTATGAGTTTTTAAATTTTGTTTTCGTATGAGAATGAAAACAATAATAAAACGATAATGTTTTCAAAATTTTTATTATTTTTATTTCCTCAAACACGAAAAAAAATATTTTGAAAGTCATACCAAACATACCCTTAAATCTCTTCATTTTGAAATTCCTCATTAAGGACGGTCTTAAAAGATTGCAAAATGTAGCCACCTCAACTTTTAGGGTTCGTTTGATAATATTGTCAGTTTTTATTTTTTACTATGTACTTTTACTGTGTATTTTTACTATGTATTTTTTATGATTTAGTGATAAACATTTGTAGGTTACCGTTGTACTAATAGCATCAGATTAATATTTTAAAAACAGAAAGTAATTTTATTTTAATATTTTTTATTTTTATTTTTAAAATTTTATAAATAACAAAAAATAAAAAATAAAAAATAAATACTATTTTTTATTTTAAAAAACAAAAACAAAAAACGTTTAGCATACATGCCCGTCTCTTAGTTTTAGCCCATCATAATGGTCAAAGAAGGCAATGACCAATATATCATATTCGCACGGGCGGGCGCAGACGGGTCTGACAGTCACAGCCACTTTAAGGGCGGCGGGTGACTCTATCCATTTCTCTTTGACCCGTGACCGTACACGCGCCACACAGGAAGAGAGATGAGACGAGACGAGACGAGACGAGACCCTTAGCCAGCCATGGCGACCGAAAACGCGAGACAAAAGGTCAGGGTTAGGTCCACGATTGGGGTCTAGACTTGACAGGTCGGTCCGCTCCACTCAGGCCGATTCGCCGCGTGAGCAGTCCGAGTCCACCCACGTGAAAGCCAAGAACAACAGCAACGGACAACAGAAGACCCAAAATGGCAGTCTGGTAAATAGAAGTCAAGCTGACACAGACAAAGACCCGTTTTGTCAACAAGTTTCGGATCAATTCAATTCTAGTGGGGTGGTGGTGAGCGAAAGCGAAGGGTTTACTACTTAGTCCAACTTGGCCTAATAGACACAATGTACATACATATATATATATATATATTTGGTACATTAAAAGAGATTATATTAGAGAGAGCTAAGCGGAATGAAATTAGAGGAAGAAGAATTAAATCCTTGACTTTTTAAAAAAAGATTAGGATTTTGACCAAATAAATCAATCTTAATTGGTTTATATACATAAATATGTTTTATGCATGTATCAGCTTAAATTTACATGTTATGAACTGTATTTATATATGTGTGTGTTTTACATGCGTGCTAAATTTGAAGTTGTCATTATTTATTTATACATCAATATTTTTTTGTACAATATGATTTTATTTGGGAGGATTATCTAGCTAAAATTTTTTTAGTAGTCTTAAAATTATACAAAAGAGTCGATTCCAGTCGAACAGTGTGCTGTTAAAACTTGACCTCAAAGTTTAAGGAATTTTAAAATGTGTTAGATTTGATTAGTTTATTTCAGAAGCCAATGTTAATCGAGCTGTCCTAATTAGTCACCTGATAAATGTTAAAGAGTACCAATAGAGCTATCTTTTCAAATGATGTGAATTTTGAGGAGAATAAAAAAAAATTCAGAAACCACTTTGGCAAACTTGACACAGTTAGGCCAAAGCAAAAATTATTTTAGTCAGCTAATGTTTACTTTGGGCAAAAGCTATTGAGCAATGTTATCTACAGTTGTGCGTGATGGTCAGACATAGCTAAATGATTGACATATTATGTGAATTTTATCATTAGTTGGTGGGAGTCAACTAACGGGTCAATCATTCAGTCATGCTTGATGGTTAAGCACTACTGCACATAGCAAAATTCAAAACTATTTGTGTTTGGACAATAGCTATTACCTAAAAAAAATTGCAAGTGTTATGTTTATATATAAAAAAATCAATAATTTTTAACTACAACAACGAATGAACCAAAATATATATACACAATATGTATAGATTATTTTGTGACGTACACGCAAGTCATAGGCTTCAAATGCTAAAACTCGAGAATCCTACTAAATTTCGATTTAACTATTTCAAGACAGAATCCAATCGTCTTGACAAATCCGAATTAAATTGACTATCAAAATTGAAAAAATTCAGTTAGCTCAGTTTTGGGTGTTTCGATTTTTTATGTACACTACTATACAAGTATATAATGAGAAAATATTTAATGGTAATATCACATTATTTTGTTATTATAAGTCAATAAAATCATTCTACCAAAATATGTTGAAATCTTGATCTCCTTGACAAGTCATTAGTTAGTGAGAAAGTAAGAGAAAATATTTTCTTATTTAACATGACTTGGTTAATTTGTAATAAGCAGGTTCGACCAAATAGTCAAAATATTAGTGGGGCAAGTTGGACTCTTGCCACAGAGGCTTATTGTGTGATTTATTTTCCATACTTGTAGTGGCTCTTACTTCACCTAATGCTTTTTAGCTCATTTTCCCATACTCATGTAGGAGTAGGATAGCTTACTAACGACTATCCCTCCCAAAAAATCTAAAGTCAGTAAAATAATGCGTATCATAATTACATTAATGTTGTGTTTAGATCAACAGTTGGTGAGACAAAATAAAAAAAATAATATAAAATTATATTATATGTTTAATTATTAAAGATAATGGAGGATAAAAAACATTAAAAAAAAGTAAGAATTAAAAATTTCACAAATTTTATATTTTTTTTTTATAAAATTTAAATTCATAAATATGTTTTCAGTAAGCTGAGCTCAGAGCTGAGATAAGGTGCGATGCGGAAAAAGAGAGCGGATGCAATAATAGAGACAATGCCAGAGTTTGACCGGCGTATCATAAATCGAGTAATTAGTCCTCTTTCGGGCCCACTTCTACACCACCCCCAAAATGGTTCACCCTCTCATAACCGTTGAACGTGGAGGAAAATCTCGATCACGTTGATTCCTGGTAGGCCCAAAACGCACGTTATTCAATCCTCCGGACCCCCGCACATCAAAAAAATTTTCTTACACAATTGAAAAAATTTAAACATAGAGTTCATTTTGTTTCATCGGAGAATATTAAAAAAATATATTTTTTAAAAAAATTGAAAAAGTTCGGATCCTTGTTTAGTTAAAAATTCTTAAATTTTAAAAAATAATATTTAAATATAAAGAAAAAGTTAAAAGATAACACTTGAGATTTTATCTCGAAAGTTATTTTCGTGAGTAGAAGAATTGAAAGATTGGATCAAATCTTCAAAAAAATAAAAAGTTTAAATTTCTCTCAATTTCTTCCTCTCTCTATCAATAAACTAATTTTCTATAATTATACTTCATAAAAAAGAGTTCTAATGTTTTATAATCCCTCTTTTAATGTATAAATTACTATATGTTCTTTAAGTAATAACTGTGACAAAAATAATTTTTCTACAAAAATTTTGTAGTTTGTATCAAACAAACAAAAAATAATTTTTTTTTTTTTTACTGCCAAATATTTTGTAAATTTTTTTTTCTTTTCAGAATTTATTTTCCGACAAACAAACAGAGCTAAAAGAAAGAAAAAACAATCCTTCGAGCCTTTAGTTTTATAACTGTGCGTAACCATTCCGGAATACTTAAGGCCTTGTTTGGCATTATCCGCGTTTAGTTGAGAAGCACTTATTGCAGCTCTTGAAGTACTATAGGGTGTGTTTGGCTGCATTTTTAAAGAAACTTAACCTACAACCAAAAAATGCCAAACCTCTTTCCTACATAGCAGTTTGACTCCAAAGCACTTTTCGTTCTCTAGGAGTGTTTGGATGTATTTTTTTTTAAACTGTGTTTGACATTCTGGTTAAAAAAGTTACTTTTAGAACTAGCTCAAGTTTTAAAAAATTATTTAAAAAATAACTTTTTAAAACTAATTTATTTTTTAGAGTAATAACTTTTTTAAGCTGCAATCCAAATGAGTTAAGCAAAGCATTAGGACATAGTTTGATACACTTTGGAAATTATATTAGATAGCGGCATAACCCTACCCAAGTTGTTCCCTCAAAAAGCAATAATGAACAAGCAAGTTGGGTGATATATATATATATATATATATATATAAAATACTTATTTATTTCGGTTATGTGATAGTAATTAATTACAAGTCTTTACAAAGTTTAATTAACCAAGCTACATAATTAATTTATATATGAAAAATATGTAGCACAATTTAATGTCATTTTCTCTTCATGACTCTTTGTATATTTGTATAGTCTATATCAACAAGACATAGGCCATGCCCTTTTTGCCGCATAGTCAAGGCAGTTCTAGACAAGTGGCTCTAAAGGTCTTCATTTTTCATGAAATAATGGAGTTCAATGGTCCCTCCTCCAAGTACGTCCATCAATGGACATTTGTTTGTCTTCTCTAATTCAAACAATATTTTCTAGTCAACCAAACAAAATAATAGCACTTATATCATTGTCATCGCATATAACTTAAGCACAAATTTTCGACACATCACAAAGGTTTGATCTCTATATCTAAATTAATTTCACATCCCTCCCTATTAATTTTGTAAATAATTGGTGTAATCCTCCAGTACGAGTTCAATTTTTCATTAGGGTATTGAAGAGTTGTTCCTTTCACACTATAACAATCAAGACAATCTTCACGGGCGTGTAACGATGTTCGAGGGCTCAATTAGGTTCATTCATTAATCAATGGAGTGGTTCTATTCATTAGTCAATCTTTAGTGATAATCTAGTGTTTTAAAGTCAAGAGACACAACAAAACCTATCAATATAAATATCAATATCAATATCAATATCAATCATACCTACACAAAGGACATAAATCACATTGTTTTCAATTATTGTCCCAAAATAAAAGGACATAAATCACATTGTTTTCAATTATTGTCCCAAAATAATTTGAGGGTACGTGCCCAAAGAATGTAGGTCACCCAGGACACTGACTAGCTGAATATTTTTCCAATTTGGAGGTCGTTGGTTACATTGCTTGACCTGTCATGTGATGGTACGAGACACTTGATTTTCTGGTTGACCCATTTTGCATTAATTAGTGGCTGATCAATGCAATATACATCAATAAATTCTATAGAAGGATGGGGGAGACATCAAATAGATATGTACTTTATCCATTCCATTGCTTATATGTATATATATATATATATATATATCTATATATCAATATAAGCTAGCTCATTTTTCATTTGTGTTTTTTCATTTTCCATTCTTGTACCTAATATTATCTGTGTGTGCCTGTGCATGAATTTATTGGTGATCAAACCATTAAATGGGGGTTTAAGATGCAGATATTGCTTTCATAGCATGTAAAGATAGTGGAAACCTTTCCTCGGGGGTTCCCCAAGAGCAAAATATCGTCAAACTTTTTTGTTTCTTGAATTTTTTAAGGAAAATACTATTTTTTAAAATTTTTGTACAGAATTTTACACTAAAATGATGTGGCGATGACAGTTTTGTAATAAATAAGCATTTTGATAAGTTCTTTATTTTAAAGTAATAGGCCCACAATTTAGCCACATTATTTTGATAATAAATTATATATGAATTTTTTAGTTGTATAGTATTATTTATTTTTTAATCACTTTGTCCAACTTCAATACCAAATCTTAAAGAACTTCAGAATTTGATCATCCTAAATTTCAACTGAATCAATCACAAAATATTACATAGTCCCAAGTTTTCAAACCTTTTTTCTTAAAAATGAAACCAAACATATATTACCTCATTGTGACTTCCATTGAGATCCAAATTCATCGACTAGTCGCGGCTTCTCGTGAAAGTGAGAGGTTACGGGGAAAAGGAAACATGTTGATGTTTTTCTGGGTAGCAGTTAAAGGATTGAAAACAAAGGTTTATACTATCTTTTTAACTGGTCATTAACGTACTGAATAAGGTGATTCTACGAGAATAACCCAACCTACCTAATACCCTTTACTAAGCTTTAAAAAAGCAAGTAATGGCCATCCTCATCAATGCCTGTTTCAGAATCTACATATATATATATATATATATACACATATCTATATGCAAAAAAATAAAAGGTTATTTTCTCAACTCTGAATCGCTTTGTCGCGCTTGATAAGTACCTCACAGCCACAAAACTACATAACAAGGTGGCATGAATTCCACTTTTCATTTGCGAGTGCTTAACACTAGCTGTGAGAGAGGGCTGTACCAAACTTTCTAGCGCTTAAATGTCTTTTGCGATGTATGAGAGAGAGAGAGAGAGAGAGAGAGAGAGAGAGAGAGAGAGAGAGAGAGAGAGAGAGAGAGAGAGAGAGAGGAGCTGCACTGTTCTATCTACCCGCCAAGAAAAATCAGAGTCAAATATTTGAGCTGCGCCAACAAGACTTTTTTGACTAGTGTGTCTGGGTTGGCTTGAGATTTTCTCTCAAAACCCATATCTTAACAGAAATCTCCATGTACTAGTCCACCTTATGGTAGATATTTTGAACCCTCCGACCTGCCACAGGAGAAGGGAGTGCGACCTATACAATTATATATGTACAGTACACAAATCGAAGATATTGTTAATTTGTCTTTATTTATTTTTATTTTTTTCCCCGTGTTTCTCCCGAAAGGTTCTAACTGAAAAGATATAAAAAAGTTTTTAGTGATTATCAAGGCAAAGTTCCAAGTTTGGCCTACCAATGGTCACCTGCTTTCTTGGTTGTATTCAACACAAATATTTACATAGACACCGTTGGGGATACTGATTCTTGCTTTTGGATTTTAAACTTTGTTTAATAGATTTGCAGGGACAAAACAACCGGTGCTTTTGTGTCCAGTTGAATAACATATACATGCAGTTATCATCTCTCCTTATAATTCCTGGATTGTATGTACTGTACAAAAAAAATGTACACACATATATAAACTGCGTCGTGTTCGAGAATAATTAAACAAAACTTAATTATTGGGTGGATAGTTTATTTTAACTAGAGCTATATATATATATATATATATATTCTGAAATCAAGATAACCCACTCAGACTAATTGTAAACAAGTTGACATTACGATGTGTGATTTCGTTTGATTACATTGTCTTGATCGATGAGCATCAACATAATCTTTTTGATCTCTTCCATAGAAATCCTTTGCTTACACGCATGCATGCTTGATAACTAAAGATTCTAAATCACAAAACAAAGTTTAAATTGAAAACGTCCAGTTCCTAATGACCGTCTTTTTCAAGTGCATATTACCCCTTAGTGAGGTGGTCAAAGCTCACTTAGAATGGTGGTTATCTTATTGGAACAACAACAATGGCTATGAGATGTTCTCCGAATAATCAAAGTTACATCAAAATCATGTAATTGTCACATTAAAGCTCTTTGTACCAAATTGAAAAAACAATAGTAGAAGAATATATAAAAATGAACTTTAGGCATAAGGTGGTCTCACACTGAAACGGTTAATGGATTCTTGATGATGTAACCCACAGCTAACCAATAAAAATCAATAAATAAAGCTGCCTTGCGTCATGGTTCCGCCACGTGTATGGACAAAATGAATTGTATGCCCACTTAGGGTAAATTTCATTAGTTTAACTTCACTATGGGGCTATATTAAGCTGCTGAATGCTCTAAAAACATTTGAGTACTACTGTTGGTTTTTGTAAATGAAAAGTGAAAACAGTGTTATGCAATTACAATTTTTTTTTTTTGATCTTGCTAACATGTCTACTAAGCATTCATTTTATGGTTATACTAACGATTGAAAAACGTAAAAAAAAGTGTCGCCCCCTACTTTGTTCAACTAGACAATAAATGCTTAACAAAAGAGCAGTTTTCTTGTGCCTCAAGAAGGGTTTTTTTTTTTTTTTGACTTGCAAGAAAAAAAAAAAGAAGAGAAATGAAAGAAAGAATTAGAAAGTTTAATGAATTTTTTTTAAAAAAAAAAAGGAATAAAAGAGTGTCCGAATCAATGGGGGGCAAAATTTGAATTCATGCTTCAAATATACTCTCAACGTAGCTAGCTTTTTTGTAATAACCTCTCTTTCCTCAGTCTTTGGGAACAAAAGATAAGGAATAGGATACCATGGTTGCACATCTCTGAATGGGTAATGATATTCATTTGTGTTATAATCGATCATGATAAAGGCTAAATGCTACCATCTTTAGATTATTCCAAGACCACACAGAGGAAATGTTTGACTGATAATTGATATATACATATATATATACATACATATATATATGCTCTCTCAATTGCTTAATTATACAGTTATATATGCAGCACTTGGCCATAATGTGTAGGTGAATCATTAATGAAGGAACCGTATTCCACTTCAAGAAGGATGGATGAGAAGGCACATACGTGAGAATTTTTTTGATTCAAAGGTTCTCCTTTAAAGAGAAAGATTAAAATATACTTTGTTCTCTACTATATGTACACAAGGAGATTGATCCATTATGGACACACAGCAGCTAAGTTACTCACTACTACTACCCATTTCCATTTGTAGAGTGGATTTTTATTTCATATAATAGGGAGAGACTCTCAAGCAAGAGAAGGGGTGGAAATGAAGGTAAGAAAACTCTGAAGGATTCTTCTTCTTTTTCTTCGTGTGGTTAAGGCTTTGTCATATATATATATATATATATATGCGTGTGTGTGTGTGTCTTCATTTGTAAGTATGTTGAATGTACTTTTTTTTTTCTTATTTATGAAATACATACTTATGTGGTATAGAAATTAAGAAAAGTACTTCCAAAATGCAGTAAATGGTGTCTCATGTTGCATATATCTGACCCTCTTTATACCTTATAATGCAGAGTCTTGTACATTGGGTTATCCTTATATTTTTTTTAATAGAGTTATTATGAGTTCTCAAAATCATTTTTTAAAAATTTGAAAACTCTTTTTCAAGGAAAAAAAGTTCTCCAAACTCATAGAACTTAATGATTTCCTATTTCTGGTCACACTCCACTTTTATGCCTTGTAATACTAGATCGGTGTGCTCCTAGTTAATAAATATTCATATTAGAATAGCCGTGCATAAGCATAAATAAAAAAAAAAATTCACTTCTATATAAATTTGAAACTTTACTAAAAAAATAATAATAACTTGTTTTTTAAGAAGTGTGACATACAACTAAGAGAAGGGAAAAAAGAGCAGCAGCCTAATAGTATTTTTTTTGAAAAATGTTATTCTTCTAAAATTTTTGTACAAAATTTTACACTA
Source organism: Euryodendron excelsum (assembly GCA_033060915.1). NCBI lineage: Eukaryota > Viridiplantae > Streptophyta > Magnoliopsida > Ericales > Pentaphylacaceae > Euryodendron > Euryodendron excelsum. Next base: position 18,020,457 of record CM065389.1, on the reverse strand, counting down.
GAATGATGTGACAATGACAGTTTTATAATAAACAAACATTTTGTAGGTTATTTATTTTAAAGTGATAGACTCACAACTTAGCCACATCATTCTGATAATAAATTTTGTATAAATTTTCTGATTGTACATCATTATCATTTTTTTCTTCATAAAAAAGAATCTAAGACTATTTTTTTTCCCAAGACCACTTGTCTACCCCACTCTCTGCCTTCCTTGACCAGCCACATCCCTAGCAATTATAAGGGTGCCAAAATCACTGCCCTTTTTTTCTCTTTTTTTCTTAAACTTTTGTTTTTTGTAATAAGTTTAGATTCTCGAAGACTAATAAAATTTTTACTTTGTCGTTTTGTTAATTGCAATTACGTGTTATTTTTAAAAAGTAGAGTGAGAAAGCAGAGACTGGGAAAGGAGTTTGTGGTGGGTTTTGAGAGAGAGAGAGAGAGAGAGAGAGAGCTTTTGGAGAAGATTCAAGCGAAACCCTTACATGGTGGGTGGGTGTGTGTAAATGCAGTGTTGGTTGACATACGCGTCTTTCATTGGGTTTTATTACTCACGTGGCCTCCACACAGCCACAGCACTTGTATATACCCCTCCAACCCCCGCCTCATGGTGTATCTCTCTCTCTCTCTCTCAAGTCTCACACACAGCTCCAAAACTAGTTTGGTCTGGTTTTGAATGCTACTGAAGCATACCCATAGTGTCAAAACTAGTTAATTCATTTGGGTTTCTGTAACTCTTGATAAGTGTGTCAGTGGCAGTAATTGAAGTAACTGAGAAAAAACTTGCAGAGTCCACACACTCTTTAAGAGTCTCACAATTATAGTGCAGAGAGTATTAAAATCATTTAAGAGAAAATCTTAATCTCATCTCTGTTTGTCTCTTCCAAAACCAAGATGGGTGAGAGAACTGCCACAAAGAACCAGAATCATCTCAACAACCACCAAGTCTTCGACCTCTCCATCGATGTCGGTGGCGGTTCTAAATGCTTCGACGACGACGGCTGTCTCAAACGGACTGGTAAAATTCCATAACCCATTAACGGCCTCTCTACATTGCATATGTATATATATATTGTGTGAGTGCTTGTTACTGATATATAATTTACTTGCGCTTTGTTTAGGGACTGTTTGGACTGCAAGTGCTCACATAATCACAGCTGTGATTGGGTCTGGAGTGCTATCCTTGGCTTGGGCCACTGCTCAGCTTGGATGGATTGCTGGTCCGACTGTGATGTTCTTGTTCTCCTTTGTGACTTACTACACCTCCACTCTTCTGGCTGCGTGTTACCGTTCCGGCGACCCCGTCGCCGGCAAGAGGAACTATACTTACATGGACGCTGTTCGGTCCAACCTTGGTAAATTCCTCTATATATTCAAATTTTAATACAAAATTGGACTCGTGGGTCCTTCTCTAAAGTTCATGAACTAACCTCTGCTTTAATTTTTTTTCAATTTTCTTAGGTGGTGTCAAAGTCAAGGTGTGTGGGCTGATTCAGTTACAAGAACACAACCATTGTCAAACCTATCGCCATGGCCATGGAAGCTGCCATTTGCCACCTTTTTTCTACCAATGCCATCATCAGAAACTACCATTGTCAAGATAGTATCACTGCATATACAATTGCCAACGTCATCATTGGTCGTTAAACACGGCACTTTCCACACTGTTTTACTAAATATCAACAACACCGTCAGTGGCAGACTCAGAATTTGTGTCGAGAAGGGTTAAGGTAAAATTTTTTTAAATTTCATAGAAACCAAAGTAAAATATCTTGAATTTTTAGGTATCAATACGTTATATGTTGTAATACCTCAAAAAACTATAGGACGTATAGAAAGTTCTAAAAATTTGGGAGGGGCATGGCTCTGGCTTTTCCCTTGTTTATTATTTTTGGGTATTGTTACCAACAAGTCGCGTCGGCATGGTTCTACATACATTGTCAAATTTCACTAATTTAATTTATTTAACTCATCAAAACAATAAAACATCCGTATGAAGGGACTTTTGTTATTTTCTATCTTAAGGGTGCATTTGGTTTCATTTTTTAAAATCGCTTTTTTGGTATTGAAAATTGAAAAATGGAAGTGATTTGAAAATCTAGTTTAGTAATTTATTTATGCAAAATTTTTCTGAAAACACCCAACTTTTAGGAAGCGGCTTTTAATAATTTTTTTTTAAAATTTTTGAAAACCATTTTCATTCAAAAATAAAAATAAAATGAAAACTGTTTTTGTTTCTTCTGAACTTTTCATTGTTTTTTGCTTTTCAAAACAAGAAAACAAAAACAAAAAAAATTTAAAAATGATGTCAAACAAAGCCTATGTCATATTTTATGAGTTTTTAAAATTTGCTTTCGTATGAGAGTGAAAACAATAATAAAATGATAATGTTTTCAAAATTTTTATTATATGTATTTCCTCATACACAAAAAAAAAAAAAAAAAAAATTTGGAAGTCATACCAAACATATCCTTAAATCTTTTCATTTTGAAATTCCTTATTAAAGACAGTCATAAAAGATTGCAAAGTGCAGCCATCTCAACTTTTAGGGTCCGTTTGATAATACTGTTAGTTTTTATTTTTTGTTGCGTGCTTTTGTTATGTGTTTTTTATAATTTAGTAATAGGCATTTGTAGATTACTGTTGTGTTAACAATACTAAACCAATATTTTAAAAACAGAAAACATATCAATTTTAGTGTTTTTTTTTTTTTTCAAAATTTATAAATAACAAAAAATAAAAAACAAAAAACAAGGATTGTTCAAACCTTGTCCAAGCATTGCCCAAATAATACCTAAACAATGGCTAAGACAACTCCAAGGTATACCAAGGATGGCTCAAAGAAGCAACCAAGAGGGTAGCCGAGGAAGCAACGTGACAGCGTCTAAGACCGCCGGATGTATCAAGCAACGGCGCGGGTGATGGGTAGCCTAATCTCACTAGCGCCCAACCAAGAGCATCTAACCTCATTTTGGTGTGCCAGCGAGACCCTGAATAACCTCACTTTGTGCGTGCCAAAGTGCGAGTCAGTTGCTAGCAAGATAACCTCACCAAGGTCACCCGCGAGGCCCCATTTAGTTTTATGGTCCGTTTCTTTGCGCCCCATGACCACTCAAAAGGGTGCAAAACTTGTGTCCAAGGATTGTCCAAACCTTGTCCAAGCATTGCCCAAACAATGCTTAAACAATGGCCAAGACAACTCTAAGGTATACCAAGGATGGCCCAAAGAAGCAACTAAGAGGGCAGCCGAGGAAGCAACGTGACAGCGTCCAAGGCCGCCAGATGTATCAAGCAACAGCGCGGGTGAAGGGCAGCCTAACCTCACTAGCGCCCAACCAAGAGCATCTAACCTCATTTTGGTGTGCCAGCGAGGCCCTGGATAACCTCACTTTGTGCGTGCCAAAGTGCGAGTCAAATGCTAGTAAGATAATCTCACTAAGGTCACCCGCGAGGCCCCATTTAGTGTCATGGTCCGCTTCTTCGCGCCCCATGACCACTCAAAAGGGTGCAAAACTTGTGTCCAAGGATTGTCCAAACCTAGTCCAAGCATTGCCCAAACAATGCTTAAACAATGGCCAAGACAACTCCAAGGTATACCAAGGATGGCCCAAAAAAGCAACTAAGAGGGCAGCCGAGGAAGCAACGTGACAGCGTCCAAGGCCGCCGGATGTATCAAGCAACAGCGCGGGTGAGGGGCAGCCTAACCTCACTAGCGCCCAACCAAGAGCATCTAACCTCATTTTGGTGTGCCAGTGAGGCCCTGGATAACCTCACTTTGTGCGTGCCAAAGTGCGAGTCAGATGCTAGCAAGATAACCTCACCAATGTCACCCGCGAGGCCCCATTTAGTGTCATGGTCCGCTTCTTCGCGCCCCATGACCACTCAAAAGGGTGCAAAACTTGTGTCCAAGGATTGTCTAAACCTTGTCCAAGCATTGCCCAAACAATGCTTAAACAATGGCTAAGACAACTCCAAGGTATACCAAGGATGGCCCAAAGAAGAAACTAAGAGGGCAGCCGAGGAAGCAACGTGACAACGTCCAAGGCCGCCGGATGTATCAAGCAACAACGTGGGTCAGGGGCAGCCTAACCTCACTAGCACCCAACCAATAGCATCTAACCTCATTTTGGTGTGCCAGCGAGGCCCTGAATAACCTCACTTTGTGCGTGCCAAAGTGCGAGTCAGATGCTAGCAAGATAACCTCACCAAGGTCAGCCACGAGGCCTCATTTAACCTCACTTTGGCCTGATCTTTGGTGTGACATAACTTTAAGCTCCCAAGTTCAAATGTAGCTAGGTTTTTTTCTATAGGACCATCTTAAGACGTAGTTTCATGGTTTTGAAGGGTTCTATTTATTGAGTTTTATAGAATTTATAAGAGGCCATCATAACTCCTCGTGGGGGTGTCATGTTTTGTTGTATCAGTTTTGAAATGGCTTAGAAAGCATATATAAGGGGGGAGGGGGGAGGGGGTATGCTCCTACCACCCTCCACCCCACAACTTCTTGTATGGCTAGAGGCATGTCTTGTACATATGTGAGCTATGTAATAATGCTTTTATCAATGAAATATGTTTATTACTTCCACCCATTCTCTAAAGGAGGTTGCTTGACGGTTGGCCATTAACGCTCAATTCTAGTTTCGAAATGAGATGATCCGGGTTTGGCTGGCTTGTTAGATGGACTTGACAAGTGCCGCACGGGCCACATTTGTGACTGCCAAGCTCACAAAATGTTGGACAGTGACAGTTGGTATCAGTGCAATGGTTGGTAGGAAAGCTACAATGAGATAGTGGCTGACCCTATGCCTACAACGGACCGTGGGAATATAGTTGGTGCTGTCCAGCTACAAAAATGAAAGGAAGCAATGAAAGAGCAAAGGATGGTGACTCAAGCACGGAGACTACACGGAGACTACTCGCTGCTGCTAGGGTTTGTCCTGTATCTCTCAAATATGTGTAGTGTTGTGTACACGCAGCAACTATCACCAGCAGGGACCATAGATTAAGTATAATTAGGCTTCCTACGCAAATAAGGACTCCTAATCCAACCAGCCAGTGGGCTCAGTGGGTGGAATGCCGCGGTGGCTAAATGGCAAGACGGTGCCCATCAAGAAGTGTGGTGGACAAGCCTAAGAGGACGGGCAAGAGTCAAGGGGCTCCAATAGTTGTGTCATCGTGTTGACACACCCCTAAATAGCAAGTGGCAAAGGGGGCAATGGAGCAACGGTGGGCCAAACACAAGTTGGAGAAGTGCAAGGGCCAAGCTTACATGTGCTAAAGAAGCGAAGCGAAACCAAAGCATCGGTAGGAGACACGCTGCATGCAAGTGCCAAGTTCTTGTGCTAACGTGTTGAAGGGGGTACAAGGGATGTCAAAGAGAATAAGAGGCATCCGAAACTACTACGTGCATGTCCAAGAGAGCCACAGAGGTAGAGGACGATGCACATGGAGCAATGGTTGGACCTATGCAGCAATGCCAAGATGGAAGGAGCTGCCAAGATGGAAGGAGTTCAAGTGGAATTCAAGTAATTGTCCTTTCTCGGAATAACAAGTAAAGGGGCCGGCGGGCCAAATGAAGCTTAATACATATTGATGTTAATTGGTTGATAATATCAAGCAAGTTCGTTGCCCAATGCTTGACACGGGAGACATGTCCATGAGGGATTAGTTGTTCTGCTTCTTAGAAGAGCCTGCAACTAGGGCGTGGGTGCCAAAAAATGCAATGGAATGCCTTAAAGGCTATGTCTTTAAGCCACAACAGCCTGGGAAGTGTAAACCAACAAGGGTGTGGGCAATGGTAAGTTTCAAGTATACTGCAAACCTAAGAGTGGGGGAGCCACATCTAGAATCATCTCAAGTGCACGGTAAACCCAAGAGTGGGGGTGCCTCAAGTGCCGGCAAGCCCAAGAGCGGGGGAGCCAATGTCGGGTTATCTTTTAAGGAAGACGGAAGGAACAACAAAGACCATGCAATAGACCGCGTGGTGTGCAAATGTTAAATATTCAAAGTGGAGTCAGGAGCCATAAAGAATAACAGTTGGTCGGTGAGCCACACTTAGTGGGGTGTTTCCTTACTCCAACTCAGGCAAGAGTGCAAATAGAGGGATTTGACTTCGAAGTTGCCGAAGGACCGTGCAAAGCTCGTGTGAACTTAAAGTTTCACCTCGGTTGAGTACGGGGTGCATTGTCATTAGTGGAGTATCTCGAAGCAATCAGAATATGGCGATGGAGTGAAGAGCCGTCAAGGGGGCGGTTGGCTTGCGAGCCACATCTTGTGAGATGTCACTTTGCTACCATTAGGGTAGTGGTACCTAAAACAACTTTGAGAACTCCTGGTGCACATTTGCTTGTTGTTGATGGGTTGGATTTATCAAACTCACAAAGCCAAGAGTGGCAAGAAGGGAGATGTTCTAGCCCAGACACAGGGAAGCGGTGTTGAACTCTAAGTCTAGAGTGACAAAGGTGTTAATACTAAATCAAGGCCGTATCGACGGGACTGAGAAGCCTTGGAAGAGATTGCTTTAATCGGTTCAACATGGGGATATCGGTGGCATGTTCAAGTCAATCCCAGTAGTAAAGATTGCTCACGAAGGAGCATGCTTGGTGGTGCCCATGGACTAGTGGCAGCTATCCTTAGATTGGACTTCAAGCAGAAGCCTGTGACTGCTTCGGATTGGTGATTGCCATATTGTTATTCCATTTCTTGTGCGACAAATAGCACAAGTTGCACATTGTTCGCGCCATGCCCACTAACAAGGTTGGAAGCTTGTTCTCAACCATGAGATAGTTAGAGGCCAAGTGTGAAGAGCCTACGGGACGATGGTCGGGACAATGAATTCTCAAGGTGCCTATTAATAACTCTCACCTAGGAGGGTTGAAGATTTCAAGCAAGTAAGGAAATGTTTCAAAGAAGGGAGCGGTTCCCAAATCTATCAAAGGGTCTTGAAGATGGACTTTTAAGGCCAAACCGAGATGGCAACGGAGAATTAGCCCATGAAGGGGCACGGAGGAGACAGTGGTCCCAACTCCATACAAGAGTCTTGAAGACAGATTTTCAAGACCAAGCCAAGAGGGCAAGCAATGCCCATGAGGGGTATGAAATTCAAGTGCAGGGATGCATTCAAGCAGGCGACTTGGAGACGTACTTCCATGACGCCCGGCCAAGGAGGCCAAATCAAAGCAAGAGTTCTTAGTGGCGACTTAGAGACGGACTTCTATGGCGCCCGGCCAAGGTAACCAAATCAATCTAGCATTCAAGTGACGACCTAGAGATGGACTTCCATGGCGCCCGGCCAAGGTGGGCCAAATCAATCAAGCATTCGTGGTGGTGACCTAGAGACGGACTTCTATGGCACCCGACCTAAGTGACCAATTCAATTCAAAGTTTGAGGAGGCAACTTGGAGATAGACTTTTAAGGTGCCCGGCTAAGGAGGCCATATCAACTACTTCATCAAAAGGTGTGGATCTTATGCATCAACTTGTGCCCGGGGGTGGTCAAGCCGTGTGCCCCACTTTAGCCGGATATTTTCGAGAGGCAAGAGCCAGAGAAGCTGCTCATCGAGTGCCGAGATAGTCCGAGGGGTGACACAACTTTAACTTCAATTTTAAATCTTCAAAATCTTTGTCACCGAGGACGGTGATAGTTCGAGTGGGGGAGAGTGTCATGGTCCACTTCTTTGCGCCCCATGACCACTCAAAAGGGTGCAAAACTTGTGTCTAAGGATTGTCCAAACCTTGTCCAAGCATTGCCCAAACAATGCCTAAACAATGGCCAAGACAACTCCAAGGTATACCAAGGATGACCCAAAGAAGAAACTAAGAGGGCAGTCGAGAAAGCAACGTGACAGTGTCCAAGGCCGCCAGATGTATCAAGCAACGGCGCGGGTGAGGGGCAGCCTAACCTCACTAGTGCCCAACCAAGAGCATCTAACCTCATTTTAGTGTGCCAGCGAGGCCTTGGATAACCTCACTTTGTGCGTGCCAAAGTGCGAGTCAAATGCTAGCAAGATAACCTTACCAAGATCACCCGCGAGGCCCCATTTAACCTCACTTTGGCTTGATCTTTGGTGTGGCATAACTTTAAGCTCCCAAGTCCAAATGTAGCTATGTTTTTTTCTATAGGACCATCTTAAGACGTAGTTTCATGGTTTTGAAGGGTTCTATTTATTGAGTTTTATAGAATTTATAAGAGGCCATTATGACTCCTCATGGGGGTATCATGTTTTGTTGTATCAATTTTGAAATGACTTAGAAAGCATATATAAGAGGGGGGGGGTATGCTCCTACCACCCTCCACCCCACAACTTCTTGTATGGCTAGAGGCATGTCTTGTATATATGTGAGCTATGTAATAATGCTTTTATCAATGAAATATGTTTATTACTTCCACCCATTCTCTAAAGGAGGTTGCTTGACGGTTGGCCATTAACTCTCAATTCTAGCTTCCAAATGAGATAATCCGGGTTTGGCTGGCTTGTTAGACGGACTTGGCAAGTGTTGCACGGGCCACATTTGTGACTGCCAAGCTCACAAAATGTCGGACTGTGACACTGTGCATGAATTTATTGGTGATCAAACCATTAAATAGGGGTTTAAGATGTAGATATTGCTTTCATAGCATGTAAAGATTGTGGAAACCTTTCCTTGGGGGTTCCCCAAGAGCAAAATATCGTCAAAATTTTTCGTTTCTTGAACTTTTTAAGGAAAATGCTATTATCTCAAAATTTTTTGTATAGAATTCTACACCAGAATGATGTGGCGATGACAGTTTTGTAATAAACAAGCATCATGGTGGATTTTTTTATTTTAAAGTGATAGACCCACAACTTAACCACATCATTGTGATGATAAATTATGTATGAATTTTCTGATTGTATAGTATTATTCATTTTTTTAATCACTTGGTCCAACTTCAACACCACATCTTAAAGAACTTCAGAATTTGATCATCTTAAATTTCAACTGAGTCATCACAAAATATTACATAGTCCCAAGTTTTCAAACCTTTTTTCTTAAAAATGAAACCAAACATATATTACCTCATTGTGACTTCCATAGAGATCCAAATTCATCGACTAGTCACGGCTTCTCGTGAAAGTGAGAGTTTACGTGGAAGAGGAAACATGTTGATGTTTTTTTGGGTAGCAGTTAAAGGATTGAAAACAAAGGTTTATATTATCTTTTTAACTAGTCATTAACGTACTGAATAAGGTGTTTCTAAGAGAATAACCCAACCTACCAAATACCTTTTTATTAAACTGTAAAAAAGCAAGTAGTAGTCATCCTCATCAATGCCTGTTTTAGAATCTACATATATATATATATATCTAACCATCTAATAAGTATGATGGATACGTGCTGTTTTCGGACTCCCTCATTTTCTCCTCCTCGCTTTTTGTTTGTGTTGGCTTTATCACCTTTTGTTTGTTTTGTTTTTTGCTCGGTAGATATTGGCCTTTCGAAACTTGATAGACATAACGCCAGCTTTGTTTTTGCGTTGGTTTTTGTGTGATTCAGCCATTTTGTGCCACCTCATTTAATTACTGTAGCCGATAGACGTTTGCCCAGGCTTTTTGACCGACCACCATAGTTACACGTCTTTCTCTCTCTCTATGTTATCTCTTCTGTGCGTCAGTTGCTCTCTTATTCAGCTTGGGGTTTGATATCTTCTTTCTGTCGATCGCCTTTGACGCTTGTTTTGGAGGGCTCAATTCTTCTAGGAGAGATAAAAATCCCTTGCCCTATGAGATTATGTACCGAGCTTTAGGTTCTCGATGAGTTTTCAGTGTCTGTGGGTTTGGATTTAGTATCTGTTTCAACCTGAAATCTCCGGCTTCGTCATCGGCTGAGATCTATGGTCTTTGCTTTGGGTTCTCGATGAGTTTTCATTGTTTGTGGGTTTTGATTTAGTATCCGTTTGAACCTGAAATCTCCGGCTTCGTCATCGGCTGAGATCTATGGTCTTTGTCAGTGCTATATATTTGAGGGTTCTGTATGTACACAGGGTCCTGTATTTTAGGGATCTATATATTTCAGGGTTCTGGGTGATTTAAGGTTTTTAATGTAGAACTTATTTTCTCTGGCTGAGTCTTTGCATGTCTTGGGTTTTGGTATTTTTGTGAACTAACTCTGTTATTGTTTGTTTTTCCTAACCAGTATCAACGAATTTGGTGGATTCAGATCGTTGTTTGACTGCTGGGTTCTGTTCTTCTTCGACTAATCTCTCATCGTCGAGCCCAGGTAGGTATTTTGTTTTGTAGATTTACTGGGCTTTTATGAATGAAGGTTGTTTAATCTTTTTTGATATTCTTGCTGCTTTATGTGTTTTGTTCTTCCTGTACAAAATTTTACAATGCTGCTGGTTTATGTGTTTTGTTCTTCCTCTAGAAAACTTTGGAGTATTTCATTGTTGTTCCTGTAGAAAACTTTGGAGGCTTGCTGCTTTATGTGTTCTGTTGTTGTTGTAGAAAACTTCGGAGTATTTTTTTAATAGTAAAGATTCAGTCTTCAAGTTGACACAGTTGTGAGTAAACTGGTGATGCCTGAGATTTTTGTTATGTATTTTAGTTCTGCACTGTTTGAGCTGCTGATTTTTGCCAAACAAAAAACCCCTCCTGCTTTGCTCTGCCTAATCTACCAAAATCTGAATTTTATGTATGAGTATTACGTCCTTAAGAGGCCAATGATTCTACAGAATAAACAAATTCTTAAGATCTGACCAGCTAAGGCAAACCAGCAATATTAAGAGGAATTATGGATTCTGACACCCATCAATTTTTTTTAGCTGAAATTATCATGCTTCCTCATAGGTTTATTTATATTTGTAGAAATGAAAAGGAAAAAATCCTCAAGTGGTAATAGTAAAGAGGGGAGTACGAAAGCTCAAGAGGAACAGAAAGCAACGTTAACAGAAAATGCTGAACCAAAGGTTGTCCTAAATATTGAAGCTATGCAGATAGGTAACAATCTGTGTAATACTAAGAAATAATTTATTTGGGTGTCAGATTTGATTACAATGAAAATTGATAGAAAATGCTCCCCAAATAAGAAGGCCTAATAAAGAATATGCGCATATGACTGAGTATAGACTGAGAGGTGTTTTTGTAGATTGTCAAAATAGAAGCGTACAAATACATAAAGCTATACCAAGCCGATATGCTAGGCTACCTGAAGATAAGAAGTAGGAAATACTAAGGAAAAAAAGATAATCATATGCAATGAAGAAGAGAACCGAAGCAATAGGTATATTGTTTGTTTGTTCAATAATTGAAAAGTTTAGCCTAGCATTCTTTAAATATGCTGTAATTAGATGGTCAGGCTTTAATTCATCTATCCATTTATAGATTATAAAAATAAGCGAGCTACTGAAAAGAAACCCCCTCGTAAGCGGTATGCTGAAATGCCGGAAGAAAAGAAAGTAGAAAAAAGAAAGAGAAAAAGATATGCGTATGCTAAAAGCAAGAGAATTATCCCCCTAGGTATGTTCTCGGTTAATATTGCGTTGGATCTTATAAGTTTCAAATAGGTAGGTATTTATTCGGTTTGCAAAATTAAAATTTCAATTTACTCACTTGAAAGAGATCGTTTAATAAGCATTACTAAAAAAACAACATGATGACCCTGCAAAAAAAAAAAAACCCCTCCCCCCCCCCCCCCCCCCCAAAAAAAAAAAACCACAAAGTTCCATGTGCAGGCACAGAGCCTATGCCAAAAAAAAAACAAAACCTTGAATGCTCTTGCATCTAGAGCTAAAGGCGTCTTGATAAGTGACATGCCTCGCCAAACTGTGCAAGGTCAAGTATAAATTCAATACACAACCCCTAATATTATAACTTCTAATATGTTAACATTTGCATAGTTGTTACTAAACATGCAAACAGCTCGACATTCCAGCATACCGTGTGGATCCTTGGCTGATAAAGGCAAGGCTCAAATGAACTTTTATAGTTTATTCGAGCTTGGTAAGCAATATTCCATTGCATGATAGTATATTAATTGTTACACTTAATTTAGAACCTGATCATAATAAAACAATTTTTCATATGTGGTCGTAGGCACATCATCGAATCCCCATGCTGCTACTATTCGTCCTCAAGATTATCCTTGGCATCTTATTGGTTAGAATGTTTCTTTCCTTCTTCTCTCACCAATTTCTTAAAGATCAAATCCTTGTTTCATCTTCTTACGAGTATTTTAAAAAAACCAGCTTTTTAATAATCTACTATCATATATAGATTTACTAACCTTCCCTGATGGAGCTGTCAATCACATTACCTCATTTACTTCAATTGAAACTGATGCCAATTGTGCTAGCCAGTCTGACAATTACCATATTGGTCAGTATGTTTACAACACGTCCAAGTACAACTCCTTTAATATGTTCCTTCATTATTATGATTATATATTGTAGTTGGCGCGAATATGATGAAGAAAAGGAAAAGAAGCACACAAGGTAATTAGGTCTTTTAATACATAGCTTTCAAAATATTCATGTAAGAAACCAAAAAAAAAACCCCAGGCCACTTCTTCTACAAATAAAAATCTGAAAACACGCGTCTCTTGTTAGGTGGGAAGAAATGCAAGCGGCCTATTTTAGAAGACTTACTACCTGAGCCAGATGTATTACCGATAGTGAAACCCTGCAAACATTGCAAAGCAAAGAGGTTTTATCTTGAACCAAATGGTTTTTGTTGTTGTGATGAGGAAGTGCTATTAATGACCAACAAGGCTCCTGAAGATCTATACAATCTATATTATTCACGTTTAGATGATTCAATAGCATTCCAAAAATATATTCGTGCTTACAATAACACATTTGCATTTACATCATTTGGAGTTAAATATGATAAGGATTTGTGTAGGAGAAACAAAGGTATTTACACTTTTAGAGTTCAAGGGCAAGCCTATCATTATATTAATGAACTGTTGCCACCAAATGGACATTCTTCTCATTTACAGTTGTATTTCTATGATAGTGAGCATGAAGTTGATAATCGAATGAATCTTACAGATAGTCTAAATCCTAATATTTTGAACAGGCTTATTGAGATTTTAAAGATCAATCCATATGCTAATTTTTTCCGTAGCCTCTTTAATATCCCTGATTTGGAAAATCATAAAATTGTGCTAAGGTCAAATATTCTTGGTTTAGACCAAAGAATCTACAATGCTCCTTCAAATTCTCAAGTAACTAGAATATGGGTAGAAAGTAGTGCTGATGTAGAACATAAAGAGCGAGACATTATTGTCTATAATCATTCCGGTTATAGTCATAGGGTACAGTATTATTTTGGATGTTTTGACTCTTTACAGTATCCCTTATTATTTTCCTATGGTGAGAGTGGCTGGCATCAAGGAATACAAAAAATAAAGCGAAAATTCAGAAGTTTTTGTGAAGGCTTACATTTAGTTAATCCAACCCAAATAGTCTCTGCAAATGATTTATTTCAAAAAGAAACGAGAGGTAATCATGATATATACATGACCACTAAATTGTGCTACTCTTTAACTACTTGGCTAATATTATAACTAATAAATTGCAGTTTCCCAATTGGGCTAAAGGAATGAAATTGCAGTTTCATGTCGTGAATATTACTGCTACAAATTACAAATGCGACCACCTGAGAAATCTATGCTGCTGCGATCAGGCCATCTCTTGCAACAATTTGTTGTTGATATGTACATAAAAATTGAAACTTCTAGATTAGACTACTTTCGCAGTAGGCAATATGAAATTAGAGTTGCATTATATCAAGGTATCATCGATAGCATTGCCATAGGTGAAAGTAACGGTGCCAAACTTGGCCACAGCTTTCACTTACTTATGTCTTCAATAGATATAAATAATCAGCTTAGCTTGGAACTTCTTGAAAAACACACATCTTTTCTAAAGAAGTATGTATTAATGATAACGTCCTACTTAAAAATGATAATGAGTTCAATTGTTTCAAATTTATAAGGTATATGTACCAATGAATCTTAAACACTAAATTATTTTTCTACATCATACCGCTGCTTGTAAATGACAATTTTAAACCATCCTTCCAAAATTTATTTTAAACAAACACAAATCAAATTCTATTTACTATAGATGCCACTTTGAAGTCCAACTTGAAGATGAATCAAGAATCATTATTACTACTTTGTTTGGCAAGAATGCTGAAAAGCTCTTTCCTTTTTCTGCCACTGAATTAATGGAGAAAACAAATGAGGTATTACCCTTTAAATTGCCATGAAATTACCTCCTAATCTTAACTACTAATAATAATTCAGTAACATACTCAACTATTCTTGGATAGGATGGATTCGTTGATGTCCACATGTTCAAAGATATTTTAGCAACAACAAAACAATTTGTTCTTCTCAAGACCTACCAGTTTGAAGCTCGGGATGAAATGCAGCAGAAGTTCAATATTGTGTCAGTCCATGACGAGCTGCCCCAGAGCTCCATGGCTGCTTCTTCACAGCCTATGGACTGACACACCTTAACCATGACATATATCTATGTATATATATCTAACTATAGGTAATCTTAACTTAGATATGCTTGTACCTTAACAAACCACAAACTGACATTTTTGTACTATGATAACCCAAGCCATATGCTTTGTTAAGCTTCCATATGTCATTTTATGACATATATATTAGCATGCAAACAAACCTAATATGTTTCCTGTGTCGAAACATATTCCTCATGCTCATGTTTGCTATATAATATAGGAGGCTTTCTTTTGCTTACTTTTGAAATGTAAATATTAACAAAAAATGTAATATATGAACTCAAAAAAACAGGCAACTACCAAAAATACTCAATTTTGCACTATATATATGCTTTCGAAAGCCTGAAGCATCACCAGGTTCCAGCTTTGTGATACATTATGTCTTTTTATGTTACTTCTTAACCCTTGCACAATATTGCTCTCTGATGCACAAGATTAGATGTGCTATTCAAACATTAGAAGCAAAATTGATTACTTAGATATAATTCATGCTTGAACTAGCATACAATAAAAACTTATCAAACTTGAAATCTATGACAGGCCAAACCTATGTAACAAGTGTTCAAAACTCAATGTACAATATTACAAATTTATTTCTTGCTTTCATTTATGCTTCTACAGTATTGTTTTTACTACTTCTTTCCTAACTTAATTCCATATGCCTTTAAATTATATTAACTTAATTCAAGCCTAACAGCCTAAAGTGACAATTATATCTATGTCTCGCAGAGTTTCCACCCATGTTTGAAAACACCCGCAACCCCCCTGTGCAGCCACCCTCTAATGATAATGATGATATTTATGGGTAGAGAAGCAAAACACAATAACCAAACCACTACATATTCACTGGTAAGGTAACTTGGAGGGTCAATGAGTCTATCTATTTGATAGCTCTCATAGGCAACCATTGTTGCAACCATGATAAATGTAAATGGCTTTTGCTTCTCCAAATGATGCCTGAGCCTACAAATCATCAGAGCCCATTTGCTCCTTTGTTATTACTGAAAAGCATGTTCATGCAACTATAGACCTACACGGTCTCAAAACAATTTCCATACCATTTCCCTCTGATTATTACAATTTTTCCAATTTAGCAGTAACTTAGATATGTAATCTTTACCTAACAGTCTTTTCCATTGGTAATGTTTGCAGGAAAGGTAAAAATTCCTTCCTCTATCAAGCTATTTATCGAGCCTTACATTCTCTATGAGCTTTCATTGTCTCTGCTTTTTCATTTAGAATCTCTTCCAACTTGAAATGTTCATGTTCTACAGATGGTAAGATGTATGGAATTTGTTGCTGCTATGTATTTCAGCGTTATTTATGTACATACGATCTAAGGTATTTGTTGTTTGTCTTAGATTGGCCTCTTTCACTAGAGTCATTTTGCCGCTTCATTGTGGCTTGCCCCAGCTATTAACTTCTCTAGGTGATTTGCAGTTTTTAATGTAGAACAAATTTTTGCAACCTCACTTTTACATCCCTTCGATTTTGTAATTTTTGACAAGCAGCTCTGTTATTTTTAGTCTTGCTAACCAGTTTCAACATATTTAGTGGATTGAGATCATTGTTTCATTCTTGAGTTCTGTTCTTCTTTTGATTGTTTTGCTTTTTGCTTGTTAGATATGTCCTTTTAAAACTTGATAAACATAACACCAGCTCTGTTTTTGCATTGGTTTTTGTGTCATCCAACCATTTTGTACCAATTCATTTAACTACTATAGCTGATAGATGTTTGCCCAGGCTTTTTGACCAACAACCATAGTTAGACGTCTCTCTCTATGATGTCTCTTCCTCTGGCTTCTACCCATTCAGATCTTCTGTGCGTCATTTACTCTCTTATTCAGATTTGGGTTTCATCTGTCGATCACCTTTCACGCTTATTTTGTAGGGCTCAATTTTTGCAGGAGAGCTAAAAACTCCTTCCCCAATGATATTATGTACCGAGCTTTACATTCTGGATGAGTTTTTACTTAACCCTAATGATCTAATCTTGCAATTATAACTTTGTCTCTGCAGCTTGCTAACAACATTTCTACACCCTACTATGGCAATGATGCTAATTGCTGTTGGAAACAAAATGTAACAATGAAACTTCTAAATATCCATTGGTAGGGTAAATTGGAGGCCCAATGAGAGATCTATTTATTTCGTCTCTTATAAGCAACCATTGTTGCAACCATGATAAATGAAGACATGTTTTGCAGTTCCAGTACATAGCTGAGCCTGCTAACTTATTGACTGACAACCATAGTTTGGCGTCTCTCTCTATGTTATCTCCTCCTCTGGCTTCTTTCCATTCAGATTTTCTTTGTGTCATTTGCTCTCTCATTCAGATTCGAGTTTCATGACTTCTCTCTGTCGATCACCTTTCATGCTATGATATTATGTACCGAGCTTTAGCTTCTGGATGAGTTTTTACTCAACCCTAATGATCTAAACTTGCAGTTATAACTTTGTCTGTGCAGCTTGCTAACAACATTTCTACACCCTATTATGGCAATGATGCTAATTGATGTTGGAAACAAAATGTAACAATGAAACTTCTAAATATCCACTGGTAGGGTAACTTGGAGGGCCAATGAGAGATCTATTTTTTCATCTCTCATAAGCAACCATTTTTGTAACCATGATAAATAAAGACATGTTTTGCACTTCCAGTCCATAGCTGAGCCTGCCAACTTATTGTCCCAACTTACATCTGACTTTATGAACTTAGCCTTCTTATATAAGCCAATCCATTTCTTTACTATTCCACTTACCACGCATCATAAGCACCTTTAAAATGTTAAACGCTGAACTTGTTCATCTAAATATGAACCTAAAATATCAATGATTTCTTCACCAAAAAAGAATACTAAAAATGACTTCGTATCTATTATCTCTTATTTATGCTTTTCTCAGATCTTATCTACTGCCTCTATAATATGGTTTTTCTTACAGGTTCACAGTTTGAGCTTCTTGATAAAGTAGGCCACATATTTTCATATTCCAGTCTATATTTGTTCATCTTTAGCCTACATTTTATTTTGAATTTACCTGTTTCAATCCCTTGCTTTGTTAATATGCTTTCTATTACCTCTTTATTGCACCTATTTTGCACAATTCCTTTCTTTCTTTGATCTGTCATATTTTAAAACTTCATTGTCACTTGCTCCACTTGATATCTTCACTTTGTAGCCTGGTTGTTTTTCAAAGTCATGGTTTAGCTCCTTTATACATTGTGATTTGTAGCTTTCTCGCATGATATGTATCTGTGTTCTGGTTTATGTCTTTAAAACATTACAATTTTTGCTTATCCCTAATATTCTAAAACTGCAATTATAACTTTCTCTCAATAAGTTCTTACTTGAAATGTTATAGCCAACTAATAGAGTACTTATAATTATTCTTTGATATTGCTTTGGCTTTTGATGACTACTCTTTCAATTACATTAATAATTATCAATTTTCAATTGCATTAATGATTGTTGTCAACTAACGAAACAATTGAACTTCAAAGCTTAAGCTTACCAACTGAGCATCTTTGTAAGAATGGCAAGATTTTTGCTTGTAATGCAAACATGCATGTGTCTGTCATCTCATGAAGAAATGTTAAAGTTTTTAACATCTTTATTTTCCGGATCATTTGTAGCAGCCAAAAATTGAATATTGCTTTCTTTTTTCTTTCATACCATATGTATAAACTGTGAAATCACATCTCTAACCATCTAATAAGTATGATGGATATGTGCTGTTCTCGGACTCCCTCATTTTCTCCTCCCCACTTTTTGTTTGTGTTGGCTTTATCACCTTTTGATTGTTTTGTTTTTTGCTCGGTAGATATTGGCCTTTCGAAATTTGATAGACATAATGCCAGCTCTGTTTTTGCGTTGCTTTTTGTGTGATTCAGCCGTTTTGTGCCATGTCATTTAATTACTGTAGCCGATAGACGTTTGCCCAGGCTTTTTGACCGACCACCATAGTTACACGTCTCTCTCTCTCTATGTTATCTCTTTTGTGTGTCATTTGCTCTCTCATTCAGCTTGGGGTTTGATATCTTTTCTCTGTCGATCGCCTTTGACGCTCGCTTTGGAGGGCTCAATTCTTCCAAGAGAGGTAAAAATTCCTTGCCCTATGAGATTATGTACCGAGCTTTAGGTTCTCGATGAGTTTTCACTATTTGTGGGTTTGGATTTAGTATCTGTTTCAACCTGAAATCTCCAGCTTTCTCATTGGCTGAGATCTATGGTCTTTGCTTTAGGTTCTCCCTCAATGCTTACATATCTTGGGTTTCACTATTTTTGAGCAATACCTACTATGGCAATGATGCTAATTGCTGTTGGAAACAAAACGTAACAATGAAACTTCTAAATATTCATTAGTAGGGTAACTTGGAAGGCCAATGAGAGATCTATTTATTTCATCTCACATAGGCAACCATTGTTGCAACCATGATAAATGAAGACAAGTTTTGCATTTCCAATCCATAGTTGAGCCTCCCAAATTATTGCCCCAACTTACATCTGAGTCTATCAACTTAGCCTTCTTATATAAGCCAGTCCATTTCTTATAAAGCTACATCCAGCACATGAAAAGATAAAAAGTGATAAAATTCTTGTTGATTTGAGCTGCTACCGATTTTTCAATTCAACATAAAGCTCCAAAATAGATTAAAAATATACATACCCAATAACAAAAACCGGAAGCACCTCAAACCAACAAATATTCTATCATCATTATTCTTGAATCACATTTGTCCAGTTTGATTCAAATTGTGCAGAGCTCTGTTTAGCTTTAGGTATAATATTGATTCAGAGTTTCATCACGATAGTTCGACAATCTTCAGAAGGTCTAAATTTTCCCTCTCTACATTTTTGGATATTGTTTCACTTTTTTATATTGCTTCATAAATGTTCCCTCTCTGTTTACCTTTTGGAGTGTTTGAATTTATGCTCTTTTACCTGCTGTCAGCTTTTCTATTTACTTCTCGAAAAAAGCAATTACTCAAAATATATCTCAAACGTCTTTATTGGTAGCATTACTTGACATCCGACTCTCTTAACTAATTGTTTATCAATTTTCTCTCCCCAAACATAGACCCACATAACAACCTAGCCATACACTTTAGGAGGTGCAACTGTAACTTATCCTTAATTTCCCGAATATTTATATATGGTTTTCCAAATAGCTTCCTTCAATTTGTCTTGTAAGTTTTATCTTCAGTTTTGAAATGACTTTCTTGTGAGGCCATTCATGGGCTTGCCATTTGCCTTCGCCTCCTCCTCTCCCACCCCAGGCCTTCGCAGCTCTTATGTACCAACAAAAAAACAATTGAGCTCAGTTTGTTTTAGCCTATCAATTATGCCTGTAAATATTGATATATCTTAAACTGACAATGGATCTTCTTTTTGAAGTTGTGTGGATTGGGAAAAAAAGATCATTGTTAAAATTTTACTGAAAAGGCCCATCTCTCTTAGCTAGAGGTTCTAACAAATTTCTCTAATTCAATTTGTGGTAGATTTATTTTAAGAAAAAAGTTGCTGTTTTGTGTTGACTCCCTTTCTTCAAAGAGGAGAAGAAGTTCCATGGAGAGGAATTTAAATCCAAGACATTGCACTGCACGTTTCATACATGTTATCTTTTTTTGATCTAAATTTTTTTTTTTTATCTTGATGAACTTGAAGTTGCTGTACAAAATATTGTTTCTCTCTCTTATTCTCTGTAATACATTAATTTTCTGTCATCCCTGCAATCTAACCTGGGATAATAAACTGACTGATTCAATATCAGAAAACCATTCTCTTCATTTTCTAATTATTCAACAGTCCTGTAAAAGATTTGTTCTTAGTAATCACCCATTTATGGGTCCAGGAGCATGCTGTGCACCAATGCTATGCCGAAAAAAGTCACTTGGATTTGAGGTATGCTTCCAACATTGGTGCCATGTTTAAGGTTTTCCTTTCATGTGTTTTTGACAATTTTCTGCTTGTTTTCCCCAGACTTCATTCTTCTGGTGAATCTCTACACTATGATTGGCCAAAATCAATTTATTTTCCATGACCTCATTTTCTTCTAATGACGATCAATTACTTTTCATACATACAAATAGAAATACAACCACAAATAATGCATATTGCCATCAAAATCATCTACCAGCCACAAGAACATTTTTGTGATGTATAATCTCATTTGCAAGAAATTACAGCTATCCTCCTTAGACATGTATACGCACTGAAAAAGATTATCAATCCAAATTGCAATGTTCATTTATCTTTTTATCTCCTCTGGACCCAAAAAAAAGTGCGTATGTGTGTGTGCGTGTGCGTGTGTCTGTCTATATGATCCTGAGCTCACAAAATTCAAATTACTGTGTAATATTTTTGTATTTTCTCCTTGAACTTTTCATTTTCTTGTTGTTCTTCTTCTTGTTCTTCGCTTGTCTCTAGCTTACTCATGCATTTTTTTGTCTTTTCATTAGTGAATATCACACCTAAAAATCACCTTTTCTATATTTTCGTCCTATTTTCTGTTTTCCCCAAAATTGTATGTAGTGACCATTTTCAATTCTTTATCATTTGCTATGTATATATGACCATATATATGTATGATAATTTGTGGTATTTTCTCTTTGAGTATTCATTTTTGTTTTTCAACTCTCAGCTTTCTTGCTCAACTTTGGACGCTAATAAAGACATTGTCACTGCAAACTTTCACGTCCATCAAAGCTATATATAAAGCATACATCCAGCTTTTCAGCCATGGTAAATGTTCATTTTTTCCATTGAACTTTCACATTTGCTGCTGCACTTTCAAGGCTAATAACGATATTTTCAGTGCATAGTACCAGGTCCGTTTTCAACATAGCTTATTTTTCTGTCTTCTCATTATAATTAAATTTTATCATTCCTACATTTTAAATGCATATATGTTTTCCCTTTTTTTATTTTCATACAAATCTAAAAATATTTTCCACTATAAATATACAACTAAATTCTAATTACTCAAAATATATACACTATATCTCTTCAATTGCACACTCATACTATTTTTATAAAAAAATTAATAAATAGTCTAAAACAAAAAAATTTATGCAACATAAATATTTTAACTACATTAGATAACTGGCAATGATGAGAATTATTTCCCCAAAAAACAAAAAAAATTTAGCGCAGCACAAATGTCCTACTTACCTATTGGCGGGGCAATTCAGAGGGTTAATGAGAAATCCATTTAATCAATAGATTTCCTCATAAGCAATTGACTTTGCCACCATAGAAGCCATGGAAAATTTGTGAATATGAAAATCTGAGCTAGTATAATATTTTATTTTCACTTACTTTTCCTGATAAATATACTATAATTTTCACTTATCACTCAACTCTTATATTTTATACCACCATCACACAAATTAATTATCAAATTTTTTTTTCTTCTTTCTCTTTAATATTATTATTTACAATCATATTCACTAATAAACATTCTTCCTGCCACCTACCAATTAAGACAATTGTAAAGCTCAATACTTTTTTATTCTTCTCTTTATTTACAGGTATCTCATTTCTGTTTAATGTTACCAATATTTCTGCTTTTCTTTTCAAATAAAAAATTTAGAAATTTGTTAGTGTTGCTCTTTCACACGATAGAACACTATATCTGACAAATACTTCATAAAAAAAAAAAACTTAAACCAAACAACAATTTGTTCTTCCTTACACAACAAACACTAATCCTAATTATTATTATTTACCTATTTAACAAATTAAATTGCACAAATAAAATTCCATGAAATTCACCCCCCACTTGTCATCTGTTTTTGTGAAATAGATAGCTAAACTAATACAGTCAATCCATCAAGCTCAACAAATCTGTTTATCATAATATCTAATTATAGTAACTTTTGCACATTCAAATTTCTGCACCATAGCCTTTATGTATGAGTTCCAGAATTATCATAAGTAAACATCATCCTCTTTCCAATTATTGTCACTAAATCTTCATTCTATTTACAATTTAGCCCATTATTTTGTCTTATTACTTTACTTTTCATCCAAGTCAATCTCATTGCATCATTTTCATTGTGTTGCTATCATACTTTCATATTTCATTCTTGTCATTACATCATCTACTATGTCTTTTTGCAAACGAAATTTACAACACTTTAGAACTATATCATACTTGAATAATTTTGTATTTTTTTTTAAAGTTTGCTTTATCAATCACAAGTTACAACTTAAAGCACAGACCTTCATAGAATTATTCCTCAGTTAGTCAAAAATATCATCTTCCCTCTCATAGGTGTAACCATCATTACAATTAATATTCTATACAAACATAAATAACCTTTTCTTGTGTCCATTTAATATATTTCCTTTAGAAAGGTAATATTTAAAAATAATGATCTATGGAAATAAAAGTAATTGGTGACAATAATTACTTTATAAAAACATAAAATATTCACTTATATTTTTCACAAATTACTTCTATTTCCGTAGCTCATATTTTTCAAATCTTACCTTTTTAAACAAAATGCATATTACTTAAATAATAATACAAAATATATTTAAATTCAAAAACAAAATACAAACTTACAAATCCTCTCTAAATAATAACCATTATACAATAACTCTTCATTAACAACATATAAAAAACACTAAAATCCTATACTTAGACCTCATTGGTTACCTATAAATATTTCTCCACCCTCATTTCGTTATGATAAAAAACTTAACCACACATAACAAATTATATAAACAAAATTTTTAATTAATTAAACCTTCCTTTAATAAGTTTAGCTTTTGAATAATTTCTTCATCAACATTTGAACATAACACCAAAACCATATTTCTTCAGAAATCTTACATTTAGCTTAATCAATAGGCATATATTGCTCAATATATATTATCTAATTTTTCATCTGTATCATAGTTTCAAATCAACTTACACATATAACACACTACTAAAAAAACATAAATACAAATATATCTCATCACTTCTAGCTATGTTCTTTGGGACATGTAAAGTATCATTATTTGTATTAAAAAACTAATACAATCTTTTCCTTATAAATATGCACTTACATTGAATTAATTACTATGTACAAATATTTATGCTAAGCATGTCCCCAAAAACATCAATCATGAACATTTTAATTAAAAAAAATACAAACTAATCTCTTTCTAAAAGCACCATTATCTATTTAATAATCCTAACCATATACTACAAAATTAAAAATGAATTTTTTTTTGTTGGTATAAAGTGCTACCAATTTTTTATGTTCAATATAGAACCTTAAAATATAAAAGCAAACCAACTAAATCAATGACAAAAAATCGGTAGCACCTCAAACCAACAAGAAGTCTTTCATCATTATTCTTGTAGTTAAAAATACAACCCTTTTATAGCTCAAGTGTTTTAGATACACTCTTCTATAACTACCAAACCACAATAATCACTTCTTGCTAAAACTTGTATACACAATCCACTATTTTAACATACTTTCATTACCTATATATGATCACTTTTTAAATATAAAACCACTAAATTACACTCTCCATGAAACCCAACATAGATTTATTCACATTTTATTTACAAAACAATAAAATATTTAGTATTCACAAAACCTGCAAATCCCCCATCACTACTTTCATTGCTTCGATGAAGATAACTGTTTATAACAATGCACCCACACACCATTATTTGTTATACATTCAGAACTAAAATTTTTTCATCTAAAATATATTCAGAAATCATTTTTCTTAGCTTCAATACTCACAAACACAACTTCCTTATTCTAAGTTTTCATGCTTTTAACATTTTTCTGTGTTGCTGCCATTCATTATTCTAAATTCAATTGGCTTAAAACTTTAGTATCTATATTTTGTTACCACTATTTAATTTCCTAAAATCTAATTCACATCTTCAATTAAAATGCATTGAATTATTTCTCGTTTTAGTATATTTTCTTATTAAACTTCATGAGCTGCAATTTAATACTTGTTATTGTGCTATTTAAAAAAACTATTTTTACTTTCTGCATTAAAATTATTCTAAATCTAATATTAATGCTCCATCATATGTATTATAACATATATAAATCAACACTTATAAATCAATTACTAAATAATAAGCATAACTTTCTATCAATAACAAACTTCTAGCATCATTTCTATCTAAAATTGACCTTCTTAATTTTGGGATATATTTGCATTGTTCAATTTGTAGTTAAGTCAACTCATTGTAATTATTTAACAGCTCCACGTCATGTCTTTGAAACTGCACTATTTTGATTCACTCTGCAAATTTTAATACCCTTCTCTTTCTCCCTTGTGCTTTTTTTTTTTTTTTTCCACTGACACACTTCCATCTTTGTATAATTTATATACTAAAAATCACGTTCCCTTCTTTTGTTTTACAGCGATATTCAGGAGTTTGTGTTCTTAAAACTTGTAATGTGTTCATTGCCAATTTTATTTTTTCCCTTGTTATTACATGATCTATTTTACAAACCATTTCTCAAAATAAGATTTCAAATCAAGCTACATGATCACTTCTACAAGCTAATATTCTATTCAAATGGCATAAACACATACCCATGAAGGTGTTGTAAAAGATCTGAAAAATGCTGGCAATGCTCAATAGGAGATCCCTTCTCATAGATGAATCCTTAATCAACTATACTACTGCTCTTCTTTTCTCATATAGAGAAGAAGGTAACCTTTATATCCTTGATTCTCTTATCTATATGTTTAAATTCCTTATTACTTACTTTTTTTCAAAATTGTTACGAACAATACTCCTCTCTCATTTATTGCAATATATTTTCTCTTTTTAAAATGATTTTAAATAAATGATATGGTATGGAGTTTTATTAACAATAATCAATAGAGTGTCAGCTTTGGCCTTCTTTTTATTTAAAATATGAGAACATACATATTGTATAGACCCTTTTCCCTGGTGATAATGACAGTGAAGGATCTTCACACGTTGTACCTTGATATTGCACCCAAAACATCAATGTCAGAAATCAAACGAACATCTATACAACAGGTAAGTAGGCTAATGCATGTTTAAATTTAGAATGTTGTTAATATGTAAGCTAATCAACATGACATTCCAAATAGGCACTGACCTCCTTTTGCGATGCTTTGAAATCTGTTGGAGATATGTGGATGAGTAAAGATGAGTGGATGGACAAATCCCAGTGTATAACATACAATAAGATGCAAGCCAACCAGTTGGAACAACATGGTATGTCAAGTTTTTTACTCGAGATGATTTTGAGTTTTACTGATTCGAGCTGACAATAATTTTTTTTTTTTTTTGGAAAATCAAATAGCATTGTCAATGCTCAATGAAATGATAAAGATAGCAAGACAAAGGTCGTTTAATTTAATGGATCAAGATGAATCAATTAAAGCTTGCAGTCCCCGAACTGATGCATTCGAGAAGACTTCATCTGAGCCGTCCTACTTAGACAGCAAAACTCCCTCTGGTTCTCCAGCCACTCCAACTTCTGTCCTTCCTCAGATGACGAATCGTTCCAGGTCTGCTTATTCCTTGCCTCTTCTCTTGCTTCTGAGAGTTCAGGCTATCGGGAAGTTGAACCCCATTTATGTCAAGCTCCTCTCGTTCCACATGTTCTCTTACATGGCAAACTCAGAGCAGATAAATACAACAGTTGAGGAACTAAAACAGGAGAAGGAAGCAAAAAACAGCTCTGAAATTACAGTAGCAGGTGGCATTGAGGTTCCTGCCAAGCTAGACCATGACGAGCTTCAGGTAATGAAAAAAGGTCTTAAAAAGTTCGGGCTTCCCCTACCCCCCTCCCTTGCAATATTGTAATCATTTTTAATCAGCACAAAGAATATATCGTTCTTCGAGAATATATTACTTTAGGAAAGGGATTTTATTATCTGATTGGGGTCTCCTTTGACCTTTTCCTCATAAATTTCACTGTTAGGCAAAACCCTTTTGAGTTAGTGACGTAGACTTACTTAATTATTATGTCCTAGAAATGATGTGTTTTGAGACTAAGACAGGTGACATCTTAGTTTCAAGAGTAGGCACTCTGAAGAGTTGGTTCGTTGATCAATAACTCAAGCAGACTGAATGAAACCAACGTTATTTAGGACGGAATGGCTGTTCTTGTTTTATTTTTTATTTTTTTAACAAGGGATTGTTTGCGTATAGGTCCACGCTATTATGGTAAAATTTGAATTTCTGATATTTAGTCTATAAGAAAGTTCTCAATTTCATATGAAATCTGAATGTATTGATTCTTTTTCCCCCCTAAGGTCAAGTTTTGTGCATGCTAGTAACTAATTGGATACCAACTGGAACTTGCTAACTGAATGACGTTGCTTGAAAACCACAGTTCTTGATGTGTATTTATTGTCTATCATAGAAAAACTTGAAATATTGCCTTGAATGCTATCAACTTGTACTGATCCACTTGTACTCTATGTGCTGAAGTGTGTGCACTTTTTTCAGGCAACTTTGGATTATTAATTAACTACATGGTTTGGAGTGATTGAAACGTGGAATGGCATTAGTTTCTGGAGCCAGGTCTACATTGAACCCAAATACACCTCTTTATCCCTGCTGCCGCTCGCCAAGTGGAGCATTTCTCACCAGAATGGTGGGATCTGGTCAACACTGCAGCTTGTTTCTGTGACTACTGGCTTAGCCAGCACCAGGCAGAGGATAGTTTTTATGACAATGATGAGGATGAGTTCAGCGGCAATGATGTCGTTGATCTATTACTAGATACAATTGATCTTGGTGTTCATGATGAGTTCTCAAATATCGAAACTTAGTTTGAAGATTTCATCCGGTCATCTGAAATTGGAGAAGCAAACAAATTATCTTTCTACTGATATATTTGATAATTTTTGCTACTTGTAAGTTTACATGGAGATAAAGTACTTGGTGCATTTCAATTCAACTCTCCCCCTTATGTGTGCCTGCTCATAGCTGGAGATCCACTGCTTGATATATTTGGGAACTTTATATCTAGATATTCCATTTTATCTTTCAATAATATTGCTGCACGCCCATACCTCATGCTTAACTGACCTTGGCTTTGAAAATCAAGTTTGGTAATGCATGCTGAGGCACAGATGAGAAGTCTCACTAATGCTTTTCGCATGCCACAGTTTGGCAGCCTTATAAACATTGTCCTTTGCAAACTCTTAGCAATTCCCCTGGTTTTAGGTCTCTAAGTCCTACAATTGGCAATAATTTACCTCGATTGGCTTCAATTCTGCATCCTCAGTTATCTATTGGCAATGCAAGAGTTAGCCGTATGGAGCATAAATTCACCAACACAAATACTAATCATGCAGCTACTTTTCAACAGTCCCACTCATTTCCAGAACCAAAGCTGAATGATTATTCTGGGACCATGTCCTCTTTTGGTGCTTCAAGTTGAAACACATCTGGTATTAAAACATTGCCTGCGTGTATATTTCTTACTATACCAACTCCCTCCACATATTGTATAACAATATCAATAAATATGCATATGTTCTTTCTGATGAAAACGCTATTACTATCTAACAATTTAAAAAAAAAATATTTTCCAAACATAACCTCCGTTCTAGATAGCTAGCCCGTGCATTGCATGGCCCTTCACCTAGTATACATATATATGTGCAAAAAAATAAAAAGGTTATTTCCTCAACTCTGAATCGCCTTGTCGCGTTTGATAAGTACCTCACAGCCACAAAACTACATAACAAGGTGACATGAAGTCCACTTTTCATTTGCGAGTGCTTAATACTAGCTGTGAGAGAGTACTGTACCAAACTTTCTAGCGCTTAAATGTCTTTTGTGATGTATGAGAGAGAGAGAGAGAGAGAGAGAGAGGAGCTGCACTGTTCTATCTACCCGCCAAGAAAAATCAGAGTCAAATATTTCAGCTGCGCCAACAAGACCTTTTTGACTAGTGTGTCTGGGTTGGGTTGGCTTGAGATTTTCTCTCAAAACCCATATCTTAACAGAAATCTCCATGTACTAGTCCACCTTATGGTAGATATTTTGAACCCTCCCACCTGCCACAGGAGAAGGGAGTGCGACCTATACAATTATATATATACAGTACACAAATCGAAGATATTGTTAATTTGTCTTTATTTATTTTTATTTTTTTTCCCGTGTTTCTCTCGAAAGGCTCTAGCTGAAAAGATATAAATTTTTTTTTAGTGATTATCAAGGCAAAGTTCCAAGTTTGGCCTACCAATGGTCACCTGCTTTCTTGGTTGTATTCAACACAAATATTTACATAGACACCGTTGGGGATACTGATTCTTGCTTTTGGATTTTAAACTTTGTTTAATAGATTTGCAGGGACAAAACAACCAGTGCTTTTGTTTCCAGATGAACAACATATACATGCAGCTATCATCTCTCCTTATAATTCCTGGATTGTATGTACTGTACAAAAAAATGTACACAAATATATAAACTGCGTCGTGTTCGAGAATAATTAGACAAAACTTAATTATTGGGTGGATAGTTTATTTTAACTAGAGCTATATATATATATATATTCTGAAATCAAGATAACTCACTCACACTAATTGTAAACAAGTTGACATTACGATGTGTGATTTCATTTGATTATATTGTCTTGATCGATGAGCATAAACATAATCTTTTTGATCTCTTACACGCAAGAAGGGTTTTTTTGTAAAGCGTAGTTTGTTCTTGTGCCCCCCACTTTGTTAAACTAGGCAATATATGCTTAACAAAAGAGCAGTTTTCTTGTGCCTCAAGAAGGGTTTTTTTTTTTTTGTTGGCTTGCAAGAAAAAAAAAAAAAAGGAAGAGAAATGAAAGAAAGAATTAGAAAGTTTAATGAATTTTTTTTTTTTATAAAAAAAAGGAATAAAAGAGTCTCCAAAACAATGGAGGGCAAAATTTGAATTCAAGCTTCAAATATACTCTCAACGTAGCTAGCTTTTTGTAATAACCTCTCTTTCATCAGTCTATGGGAACAAAAGATAAGGGATAGGATACCATGGTTGCACATCTCTGAATGGGTAATGATATTCATTTGTGTTATAATCGTTCATGATAAAGGCTAAATGCTACCATCATCTTTGGATTATTCCAAGACCACACAGAGGAAATGTTTTACTGATAATTGATATATACATATATATATATATTAATATATATATGCATACATATATATATGCTCTCTCAATTGCTTAATTATACAGTTATATATGCAGTACTTAGCCATAATGTGTAGGTGAATCATTAATGAAGGAACCGTATTCCACTTCAAGAAGGATGGATGAGAAGGCACATACGTGAGAATTTTTTTGATTCAAAGGTTCTCCTTTAAAGAGAAAGGTTAAAATATACTTGGTTCTCTACTATATATACACAAGGAGATTGATCCATTATGGACACACAGCAGCTAAGTTACACACTACTACTACCCATTTCCATTTGTCGAGTGGATTTTTATTTCATATAATTGGGAGAGACTCCCAAGCAAGAGAAGGGGTGGAAATGAAGGTAATAAAACTCTGAAGCATTCTTCTTCTTTTTCTTCGTGTGGTTAAGGCTAAACTATGTATATATAGATATATGCGTGTGTGTGTATGTGTGTCTTCATTTGTAAGTATGTTGAATGTACTTTTTTTTTCTTCTTATTTATGAAAGACATACTTATGTGGTATAAAAAATAAGAAAAGTACTTTCAAAATACAATAAATGGTGTCTTATGCTGCATATATCTGACCCTCTTTATACCTTATAATGCAGAGTCTTGTACATTGGGTTATCTTTATATTTTTTTTAATAGAGTTATTACGAGTTCTCAAAATCATTTTTTAAAAATTTGAAAACTCTTTATAAAGGAAAAAAAGTTTTTCAACTCATAGAACTTAATGATTTCCTATTTCTGGTCACACTCCACTTTTATGCCTTGTAATACTAGATCGGTGTGCTCCTAGTTAATAAATACTCATATTAGAATAGCCGTGTGTAAGCATAAATAAATAAAAAAATTCGCTTCGATATATATTTGAAACTTTGCTAAAAAAATAAAAATAACTTGTTTTTTAAAAAGTGTGACATACAACTGAGAGAAGGGAAAAAAAAAAAAAAGCAGCAGCGTAATAGTATTTTTTTTCTTCATAAAAGAAGAATCTAAGACTTTTTTTTTTTTCCCAAGACCACTTGTCCACCCCATTCTCTGCCTTCCTTAACCAACCACATCCCTAGCAATTATAAGGGTGCCAAAATCACTGCCCTTTTTTTTCTCTTTTTTTCTTAAACTTTTGTTTTTTGTAATAAGTTTAGATTCTCCACGACTAATAAATTTTTTACTTTGTTGTTTTGTTAATTGCAGTTACGTATTATTTTTGAAAAGTAGAGGAGTGAGAAAGCAGAGGCTGGGAAAGGAGTTTGTGGTGGGTTTTGAGAGAGAGAGAGAGAGAGAGAGAGCGCTTTTGGAGAAGATTCAAGCGAAACCCATACATGGTGGGTGGGTGTGTGTAAATGCAGTGTTGGTTGACATACGCGTCTTTCTTTGGGTTTTATTACTCACGTGGCCTCCACACAGGCACATCACTTATATATACCCCTCCAACCCCTGCCTCATGGTGTATCTCTCTCTCTCTCAAGTCTCACACAGCTTCAAAACTAGTTTGGTCTGGTTTTGAATGCTACTGAAGCATACCCATAGTGTCAAAACTAGTAAATTCATTTGGGTTTCTGTAACTCTTGATAAGTGTGTCAGTGGCAGTAATTGAAGTAACTGAGAACAAACTTGCAGAGTCCACACACTCTTTAAGAGTCTCACAATTATAGTGCAGAGAGTATTAAAATCATTTAAGAGAAAATCTTAATCTCATCTCTGTTTGTCTCTTTCAAAACCAAGACGGGTGAGAGAACTGCCACAAAGAACCAGAATCATCTCAACAACCACCAAGTCTTCGACCTCTCCATCGATGTCGGTGGCGGCTCTAAATGTTTCGACGACGATGGCCGTCTCAAACGGACTGGTAAAATTCCATAACCCATTAACGGCCTCTCTACATTGCATATATATTGTGTAAGTGCTTGTTACTGAAATATAATTTACTTGCGCTTTGTTTAGGGACTGTGTGGACTGCAAGTGCTCACATAATCACAGTTGTGATTGGGTCTGGAGTGCTATCCTTGGCTTGGGCCACTGCTCAGCTTGGATGGATTGCTGGTCCGACTGTGATGTTCTTGTTCTCCTTTGTGACTTACTACACCTCCACTCTTCTGGCTGCGTGTTACCGTTCCGGCGACCCCGTTGCCGGCAAGAGGAACTATACTTACATGGACGCTGTTCGGTCCAACCTTGGTAAATTCCTCTATATATTCAAATTTTAATACAAAATTAGACACGTGGGTCCTTCTCTAAAGGTCATGAACTAACCTCTGCTTTAATTGTTTTTCAATTTTCTTAGGTGGTGTCAAAGTCAAGGTGTGTGGGCTGATTCAGTACCTGAATCTTTTTGGAGTTGCCATTGGATACACTATTGAATCTTCCATTAGCATGATGTGAGTATAAATTAGTATGAATTTTGAATTCAGAAACAGATTTATGACTTTGTTCGGCTTGTTTCAGTGCTTCTGAGAATCTTTGTGCTGATGGGTTTGTTGGGTTATGACTAAACAGGGCAATCAAAAGGTCCAACTGCTTCCATGCTAGTGGCAGGAAAAACCCCTGCAAAATATCTAGCAATCCGTATATGATAATGTTTGGTGTTATAGAAATAATTTTCTCTCAAATCCCACACTTTGATCAGATATGGTGGCTTTCGATTGTCGCCGCGGTCATGTCATTCACTTACTCTTCAATCGGTCTAGGCCTTGGAATCGCGAAAGTTGCAGGTATCAGCAGCTTCTATTTCAGTGTTTTGTGCTTTTAGCCTTGATAAAATTGATTCTGTTGGTGCTAACCTGAGCCCTTTCTGTGCTTTGATGATCAGAAAATGGGAAATTCAGGGGAAGTCTCACCGGAATAAGCATCGGCACTGTGACAGAAACTCAGAAAATATGGAGGAGCTTCCAAGCACTCGGAGACATAGCTTTTGCCTATTCCTACTCTCTCATGCTCATTGAAATTCAGGTATATTTGTCGGTCTCGAATTCATCACACCACCGTCTTGTTTACATTTTCCGGTGATGTATACTCATATGTGATGTATATATAACAGGACACAATCAGGTCCCCGCCATCAGAATGCAAGACAATGAAGAAGGCCACTCTAATAAGCGTGGCAGTAACAACCGCTTTCTACATGTTCTGTGGCTGCTTCGGCTATGCTGCTTTCGGAGACCTGGCCCCGGGGAACCTCCTCACCGGTTTCGGCTTCTATAACCCCTACTGGCTTCTAGATATCG
This sequence comes from Euryodendron excelsum, assembly GCA_033060915.1. Taxonomy (NCBI): domain Eukaryota; kingdom Viridiplantae; phylum Streptophyta; class Magnoliopsida; order Ericales; family Pentaphylacaceae; genus Euryodendron; species Euryodendron excelsum. The sequence continues at coordinate 17,987,584 of CM065389.1, read as the reverse complement.
CCAACATAGCCATTGTAATCCACCTTGTTGGCGCCTACCAAGTCTACTGCCAGCCCCTCTTCGCCTTCATTGAAAAAACCGCGCAAGAATGGTTCCCAGAGAGTGAATTCATCACCAAGGAAGTCTTGGTCCCAATCCCCGGTTTCAAGCCTTACAGACTCAACCTTTTCCGATCAATCTGGCGAACAATTTTTGCGATCATAACCACAGTGGTGTCAATGCTCATGCCAATCTTCAACGACGTGGTTGGAATCCTTGGAGCTTTCGGGTTTTGGCCTCTCACTGTTTATTTCCCTGTGGAGATGTACATTGCCCAGAAGAAGATACCAAAGTGGAGTACTAGATGGCTTTGCCTCCAAATGCTGAGTGTTGCTTGCCTCATCATCTCCATTGCAGCCGCGGCCGGATCTTTTGCCGGGGTTGCTCTTGATCTCAAGTCCTACAAGCCCTTCAAGACGGGCTACTAAATCTAAGTTTCGTTCATAGCAAAGATTCCTAGGAAGAACTGAAACCTTAGGATTTCTGGGTGGTGTCAATGTTGTTACTCTCTAGTATTATGGTGGTTTTTACTGTATTCAGAAAATAAAAAAAATAAAAAACAATGGCTATGTATTTGAAATATGAGCCTCTAAAGGCTGTCCCAGCTATGTGACTCTCTCTATTTCTCTCAACGAAAATTGATAGGAAAATTCTAAGCAAAGGGGTCTTTTAAGGATTGTTAACTTGTTCTTGATTTTTTGAGTTGAATGCATAACTCTAAATTCACCATTATGGTCTGTTCAAGGCTAATTTTCCCTTTAAATTAATCACATGCTTGGCTAGCAAGTGAATTGGTATAAGTAACTCCATATATACCTTCAGAATATAAAAAAAAAATTACTCATGAAAACAACAGAAGGCAGGCACTACCGGGCCTAAATGTCTAGATTTGCCTCAGTTCAACACAACCCATTCAATTGGTATTGTGGGGGAGAGGACTTGCGTAAACTGAAGTTTTCCTCCAATTCTTTGTCCATTAACATTGGAGAAAAAAAACTAAAAACTAAAAATATAAAAAAAAACCCATATCATATTGACTAGAAGAAGGTGACTAGCATTAGTCATTATGATAGTACTCGCTAGCTAATGTTAGCCAACTCACCTGTAGCTGGCGATTGCCCATTACTACAACTATGCTAGCATATTTTCCTTGACTATAATATAGCAACAATATAATAGAGGAATATGTTAGGATCCAGCTGTTGGAAGCAATGAATCGCAGGATAAGTGATTGAACTATTTTGATTCCCTCATTATCAAATGTTCTGAAATATAACATGGTAGATACCTTCATTGGCACCATCCAGAGTGCCCTTTTACATTTTTTTTATGAACTCCACTGATGGAAAAGATATATGGAGCGATTCAGATCATCCAATCCAACCTGTTGAAAACCATCTTGCCTTTTTTCTGCTCTTGCTTGCTTTTCACCCTTCTCTCTGTTGTACAAAAGATGACAATATGTGTGAAACAAGTTGAGTTTATATAGTCTCCTGAGGAGAATATGACAGTAGTGAATTTACTAGCCACATTAACTTCCTAATATTGCCAAATGATTTGCTGCAAATTACATACCATATCAGCCATCTGATCATTCATCAGGCAAACTTGGTTGATACACTTCTCCACACGTAAACTCAATTTCCATATATGAGAGTGCATTTTTGCCAAGATCACACATTCCTAATTCCACGACCCATTTTGCAATTCTTCCAGAGAAGTCGGCCTTTCTTAGAAGAGGTTTGAGCTGGTGGTTAGTGAGGACGTTGATGGTGTGAGTTCTGAAGTAATGCACCAACTTGCAGGATGCTACTATCAGTGCGAGTGCCAGCTTTTCAAGGAGTAGGTACCTGCTCTCGGTCCCGAGAAGGGTTTTGCTGACGTAGTAGACTGGGAGTTGTTGCCGGTTTTCTTGCCTGAGTAGGACGGCGCTGACTGCATGGTCCGACATTGCAAGGTAGAGGAAGAGTTCCTCGTGCTGAACGGGGGTGGAGAGCAGGGTTGGTTGGGTCAGGTAGTTCTTTAGATCGGCAAGGGCAGAATCACATTCTGGGGTCCACTCGAACCGTTCTTTTTTCTTTAGGAGCTGGAAGAAGAGTCGGCACCTGTCCGATGAACGGCTGATGAACCTGTTGAGTGCTGCGGCCATTCCTGTCAGTCTTTGTACCTCTTTGGCATTCCTTGGGGCTTGAATGCTCTGAATCGCACTAATCTACCGTGGGTCCACTTCAATGCCCCGATGGGTGACCAAGAACCCTAGAAACTTGCCCGAGCTGACCCCGAAGACACATTTTGAAGCGTTCAGCCTCATTTTGTAGTCCTTCAGAATGCAGAGTACCTCCTTTAGATACGCCAAGTGGGTGTCGCTCAGTTTGCTTTTTACCACCATGTCATCGATGTAGACCTCGACAGTTTTGCCGAGCTGCGTCTTGAACATCTTTGTGACCAATCGCTGATAGGTAGCTCCAGCATTCTTCAGGCCAAAGGGCACAACCCTATAGCAGTAAATACCCTTTGGAGTGCTGAAGGCCGTTTTTTCTTGGTCGTCGGGGTAGAGTGGGATCTGGTGGTATCCTCGGTAAGCATCCAAGAAACTCATCCTCCCGAAGCCGATGGTTGCATTCACAAGCTGGTCAATTTTGGGTAGGGGGAATAGATCTTTGGGGCATGCCCTATTGAGATCAGTGAAGTCCACACAGACCTTCCACTTACCGTCCTTCTTTTTTACGACCACGGTATTTGATAACCAGCTTGGGTAGTTGATCTCCCAAATGGCCCCAGCTTCCAAAAGTTTCTCTGTTTCCTCCAAGACAGCGTCCACATGCTGGGTAGCAGCCCTTCTCCCCTTTTGGATAACAGGTCGGCAATTTGGGTTAACATTCAGGCGATGACAAGCAACATCAGCGCCGATCCCAGGCAAGTCATAAGGGGTCCAGGCGAACACTTCCAGAAAGTTCGTCAACAACTCGATGAGGGATTTTTCCTCTTGTTTGGACAGAGAGGTGCTGATGATGAAGTATTTGTCTCCCTGTCGATCAATGTATATCTTCTTCAAGTCTTCCACAGCTTTGTTCTCGGGTGTCTATCCCACATCATCGATAGTAGGGGTGTCTTCATGCAGTTCCATCATCTGCACTTTCTGAGGCTTTGTCTTCGTTGCACATGCTGTTAGAAAACATTGTTTGGCAGCCACTTGGTCTCCCCTGATTTCTCCAACTCCTACTGGGGTCGGAAACCGAAGCAACTAATGGTATAAAGACAGAACGGCCTTCATGAGGTGCAACCAGGTTCGTCCCATGATGGCATTGTAGGGGGAGGGTACGTTAACTACTAGGAATTCGGTTTGCAATGTGATTCCTACAGCTGTTACAGGAATCGTCACCTTCCCCATGGGCCAGACTGTGTCCGAGCTGAATCCGACTAATGGGTTAAGTGACGGTTGGAGGTCGGACTCCTTAAGTCCCAATTGCTTGAACAGGCTGTAGTACATAACTTTGGATGAACTCCCCTGGTCAATGAGCAGTCTTTTAACATCACAGTCCGCCATTCTTAACGTAACAACCAAGGCATCATTATGAGGAATCTGCACTCCCACGAGATCCTCATCGGTGAAGGAAATTGGTATACAGCCACTGCCGACTTTTGCTTTCTTGCTGGGTTGTTGTACTTGCATCACTTCCCTTAAGTGTGCAGCTTTCTGTATCTCGGCTTGGTACCTATGTGGGTCGACGGTTCCTGATTCAGCCGAACAGTGCAACACATTGATTACTCGAACTGACCTTACTTCTGGTTCCTTCCGGGCTGCATCCTCCACTCGCGGTTGCTCGGCCTATTCTTTGTCTTCTCCCGATCAATGAATTGGTCGAGGTGGCCCGCTTTGGCTAAGTCTTCCAAATGAGTTTTCAAATGCTGACACTGCTTCGTCTTATGCCCCTTCTCACGGTGGTATGAACAAAACCTCTTCTGGTCCCGGGTCGCTGGGTCTCCTCCCAACTTTGGTGGCCACTTAAAGAAGGGCTTATCACGGATCAGGGGCAATATCTTATATATGGGATCCTTAAAGACTGTATAGACCCCCTCAGTTACCCTTTTTCCTCGAGCGCTATCTTCTGACCGGGGTTTCCTGGCATCCTTCTTATTTGTCTTTTCGACAGCAGTGCCAACCTTGGCCGATGCTATCTGGGGTGTGTCTTCGTCCAACAGCGCATAGCGCTCGATCCTCAGCATTAGTTCCTGTATCGTGAGAGCTGATTTCTTCATCAAGGACTGTCGCAAGCGATGCTCCCTGGGAAGGCCGATCTTGAACTGAGTTACAGCTAATTGCTCGTTGCACTCATCAATTTCGTTATAAGCTTCCAGTAGCGTCGGGCATATGCTCGCAATCCTTCCCCTTCCTCTTTTCGTAATGTCAGCAAGAAATCAACCTCCTTTGGCTGTAAGCTGTTTGCTATGAAACGAGCTATAAACAGCTCGGTAAGTTGCCTCTAGCTAGAAACGGACTTAAGTGGCAATTTATCAAACCACCGAAAAGCCACACTTCCCAGGTTGGAGGGGAAGATTCGACACATCAGCATCTGGTCACCGCACCACACTACCATAAGTTGTTTGTAATGCCGAACATGGTTAATCGGGTCGGCCTTTCCGTCATAGAGGGTGAACTTTGGTGGGGTGAATTTTCGAGGAATTGGGTGGGATTCAATCTCCTCAGTGAATGGCGAGGATGCAATTTGATCAAGGGCCTTTTTCATCAGGTCATGGGTCGTGCGCTCTTTACTTTGTTGCTTCCTATTCTTCTGCTTTTCATTATACCATTTCTCCCAATCCTCTCTCCGCTGATCTCCTTTGGCTGAGTTATTATTTGGCAGGGTTTCGCTCCTTCCCCTTTGCCGATCTGTGCGCCTGTTATCGCAAAGCCCGATACTAGGGGTGTAACTCCCTCTTACCCGCGGCGTTGGATCGTCCCTAGCGCCAGTAACCTGCTGCCGATCTGGAGACCTTTCTCTTCTGTGCCCATTTCTTCCAGAGAACGCCTCCCTCATGACCCGAACTTGGGAGGTGAGGTAGGCTATCTCTTCTCCGCGCCGCCGAATTTCCCTCTCCGTCGCACGAAGTGTATCCTCACTCGGGATCCGCCCACTGGAGGGCAACGGGGCAAGGTTCCGAGGGTGGTTTCTACGGAAGTTTCTGTCCCTAACATAGCCCGTATCCCTCCGCATTTCATCTGGTGCTTCCTGATGACTTTCAGCGGGCGTTCGAATCTCCGACCTTAGTGTTCTCCTTCGTTGCCAATCTACGGGTGTAGATTGGCAGTGCGCCGAATTGGTCTGATCTTTACTGGAAGAGGCTCCGAAGCGTCTCCCATCGTGATTCTCTCCCCTATGTCTCCGGTTGTTTAGACTCATGATTTTTCTAAGCCTTCCCACAGACGGCGCCAATTGTAGGTGGGATTTTTTAGGAAGGCTGGGCCGAACTCTCAAGCCCCAAATGGTTGAGTCCAAATTCTTCCTGCAAGACAAGGAGGTTAGAATGGGTCGACCCTTAATGGGCTGATCACACTCCGAAGATTAAGTTAGCAAGCTTAATCAATAAAGATGAACGAAAGTTGTGAATACTTAGAGTTAACTGTCTATACCTGGCTCTCGATGCCTTGGGTATTTATAGAGTTTTCGAGGGAGTGTGTTTTGCCTTGGCCTACCAGCAGGCTCTCATGACCTGTTAGGTAGGCATCATCATTGACGTCGCTTGATTATTTACAAGGTTTGGCGCACCGTCGTGGAGGATTCCGGCTGACCGGACGTGCACGTCGACGTCGCGTGGATAGCCGCTTGTGCATTTAATGCGAGTCAGCTCTGCATTTAATGCTCAAAGACCGCTAGCGGTTTGGGCCCGCTTTTCACAGTTTGGACTACGCTGAGAAGGAGGTCGGCAGTCAAAACTGGCTTTCCCTCTAATTCTGATCTGGGTCTGCCAAGCAGCCCAACTTTAATTTGCGCAGATTGAACCTCACCCATTGTGTTGGGCCGAGGGTTATTCCCCCACAGTTACCAAGACAACTGTAGAATTAATGTCTCTGCAATTTCGAAATATCAATCCTTTCCCGATTGATACTCTGCTTAATTTCGATTCATGTGAGCATTCTCTATTTGATTTTGATCGCTGAGCACCAGCCACCATAAGCAGTGAATATGGTGAGCTTGTTAAACCTTAAAGCCTACCAAAACACTTCTTCAGCAAGAGAAGGCCGCAATTCTCAAGTCCATGGCAATTTTTGTCACGAGAAATAAACCTTACTTGAGGTTTTGAAGAGAGAGGCTAATCAGTAAAATAAACTTTATTCTCCATTCAAAACGCATGGCCTATCACCAAAATAAAAAAGAAGAAAAAGTATCGCAGAAAAATCAAATTTTTTGTAGAGATTAACCATTTCAAAATGCGTGCTCACACACCAACGCATACGAAACTGAAGCCACCGTATAATATGTATATATATATATATATAGAGAGAGAGAGAGAGAGAGAGAGAGAGAGAATTTGCTTTATTGAAACAGCAACTCAGATACTACAAATATTCTAATATATCAACTAACCACCCATTGCTGAGTGATATACCAAGAACAACCATTCTATTGTCAATAGTCTTTGATGCAGAACTCCTTCCGAATAAAGACTTTCATAAAAAGTTTACCACCCACCAGTGAGACCACGAAATCCAAGAAAGAACTGAAAACCACCTTGTCTTTTTTCTGCTCTTGCTTGTTTTTCACCCTTCTCTCTGTTGTACAAAAGATGACAATATATGTGAAACAAGTTGAGTTTATATAGTCTCCTGAGGAGAATGTGACAGTAGTGAATTTACTAGCCACATTAACTTATCAATATTGCCAAATAATTTGCTGCAAATTACATACCATATCAGCCATCTGATCATTCATCAGGCAAACTTGGTTAATACGCTTCTCCACACGTAGACTCAATTTCCATATATGAGAGTGCATTTTTGCCAAAATCACACATTCCAATTTGGTAGACAATTATATGTTTTTCGATTTTGAATCAGTTAACAAAAAGGAAAATTAAAGAGAAATAAAAATGTTCATACATATTCATTTTTTATGGGTAACCAAAAACATGGATTTTTTTTTTGACATATACCTATTTTTTCTCCAACCTAACCCAACAACAAAAATATAAATTTGTCCTTCGAAATTATTTCTTTCTTACCTTTTTCCTTTCATTTTCATTTTTTCCTATGTAAAATTAAAATTCAAATAGACAGTAAGTGAACGCAAGAACAAGTACGGCTAAAAATTGTAATTCAGTTGGCTTTACGCCTTTACCAATCAAGAAACTATATATAAATAAACAAAATAATTATTGTATTTGATACTACGTATCAAATATAAATTCTCATATTTAATATCAACTTGCTATTGTAAGCAATCTCTGTGGTCTCATAAAACATTTGCCTAACTTTATTTTTGCATGGTTTAAATTCACCCTTTGTGTATGTCTTAAGCACCAAGTAAGGATCTAACGATTCTAAACGCTATTAATGCTATGTTTAAATTTAGGATTTGTCAAGTAAAAGAAATTGAAAGGAAATAAAATTATTTTTGCATATCCAAAGGTTATATTTTTATGGATAAAAAGGCTATGTGAGTTCGAACCCGCTTGAATTGAATGCTATGTGGTAGACGCATTTTCCAGCTTGCACTTTTGGTAGGGATGAGTTTGATAATAATTCACTATTTTTCGCGGAGCTCAGCTAAATAGAGTTGTTTTATTTAAGCCCAGACAAGAATGCTACGCTGGTTGCCTCAATTGCAATTCGCTTAGCCAAAAGATAAAACATAAAAAAGTTCATGTGATAATCAGATTCCATTATAATATAATCTCTTCTTCATTGAACAAGAGGATAAGCTAATTGTTCATTGGGGTGTGGGGCTATACCTGGACCACTGTTCCATAAATTTATGATACTGATCTTAAAATATGTTTAGGAGGTGATAAATCAATGGCTAAGAACAGAAATCATGATTCAAGACAATTTCAATAACACTATTTTTTATTACAAAAAAAATTCCTACGAATTTGGTACCATTTCTCTCCACAATAGCTACATGCGAGCTGTAGTATATAAAAACGAGAATTTTATTTTTACATATATTTTTTTTAAAAATAAAACAAAATGATGTGATAGTAGTATTTTTATAATTAAAATCTATCTTAACGGTACATTGTTTTAAAGAAATAGATATTATTTCAACCGTATCATTATGCATACTTTTCTTAACTCAATTTTGTTGTGTTGTCTCGTCTGGTAGTCACAACTAGCACCCAAAAAAAAAGAAAGAAAAACTCTTACAATCACAATAATTAAAACAAATTTGAAACTATGTTTTTTTTTTGGTTGATAAAGTTGGGCCCAAAGTCCCAATTTAGAACCCCCAAAGCATATGCTGTTTTTAGATTTGAAGAACAAAATTAGTTAGGGAAGGTCTAATTTCATACTCTGGATGCAAATTCTTATATATATATACATATTTATGGTGGCCATGTTATCTGGGCAGTCTTAACTTTTGCTGGACAAATTTCTTTTGAATTGACAAAAATGCCTTTATGGGATTCGCCAAGCGATCTCAACTAAGGGACAGTCTTGTCATTTTTACAATATTGTACCTGCAAAAGCCAATAATGCCCCATAACATTATGGGGCCATATATTTCTTGATATGTATATCTAACATATGTAACTGTAAGCTATTGGACTGTGAATACAGTTAATAGTTATAAGCTTAATATTATCTTTATCTCTATTATTATGTTTGACTTTGCTATCGCATACAAGCCTTAGTTATGCCATAGACGCATTTGAGTTTCTTTTTTTTTTTTTTGGCTTTTGGGCAACTATTGAATATAATATGCCAATGATGTCATACATGTTGGGGATAGAGCATCTGAGGCAAGGTTTGCTTAAAATTGGTTCAACCTAATAATGGGAGGCAGCTGATACATTTTTTAAATTTGAACTTGAATAATTTCTTGACATTAAGCAATTTTAGGCTTCAAATTACATAAGAATGACAGCATTAACATTTTTAATCTATTCATTTTGGTACATAACTACCTGTAAAAAGTTTATAATTTAAAAATAGTTTCTATTTGGGGCACCATATTCCTCACACGGGCACTCACTTTGATCACTCATTTTGCATTAAATCCGATACTAAGCCCCTCTTAACATAATTAAGCACTTCAAATTATTTTCACAAGTTAAATGTATTTCTTGAGAAATAATCACTTGCTGCTTCGATATGAAATTTGACATAAAATGAATATTGATTTTAAGTCAACGAGACTAGACTTATCACTCAATATTAAATATGTTTTCTCAAAGGTGGCTTTTATTTTCATTCACAATAAACGTCTTTCATAAAATTTTTAAATATAAATATTTAATAGATAAATATTTCCACATGATAAAACTGGTATATACTAAAGTTTTCCAGCATTTTCAGTTTCATGAAACAAGTCCATGTCTTTTTTATTATTATTTTTTATGGTTGGGGACATAGAAGGATTGTGTCATGCTAAACATATGAGATCCGAAAGTAGGAAAAATATGAAAAACAAAAATGCTAAACATGATTCAAAAGTATTATAGGAAATGAGAAGTGATAGATGATACAAGATTGAATAGTATTATTTATAATAAAATTTATGTAATAAAATACAAATTTTTTTGAAAATGTTTCCTTCACGTTTGTATTCGACAGCTCAAATTCAATTTTGAATTGTATTCAATAGTTGAGATCAGTTGAACTTTTTGTCCTAAACTCAAATCCCACTCAAACATGTCATGTGGGTCCCATGACTTATGAAAATCTTTTAAATTTTTTTTATTGTTGTTTGGGCAGCTTTTTTAATTTAATAAGTTATGCCTTATTGCATAGGATCCACCCAAACATTTCATTTAATTTTTTACATTTACATTCAAATGTTGTGGCGTATTTTTCATATTCAATTAATAAAAAATTAAATAAAATATTTTGTTAGGAGTGTCGTAGCCACGAGATATATTTGAGAGTATGATAAAAATGATACTAATTGTGATTTGTGAGAATCATATTTTTAAAGAGTTTTCATAACATTTTTCAAGAGTTTTTGAGAAGTTTTTTTAAAAAAAATTGTGATAGACTTCTTGAAATGTCTTCGAATCATTTCTTTTAAGATTTTATTGAAAGTTTAATCTCCATTCCAAAATGAACTTTCCTCTTTTGAAGATATCTTTTTGGTAAGGGTCTTGCACGTTTAGTAGTTGTTTTTTTTTATTATTATTATTGTTATTATTTTGTCTTAACTATTTTTTTTTACTGAAATTTAAATTTCTTTTAAGTAGTTTATGGCTTCTTTAATTCGCCCCTAAAATCTCAAGTAAAAAAAGAAAATTTTAATTTTAATTAAAAAAACCAAAAGACGAAAAAAACTCGTTATTTAAAAAAACTGATCCAAAAAAAAAAGCTAATCCAAACGTTGGAAGAAATTTCTCTCTCCTTCAATATCTTATTAGTCAATTCTATAATAAAAATTCTAAGGACATTTTTGGAAGGGTCATGACTTTTAAAATTTTGTTTTTAAAAAAGAAAAACTTATTATTTGGAGCCCCAATAAAAATAGGAAAAAAACTCTCGTTTGACCTTGAAGTTGACTGTTGACTTTTCCATAAGAGCAAACACAGGACTGTGTTACAGTGCCTAGAGAGACGATGATGGCATTGGCGCCAATGACCCTCTGAATCGTTGGCCGTTTAACTTAAAGTATAGCGGTAACCGCGAGGGTTCGGCGACAACCTCTCTCTCTCTCTCTGTGAACACACTCGCCCTTACATACACAAAAACTTAGTCTCCAAGAAAACCACTCCTTATATGTGATCGTTTCCGCCGTCCCCTCTCTCTCTCTCTCTCTCTCTCTCTAAAAAGTTGAAGCCAAGAAGCGATGGAGGTCACATTAATCTTCAACTTCTAAATCATAACCTCTCTCTCTCTCTCTCTCTATATATATATATATATATAAATCTATATTATGCCTGTTGTTGTTTATGTCGCTTGTACTCTGTTGCTCCTCTGTACTTCAAATCAGCTCTCGCACTTAGCATTCAGTTTACAACAGCAACCTTCTTCTACATCTTCTCTTTCTTCTTCACCTTCGATCTTTAAGAATCGGAGGTTCAATCTCCTAATTTCCGAACTCGAACGCGCAACTCTCATCACCAATGACAACCTCTCTCTCTCTTACGCCTTCCACAAAATCAACCTCTTCTCCGACCGCTGGCTTCGCCGTAATCAAATCCTAGCCGTCCGATTTAAACCCTTGGAAACCTAATTATATTGCCTCTTGTTTGTGGTTGTTGTATTCCTGCAATATCTGCAATGAGCTTCTTGAGACCCTCGGCGTTGTACCAGTTTTTGGTTACTTACCATTCACTTCGCTGGATGCCATGTCAGAGCTGGGCATTTCTTCGGTGGCCGGGTCTCGACGGCCTTTTGCGCCTTTTGATCATTGTGCTTTTATGGTCAATGTGTGCAGAAATTCGGTACATCCCATCGTCTTCTATGTACCCGACTCTCCGCGTTGGTGATCGAGTCATCATTGAAAGGGTATTGGTTCTTGAATGTTATCGCTTACTTGTTAAAACATATTTGTGCTCTTATGTAGAAATATAATTAAATTGCAATCTTTTATGAGTTGTGGTAATTGGATGTACTTAGCTTTTGGTATGAAGTATAGAGTTTATAGACAATGGCTGGTGAATTTGGATGAATAAATTTTGCAGTGACTTTATTGCTTTTCTATATTGCTGAGTTGGCTTGTACAACTGTTGTTAATTGACTGTAGAGTCTCTGAGCCGAGTTGTAATTGTTTCCTAGGATTCAAATTGCATTAGTTATGATTTTGTTGTTTTAGGACAAGCTGTAATTACTACAATTGCATTTTTCGTTTTAAGTTCACCTCTGGTCAAATTTTAAGGGACTTTAATTTATAAAATTTGCACATTGGGTTACTAGTAATTCCTCTCTATGAGGTTGATCTGTAATCCATTAGTTCCTTGCCCCAACTATCATTTTTGCGGAGTCAGACTCAAGCAATCTAAAACATTTTGACAAATGGCAAAGGATTGTTTGTTTGAAATGATTCTCATTTCTCACTACATAAAAGCAGTCATTTGTTTTTTCCCTATCCCTGTGGTAATTGCATCTCATGAGCAGGACAAATCTTTTTTCTTGCAAACTAATTAAGAAGTATACGCAGCCTCAAATTTGTACCTGGTTGGTCCTTTATGCATAATTTTTCCTCCTGCCTTTGGCAGGTTTGCTGTTTTGGTCCTTGTCGCTCATCACCAGCACTTGATTGTTCTGGTGGGGAAGACTGTTTAACTGTGTGTTAATTTTTTCTAACGTTGATAGGCTTTTATTTTATTTTGTATTATTTATCCATGTTAGAGATAATTCTCTCAGCATAATATCTATTGCCATTTTGTTCATCATCTAAACCCAGCTGATGACTACTGTTTGTGCATGTGGATCTGAGAACCTGTCTCCCTTTACCTACTTTCTCTTATCTGAAAATTATATATTTTTGGAACTCCAGTTCCATCCTTATCTTGTATGTGGAGTGTGGACGTATTTGGACACATGAATGCCCTTGATGTAGACTATGGGAGACAGGTTCTCAGATCCATATTCCCAAACAAAACCTTTTTGGTTACATTGAAGTAAATATGAGTGAATGATGGTCTGGTTATAGTTTAAGATGCATTATGAATGTCTTAGCCACTAAATGATTGGGTCACAAGGGATGCAACTTCAATCCATGATCCACTGTTTTAGGTTTCATTCATGCATTTATCTTCATGACAAGCATCTGTGCATTTACCTACATGACTCTGCTGTGTCCCTCTTTTTGTGTAGCACAGTGTCTTATAGTGCCATAATTCTTGAAGAATTATGTAGCCTCCCACACATTGAACTTATGTATTTCTAACACATTATTGGTCTTATGCAAAGTTTCTTGAACAGTAGCATACTTTTCCTGAACTTGGCATTGGAATCAGCAATCACATGGGATCAACATTGATGTTACAAATATCCAACTTGTGCATCCAAATGTCCATATACTGATATTCATATACATTTAGTCCATGGAAGCTCATGGAGCTAAAAAGGGCATCAATTAGATTAGTGAGATGGGGTTCACAATTACATCCTTAACTGAATAAATTACTAAAATGGTGGAATAGGATAAACTTTTGTTGTTGACTCAATATCGAGAACTTGGGACAAGGCATGCTGTGCATGACATTAGCAATCGAAATTAAGAAGTCCTGTTTCAGCAGTAGGTGAATTTGAGAAAGGGAACCCCCACTGGGTAGAACAGTTAGTTTGGGACTCTCGCTTAGGTTCGATTGCCCCCTTGGGTGCCCAGCCCATTGGGTTTATTTGTAGATTATCTGGCATCCAGGTGTGGTGGGTGTGCTTAGGTGTTCCAGGGGATTACACCCACTGAAGGTGGGGATGCCCCTAGTTTGAAAAGAAACCATAGGTGAATGCCTTGTCAGGTAGACTGTCTGAATGCTAGGAAGCTTGGCAATGTTAATAAGTAGGACTTCTTTTAATGTTCCTATCAAGAGTGATTACAGAAGCATCATATGTCTATTATTCATGAGAGAATGTTGCTCACTGATTTTATTGTTCTGATTTTAACAAAGCATAGAAACCAAGTTGGATGGTGTGTAGAATGATTAGTAATTCTGGCTAAAGCCATACTGTTTGCAAGACGTGCATGATGCAAGATGAGGATCTCCCCAGAAAAATCACGAACTTTTTCCCCAATTTTAAAATCTGTGTTAGGGAACAAAAGGTGACAATTAGAGTGCTTAAGCAAAATATGATCAGTCATTCTTCAAATCTTAAAAAAAAGCAATTAGTGGGACAGGAAAGGCTTGAGTTTATGAGGACACTAGATTGCTTAAAAGTACAAGGACCACAACTAATGGTAAAGTACCAAGAATGACTATCTTAATACATGGATGATTCCCGTTAACAAAAAAAGAAAAAGAAACGGATACTTTCCTCAAATATTAAATATGGGGTTTTATGCGCTGATTCTAATGATGCTTTTCAGTAATACTAAAAAAACTTTTAGGAACAACACCATGGCTTTTTGACCTTGCAAGCATGTGAGAAATCAAAGTATAAATGTTCTTCAATAAGCAAGCTAAAAAGAATGTTAAATTTTCTGAAGCAATCTTTAGGAGATGGATATTTGCTCTTTTGGAGCAGAGCCCGTGGAGTATATGAGTGCTTATAGCGTTGGGTGTATTGCTGAAAATCCTCTGGTAGTTTGTTGATTTAAATGATTATTCAACTGTGACTGTTGTTTGTGTTATTAATGAGCATCATTAATTCTAATGAAAGTATGGTACTTCGTAACTTCTTCAGGCTTCATATTATATCAGACGTCCTGCTATACATGATATTGTTATTTTCCGAGCTCCTGCACAGGTTTGTTGGTTCAGAAGATAATTTGACTGCATGCTTTATAGTTGATTGTTTGAACAAATATATTTTGCTTTTTTGGGAATCTTCTGCTGAAATTCTGTTATCTCCCTGATCATTCTACAGCAATCTGGTTTCAGGGAGGAAGAGATTTTCATTAAAAGAATAGTAGCAAGGGCAGGAGACTTGGTTGAGGTATAAGTTGTTCTTAGCCCTCATGACCTACCATCGTTACTGCAAAATGGGGGTATAATTCAACAACTTTTTCTTAACGAAAGGAAACCAAATGCTTCCTTGAGAATCTAATAAAAATTACTACTTTAATTTGGTCGTGCCGCGTAATCAGATTACTATTTTCCATTGTAGTGAGGCTTCTATAGTTAATTAGACTTGGTAATAATCTATATAGTTAATCTTGACAAACACTCTTCTTATTGTTTAACTGGTTGAATGGAATTAGTTGGAGTGGAACTGATGTTGGGTTCTTCTCATGATATTTCATCTAACAACTTGCAGGTCCATCACGGGTCACTTTACGTCAATGGGATTGCTCAGAATGAAAATTTTATAGCAGAGCGACCGAGATACTCATTGAGTCTAACTGTGCGCCCTGATTTTTATCTTTTTTTATTTTATTTATTGCATTCTTATCCAGCATCTTTCCTGGCCACCCTAGCATGTTCTCGAACAGAATTATGGGGTAAAACTGGTAGGGTCCACTCTAAAGCCCTTGATTCTCTGTGCATTATGTGCACCTTATCATCAGATAATGCAGAAGGATGTAGGACTGGAGGGTGGACTGCATGTTGTGAACCTCAGATGGTGCACATTGTGCTTGGTCTGCTCCTCTCTGGATGGGCCCAAAAACAGAAGTTCTTCTATACTGATTTACCTTTCTTTGAATCTGCAGCTTGTGCCCAGAGGTCATGTTTATGTGTTGGGTGACAACCGGAATAACAGCTGTGATTCCCATATTTGGTTCGTATTTTGAACGTCACTATTTGACGATTTTGATGCTTCTCCTTTCTTTTTGTGCTCTTATTTGAGAATGCGGTTGCATCTTCGAGCAAATGCTCGGTTTGAGAGCAATATTTGAACTTTCAAATTCCTTTGCTGCTATTGGAAAGGATAATGTTTTTCTTGGATACTCAATGGTTTCATTTCTTCTTTTCATATTTTAAATTTTAAAGACAGTTTATTTTTCTCATCGTCTCTTTTCTCTTTCTGGTTGATAAACAGGGGACCTGTTCCTGTAAAAAACATTGTTGGAAGATATGTCATATGTTGTTACAGACCTTCAGGCCACCGTCCAAACGAGCATAGGAGACGAACTTGAGGTATTGATACTTTCTCTTATGATTGTGTTTTTGTCTTCCAGTTGGCAGATTTTGTGTGATGTGTTAAAAGGCCAACATGACTTAAATGCATGAATTACAATGTCTGTATTGTTCTTTCGTTGCTCTCTCTTGTCCATGGCTTCGTCCTACCTATTGACTTTTGATCAGATTTCACTTTCATTTTTGTTCCATATGTTATGATCTGCTGTAAGGTGTCTGATGATGAATTGGTGGGAAATTTAATTGTGGGTGCTTCACCACAAATAGTTTAGCACTGTTGCTTGTGTTTATTCCTTTCTATTAGCCTATTATTGGTTTAGGTTATGCACTACTTTTTCCTGCTATGCTTTGCAAGTTGAGCCAATAAAGTTTTCAAGCATCTTATGAACCTACTGGACATATTGCAGAGAAAACAGGAGATCCTTGACTTCCTTTGCAGCTCTTTCAGCTGTGAGAGGTTTGGAACCTCTTTCTTCAGGACCTATTTAAGCAGGCTATTTTTTCATTTTTCTTTTTTGCGTGAGGGAAATCTTGGAATTTCAAACAGCTGGGAATCTAAGGGTCCGTTTGGTAACGCTGCCAATTTTTGTTTTTTGCTGTGTGTTTTTGTTTTGTGTTTTTGCTGTGTGTTTTTTGTGGTTTGATGATGAGTGTTTATAGGTTATCGTTGTGCCAATAATACTAGACCAATGTTTTTGTGAGAGAAAATACACCCATTTTAGTGTTTTTAGTTTTCTTTTTTCGAATTTTGTAAAAAACAAAAAAAAAAAATTTAAACAAACGGCGTTTTTTGTTTTTTTTTGAAAAAAAAAACAAAAAAACGAAAACAAAAAACGTTACCAAATGAGGCCTAAGCTACTTGAGGCTAGGGTTTAAGAGCAAGGTCTTTGGGTTTTAGGGTTTCAAACGAAATGCTATTGCAAGTTGTTGATGTGAAAGCTTGCTAGTAATCAATCCAATAAGAAAAAAGACAAGAAGAAGAAGAAAGAAGAACATAATCTCTTTTGAGGCTCTTGTAGGAGTCTCACCTAAAAGAAATCAATGGATCTCACCATTAAAATATATATATCTATCTATCTTGAAGCTCAACGAAAAGGGTTTTTGAAGAGTCATTATTTTGAATATCTTGGATCAATTATCGATAAAGAATTTAGATCGAGATGAATAGAGGAAGTCTATATCAATTTATTTGCAGGAAGTTAGAAATGAATACCAATTGAAGATAAATGAAGAGAAAGTTGTTTGAGATAGTTTAGCCAGGTGCAACGTAGACCAGCTAATGTATCTAATTGGAAGACTGATATGATTCAATTTGAACGTGCTGAAAGGCGTAAAAGAATATAAGTTGAGGCAGTGAGAGAGAGTATAACTTCCTTGTAGTAACTAAGGATAATGCTTTTAGTCCGTGATGAACTGTTGGCATCAGTCCTACAATTTTTCTGTGGACCGAGGAGAAAGGGGGCTTGGCGGGAAGAGTATTGTACCATGAGAGAAGCAAGGAGGTCAACCTCTTTCAAATATACAACATGGATTCTAGCAATGCGATGTAGTTGGACTCTCATGTCGATCCAAATGAATCATCCTTTCCACGGAGGTAAATGAGGATGTCAATCTGGACTGATTGCAATATGTAAATGAAATGATGTGATTTCCTTTCAGTTTTGAACCCCTAAAAAAATTAACCAATGCACATTCTCTTAAACCCAATTTACTAATTCTAAGGATTTTAGTGAATTTTCAATTACCTAAAGACATGCTTGGTTATGAATATTGCATTCTGTATTGGTTTCTAAAACAATATTAGTAGGAAATTAGCACTAAAAAAAATTTGAAAAGGAAACACTCTTTATTGTTAGAAAATAAAATAAATAATAATTGTACCTCTGAAAGGGATTGTAGTTAAGGTCCTCCCTACCTGAGAAAAGAACATTAGTTCGCTGAAGTATAATGCATACAATAGATTCAAGTAATTATAGATACCAGTATGATGGTATACTATTGTTCAACCCTTATTGTATGATGTTGACAGGGTCAATAAACTTACTAACAACATGGTATACGTGTGCTCAAGATAGGTTTTTATGTTTTTGAGTTTAAATTATGTCCAACAGATTCCTCCAACAATTTTTTTGGAAGGTGACCATGTAATTGGTCAAATAATACTTGGGTCTTCTTACCATTTAAAAATGGCAATATAAAGTTTCAGCCAGATATTCACACAAACCTTTGCTTCCTAGTTGAGAGTTGAAATCCCCAAAGCTAAAATGAGGCACTCATGGTGCATCAGAATGAACGTGGGAATCTCTCAAAATTTTAATTATGATATTTCTGAAACCCTGATTGGGATTTAGAAAATTTACTGTATTAGCTTTTTAGGGAGTGGAAGTCCTGTTTGGTGAAAAGTCATTTTGAATAGAATGGGAAAATTTTTTTTGATTAAGAGGGAGTGGAAATTGTGTTTGTCGCAAGTACCTGGAAAGTTGGACAATGTTGACCCTTCAATTTGAAAAGTCTTAGCACTGCCTAAAGGTGAATGTTAAATAGACAATCTGGCCATCACAGGTGGGCAAGAATATTTTACATCCAGTACTTTAACTGTGAGCCACATGTATATTCAAATAGGGAGCCTGTATACCATAGTAGATTATATAACAAGTTGGAGAATGTTTTGATTTTGTTGTTGAAGGAAGGGAATTGGTCCCACTTTGGTAGTTTGTTGTCTTCATTAGCCTTCTGAGGGGTTTTGGTGGCTCCCCATCTCTTTTTCTCATTTGCCTGATAAATTATCCATTTCTTTTTGCAAACTTTCTTCTCTCTGATGGTGAAGGATAAAATTAAAAAAAATTAGTATGCAATAGATGGTCTAAAATTGTCCATGCATGTCAATGTTCCACACCTTTGATTAGTTTTGATCATGGGTTCTTATTTAGAAGCTTGATGCAGTACAGAATTGGGTGCCTATACAGTTGAAGAAGGTAGGAGTGTGTGGATTGAGAAGTGTTATTGTTGTTTAAGTTTATTGCTAAGGGTAGGAGCAGGAGCACCGTCACACTTTCTTGTCTTTGTGAAATACCAGACTTGGGGGTGGTGGTGTTCCTGGCACCCTTTGTCTTGTAATTCTAATCGAATTCTGTATTACCCAAGGAGTGGTTCAGTATTGTTCATTTTATTTGCAATCTTCAACTTAAAAGAATAAAATAGTTTCACTTTTCAAATCAAATGTACTGCAGCTTTGTGTCAGGAAGAAGGTTCAATAGAGAGATCTTTTTCTAGCTAAACTTCTATCAATGCAATGAAAGAACCATCCCTTCCTATTTGTTTGTCATCAGGTCAGTGCAACAGAAGGATGCTTTCACCTAAGCTAGGTTTCACCTGCAGTGGCCACGAGAGCATGAATCAAAATGTTTTCGTCTTCATAAGAATATGAACCCAAACAGCATTTAAATTATCTATGTTCAAATACAATAATCGCTAATATTCTTGATCTTGAAGTTTTTTCTATTTGTGAAATAAAGCGGAAGGGGAATCCAAACATCCCCCTTCTCTTTTCCCAGTGTTTAACATGTCTAGGTAAGATCATGTATGATTTTTCACCATCTGAAGTAGTCTAATACTTTTGGAAACTAGACTTCTAAGTTCTAACCAGTTTCATTTTGGATTCTGGTGATGAAGTAGATTCATTTTTTCTGTACCATTGATCAAGTCAACCCTTTGCCGCAAACTATGGTTCAACTAAATGGACTGCTAGATAACCACAGTATATACTTATTAAGCCGAGGATCAGGAGGTTCTTTTTCATGTTTAGACAACCATGTCCAGTGATGTTTTCATTCTAAGTCTTTGATATCTTTTATTTACTTATCCCAAAAAAAAAAAAAAAATCTTTTATTCATTTCTCTGTATGAAGTTCTTTGGGGATGTTTGGTTGTCTCCAGTAAATTGAGCCATGGCCTCACATTTTGCAAGACATTGAGATGAATGAGTTGTCAATTTATCAGTTCTCCTTACCTCTTTCTAAAAAGGGCAGTTTATATTATGCAAAAGCCCTCACTCCATGTTGATGTCGTCATAGGTAATTTGGTGTTTATGAAGATGACTGCATTTTGCTATTACAATTTCTGTGCTCGTACACTATATGAATGACTATAGAGAAGCTCCATGCTTTAAGGCTATCGACACACCCCCATTAATAAATAGGAGACAACCAATATAGAAAGTCCATTTATTTTGTGCCTAGCAAATCTCCAGATCACTTGGTTTGTTTCTAAAAAAGAATATGTTTATGATTAACGGTGGAGGACAAGACTAACTAGGATTTGAAATTGTTTATAGTAATGATTAGAAATTGGATCAAACTGAATATCAGAAACTGAAAGAGAATACGATATTTTCTTTTGTTGTCAAGGACAAGGTTGTGATTCTGTGAATGTGAGATGGGAATGGTAGAGTTCTTCCTTTAAACGTTTGGTACTCATATTTTGCTGTTAGTCAACAAAGGGTCCTCAAGCTACAGAATAATTGTTTTATTTTTGAGAATGCATGAATCTGTGAAATGAGTTGATTCATATTTTTCTTATTGATCCCAGGATTGTTTTTGTTCTCATACAAAGGACAATACTTCAAACAGCCACTTCAGGTTGAGCTTCTAGTATGCATCCATTGGCAGATCCAGAGTAGAATATCTGTCAGCAGGTTCAGATTTCAGAATGAAGTTCCTGGATAATTCTATGAGACCTGTACATGTTCTCGATTTGACTAGCACTCCGTCTATTCTTCTTGTGAGGACTTCTTTCATTTCTGCTTCGTATTTCCTTGAACCCAAATTCAAATCTTGAACTGGAAATATTTGGATTGCTTACAGAGCTAACCTTGACCAAAATGTGTTGCAAACAAGTAAATAGGGACGTGTTACTTATTTTCCATCACTTTAAGTATGTACTGTGTAAATTTTGCATTATTTTTCCTCTTTTGATATTTTGCTAGCATACCTTATGGGCATTATCATTATAAAATCAAAAGAAAAAGCAACTGTAGAAGATACATTGTTGTCCCCCTTTTGTATTATTTTGATGACTTTATATAGCTGTTTAGTAATTTATGTTTCTTTTCCATCCACGCAATAACGGTTTTGAAACTTCAACATCAACCATAAAATGTGCCACCATAGGAAATAGTTTTCCTCTGCGGTTCTTGAGCTGGGTTAGAATTTTAGTGTTGGGTTGGTGAAAACTTGTGGCCAGTTCAATGCGCGATCCTCCCATCACTGTAGGGTTTGGAGAGGGTTAGATACATGTAGCGTCACCACTGGCTGCAAAGAAGTTTATGTGTTTTGATCCGTGATACGGAGCAACCTTAACGCAGTCCTAATGCTCACGCTTACTATTAATTTAACTTTTGCTTGAAATTATGATCACTTGTATTTAAGGTTAAATAAAAGTAGGGTATGAAAATTTGGTTAGAGACTCATGGACGGTCAGAGCCTACCATAGGCCTAGATTTGTAAGCCCGGCTGGGCATGATAGCCCCATCTAGAGGCCCACCCAAAAACCCTGAATACATTTTAAAATTTTAAATTAAATTAAAAATAATATAAAAAAAAAAAGTTGAACTGCCCAAAGGGCAGGCCCAACCCAAGGCTTCAAATTAGTCGGCCTGAATTTTGGCACCAGTCTAGCCAGCCTGGTCCGACAGGGCCCAAGTTGAAGGTCGGATTTACATCCCTAAATAGAGGTAGAGGAATGGCCTAAGAAAGAACCTGATTCCTATTTAGCCTACCACGCTGCCATCCTCTGCCATCTCGAACAAGTTGGATCATCCTGAACTCTGAAAAATGCCATCAACAACTAGTTACAAATTGGGATTCAATCCTTCACAGCCCCATATATGACTCTTGACAAAATCAATTGGCACCACCATGTACCCCAATTGCAGTGCCCATGCTGGACCTGATATGGAGGAGGGATACAATTTTTTTTTTGTTAATCGGGTGTTCGGATTAACTTGTGAGCAATGAGAGATGCCATTGCTTGCAAACTGAAAAATCTTAGGCCAGACTGCCCTATGAAAACAGGGTTTGGACACATGATCCATCCAATGCCAAATTAAGAGAAAAATTTCGACATGTGGCTGTAAGGCCGCATATATCTTATTACCTTCTAGTAGTGGGAGCCTCCTACGTTGGGTTGATATCGTGTTCATTCATAGTTAATTATTCTCATACAATTTGCTTGTGCGCAAAATTATTCTTATACAAAGTGTTTGGACTTTGGACAAGAGATTTGTGGCTAAAAAATGAATTTGAAAATCTTTGAGTCTCAAAAGTCCTTTAGGTTATAAAACTTTTTGAAAGAGATTTTAGAAATTCAAACATCCATTTAAAATTTTCTCCAAAGAGTTGTTATTTCAAAGTTCCTAATTGATTATATGAGTTGATTATAACAAGAACACAACCATTGTCAAACCTACCGCCATGGCCATAGAAGCTGCCGTTTGCCACCTTTTTTCTACCAAGACCATCATCAGAAACTACTATTGTCAAGATAGTATCACTGCATATACAATTGCTAACATCATTATTGGTCGCTAAGGACGGCACTTCCCACACTGCATTACTAAATATCAACCACATCTTCAATGGTAGACTTAGAATTTGTGTCGAGAGGGGTCAAGGTAAAATTTTTATAAATTTCATAGAAATCAAAGTAAAATATCTTGAATTTTTAGGTATCAATACGTTATATCTTGTAATACCTCAAAAAACTATACGACGTATAGAAAGTTCTAAAAATTTTGGAGGGGAATGGCTCCGGCTTTTCCCTTGGATCCGCCAATGACTGCCACCTTATTATTTTTGGGTATTGTTACCAACAATCGCGTCGGCATCGTTCTACATACATTGTCAAATTTCACTAATTTAATTTATTTAACTCATCAAAACAATAAAACATCGGTATGAAGGGACTTTCGTTATTTTAAGGGTGCATTCGGTTTCATTTTTTAAAATCGCTTTTTTGGTATTGAAAATTGAAAAATGGAAGTGATTTGAAAATCTAGTTTAGTAATTTGTTTATGCAAAATTTTTCTGAAAACACCCAACTTTTAGGAAGCAGCTTTTAATAATTTTTTTTTGAATTTTTGAAAACCATTTTCATACAAAAATAAAAATAATATAAAAACTGTTTTTGTTTCTTCTGAACTTTTCATTGTTTTTGCTTTTCAAAACAAGAAAACAAAAACAAAAAAAATTTAAAAATGATATCGAACAAAGCCTATGTCATATTTTATGAGTTTTTAAAATTTGTTTTCGTATGAGAGTGAAAACAATAATAAAACGATAATGTTTTCAAAATTTTTATTATATTTATTTCCTCAAACATGAAAAAAAAAAAAATTTTGGAAGTCATACCAAACATATCCTTAAATATTTTTATTTTGAAATTCCTTATTAAAGACAGCCTTAAAAGATTGCAAAATGTAGTCATCTCAACTTTTAAGATCCGTTTGGTAATACTGTTAGTTTTTATTTTTTGTTACGTGCTTTTGTTGTGTATTTTTTATGATTTAGTGATGGACATTTGTATATTACTGTTACGTCAACAGTACCAAATAAATATTTTAAAAACAGAGAGCATATCAATTTTAGTATTTTTTATTTTTTTTTCAAAATTTATAAATAACTAAAAATAAAAAACAAAAAACAAATACTATTTTTTATTTAAAAAAAAAAAAACGTTTACCGCACAACCCGTCTTTTATTTTTAGCCCATCATAATGGTCAAAGAAGTCAATGACCAATATACCATATTCGCACGGGAGGGACGAGACGGGTCTGACAGTCACAGCCACTTTAAGGGCGGCGGGTGACTCTACCCATTTCTCTTTGACCCGTGACCGTACACGCACCACACAGGGAGAGAGACGAGACAAGACCCTTAGCCAGCCATAGCGACCGAAAACGCGAGACACAAGGTCAGGGTTAGGTCCACGATTGGGGTCTAGACTTGACAGGTCGGTCCGCTCCACTCAGGCCGATTCGCCGCTTGAGAAGTCCGAGTCAAATCCCGAGTCCACCCACTTGAAAGTCAAGAACAACAACAACAGACAACAGAGGACCCAAAATGGCAGTCTGGTAAATAGAAGTCAAGCCGACACAGACAAAGGACCCGTTTTGTCAATAACTTTCGGATCAATTCAATTCTAGTGGGGTGGTGGTGAGCAAAAGCGAAGGGTTTTACTACTTAGTCCAACTTGGCCTAATAGGCACAATATACATACATATATATATATATATATATATTTTTTTTTTTTTTTATACATAAAAAGAGATTATATTGAGAAGGGTCTAAGTTGAGATGAAATCAGAAGAGAAAAATTGACCCCTTGACTATCTTAAAAAAGATTAGGATTCTGATTAAATAAGTTAGTCGTAATTAATTTATATACATATATATGTTTTATGCATGTGTCAACTTAAATTTACATGTTAAGAACTGTATACATATATATATATATATATATCTGTGTGTGTGTGTGTGTGTTTTACATCTGTGCCAAATTTGAAGTTGTCATTATTTATTTATACATCAATATTTTTTTGTACGATATGATTTTATTTGGGAGGATTATCTACCTAAAATTTTTTAGTCGTCTTAAAATTATATAAAAGAGTCTATTCCAGCCAAACAATGTGTTGTTAAAACTTTACCTGAAAGTTTAAGAAATTTTAAAATATATTTAAATTTGACTATTTTATTTCAGACGCCAATGTTAATAGAGCTGTCCTAATTAGTCATCTGATAAATGTCAAAGAGCACCAATAGAGCTATCTTTTCAGAAGATGTGAATTTTGAGGAGAATAAAAAAAAAAAATCAGAAACCACTTTTGGCAAACTTGACACAGTTAGCCCAAAGCAAAAATTACTTTAGTCAGCTAATGTTTGCTTTTGGCAAAAGTTATTGAGAAATGATATACACAGTGGTGCCTGATAATTATGCACAACTAGATAATTGACATATCAAGTGGATTCCATCGTCAGTTGGTGAGAGTCAACTAATCTGTCCATCATTCAGCTATATTTAAAGGTCAAGTGCAGTTGTATATAGCAAAATCTAAAGCTATTTGTGCTTGGACAATAGCTGTTACCTAACAAAATTGCAAGTGTTATGTTATATATAAAAATCAACAATATTTAACTGCAACAAATAATGAACCAAAATATATATACACAATATGTATAGATTATTTTGTGACATACATGCAAGTCTTAGGCTTCAAATGCTAAAACTCGAGAATCCTATTAAATTTCGATTTAACTATTTCGAGACAAAGAATCCAATTGTCTTAACAAATCCGAATCAAGTCAACCATCAAAACTGAAAAAATTGAGTTAGCTCAGTTCTGAGTGTTTTGATTTTTTTTTTTTTTTTTTTTTGTACACCACTATACAAGTATACAATGAGAAAATATTTAATGGTGATATCGTATTATTTTGTTATTATAAGTCAATAAAATCATCCTACCAGAATTCGTTGAAATCCTTATTGCCTTGACATGTCATCAGTTAGTGAGAAAGTAAGAGAAAATATTTTTTCTATTTAACATGACTTGATTAATTTGTAATAAGCAGGTTCGACCAAATAGTCAAAATATTAGTAGGCCAAGTTGGACTCTTGCCATATAGGCTTATTGTGTGATTTATTTTCCATACTTGTAGTGGCCCTTGGTTCACCTAGTGCTTAGCTCATTTTCCCATACTCATGTAGGAGTGGCTAGCTTACTAACGGCTATCTCCCCAAAAAATCTAAAGTCAGCAAAATGATGTGTATCATAGTCACATTAATACTGTATTTAGATTAAAGTTTTGGTGAAAAAAATAAAAAAAATATATAAAATTACATTATATATTTGATTATTAGAGATGAGGGAGGATAAAAAACATAAAAAAAAAGTAAAAATTTAAAATTCCATGAATCATACATCTTTTTTTCTCTCCTTTTATTTTCTTTTTATAAATTTAATATGTTTTCAGTAAGCTGAGCTCATAGCTGAGATAAGGTGCGATGCGGAAAAAGAGAGCGGATGCAATAATAGAGACAATGCCAGAGTTTGACCGGCGTATCAAAAATCTGACAAATTAGTCCCCTTTCGGGCCCACTTCTACCCCCACCCGAAAATCGTTCACCCTCTCTTAACCGTTGAACGTGGAGGTAAATCTCGATCACGTTGATTCCTGGTAGGCCCAAAATGTACGTTATTCAATCCTCTGGACCCCGCACATCAAAAAAAATTTTCTCACACAATTGAAAAAATTTGAAAATAAGACTCCAGATTGTTTTATCAGAAAATATTAAAATAAAAAATATTTTTGAAAAATTAAAAAAATTTGGTTGTTTGTTTAGTTGAAAATTCTTAAATTTTAGAAAATAATATTTGAAATATAAAGAAAAGGTTAAAAAATAACTCCTAAGATTTTATCTCGGAAGTTGGTTTCGTGAGTGAAAGAATTGAAAGATTGGATCAAATCTTCTAAAATATGAAAAGTTTAAATTTCTCTCAATTTCTTCTTCTCTCTATCGATAAACTAATCCCCTATAATTATACTTCATAAAAAAGAGTTCTTATTTTCTATAATCTCTCTCTTAATGTCTAAATTACTATGTGTTGTCCAAGTAACAACGGTGGCTAAAATAATTTTTTTACAAAAATTTTATAGTTTGTATCAAACAAACAAAAAATAAAAGAAAAATAAATATTTTACGGCCAAATATTTTCTTTCCAAAATTTTCTTTCCAAAATTTATTTTTCAACAAACAAACATAGCTAAAAGAAAGAAAAAACAATCCTTTGAGCCTTCAGTTTTATAAATGCGCGTAACCATTCCAGAATACTTAAGGCCTTGTTTGGCATTATCCGCGTTCAGTTGAGAAGCACTTATTGCAGCTGTTGAAGTACTACAGGGTGTGTTTGGCTGCATTTTTAAAGAAACTTAACCTACAACCCAAAAAGCCCAAACCTCTTTCCTACATAGCAGTTTGACTCTAAAGCACTTTTTGTCCCCCAAGAGTGTTTGGATATAACATTTTTAGCAGGTTACGATTTTTTTTAAATTGTGTTTGACTTTTTGCTTAAAAAAATTACTTTTAGAACTAGCTCATAGTTTGAAAAATTATTTAAAAAATGACTTTTTAGAACTAATTTATGTTTTTGAGTTATTACATTTTTAAGCTACAATCTAAACGAGTTAAGCAAAGCATTAGTACATAGTTTAATACACTTCGGAAATTATATTAGATAGCCGCATCACCCTACCCAAATTGTTCCCTCAAAAAGCAATAATGAATCGAAAAAGCAAGTTGGGTGATATATATAATACTTATTTCGGTTACGTATGTGATAGTAATTACAAGTCTTTACAAAGTTTAATTAACCAAGCTATATAATTAATTTATATATGAAGATATTGTTGCGCAATTTAATGTCATTTTCTCCTCTTGATTCTTTGTATATATTTATAGTCTATATCAACAAGACATAGGCCATGCCCTTTTTGCCGCATAGTCAAGGCAGTTCTAGACAAGTGGCTCTAAAGGTCTTCATTTTTCATGAAATAATAGAGTTCAATGGTCCCTCTTCCAAGTACGTCCATCAATGAACATTTGTTTGTCTTCTCTAATTCAAACAATATTTTCTAATCAACCAAACAAAATAATAGTACTTATATCATTGTCATCGCATATAATTTAAGCACAAATTTTCGACACATCACAAAGGTTTGATCTCTATATCTAAATTAATTTCACATCTCTCCCTATTAATTTTGTAAATAATTGGTGTAATCCTCCAATACGAGTTCAATTTTTCATTAGGGTATTGAAGAGTTGTTCCTTTCACACTATAACAATCAAGGCAATCTTCACGGGCGTGTAACGATGTTCGAGGGCTTAATTAGGTTCATCCATTAATCAATGGAGTGGTTCTATTCATTAGTCAATCTTTAGTGATAATCTAGTGTTTTAAAGTCAAGAGACACAACAAAACCTATCAATATAAATATCAATATCAATATCAATCATACCTACACAAAGGACATAAATCACATTGTTTTCAATTATTGTCCCAAAATAATTTGAGGGTACGTGCCCAAAGAATGTAGGTCACCCAGGACACTGACTAGCTGAATATTTTTCCAATTTGGAGGTCGTTGGTTACATTGCATGACCTGTCATGTGATGGTACGAGACACTTGATTTTCTGGTTGACCCATTTTGCATTAATTAGTGGCTGATCAATGCAATATACATCAATAAATTCTATAGAAGGATGGGGGAGACATCAAATAGATATGTACTTTATCCATTCCATTGCTTATATGTATATATATATATATATCCATATATCAATATAAGCTAGCTCATTTTTCATTTGTGTTTTTTCATTTTCCATTCTTGTACCTAATATTATCTTTGTGTGCCTGTGCATGAATTTATTGGTGATCAAACCATTAAATGGGGGTTTAAGATGCAGATATTGCTTTCATAGCATGTAAAGATAGTGGAAACCTTTCCTCGGGGGTTCCCCAAGAGTAAAATATCGTCAAACTTTTTTGTTTCTTGAATTTTTTAAGGAAAATACTATTTTTTAAAATTTTTATACAGAATTCTACACTAAAATGATGTGACGATGACAGTTTTGTAATAAATAAGCATTTTGGTAAGTTCTTTATTTTAAAGTAATAGGCCCACAATTTAGCCACATGATTTTAATAATAAATTATGTATGAATTTTTTAGTTGTATAGTATTATTTATTTTTTAATCACTTTGTCCAACTTCAATACCAAATCTTAAAGAACTTCAGAATTTGATCATCCTAAATTTCAACTGAATCAATCACAAAATATTACATAGTCCCAAGTTTTCAAATCTTTTTTCTTAAAAATGAAACCAAACATATATTACCTCATTGTGACTTCCATTGAGATCCAAATTCATCGACTAGTCGCGGCTTCTCGTGAAAGTGAGAGGTTACGTGGAAAAGGAAACATGTTGATGTTTTTCTGGGTAGCAGTTAAAGGATTGAAAACAAAGGGTCATTAACGTACTGAATAAGGTGTTTCTAAGAGAATAACCCAACCTACCAAATACCCTTTATTAAACTTTAAAAAAGCAAGTAATAGTCATCCTCATCAATGCCTGTTTCAGAATCTACATATATATATATGCAAAAAAATAAAAAGGTTATTTTCTCAACTCTGAATCGCCTTGTCGCGTTTGATAAGTACCTCACAGCCACAAAACTACATAACAAGGTGACATGAATTCCACTTTTCATTTGCGAGTGCTGTACCAAACTTTCTAGCGCTTAAATGTCTTTTGTGATGTATGAGAGAGAGAGAGAGAGAGAGAGAGAGAGGAGCTGCCCTGTTCTATCTACCCGCCAAGAAAAATCAGAGTCAAATATTTCAGCTGCGCCAACAAGACTTTTTTGACTAGTGTGTCTGGGTTGGCTTGAGATTTTCTCTCAAAACCCATATCTTAACAGAAATCTCCATGTACTAGTCCACCTTACGGTAGATATTTTGAACCCTCCGACCTGCCACAGGAGAAGGGAGTGCGACCTATACAATTATATATATACAGTACACAAATCGAAGATATTGTTAATTTGTCTTTATTTATTTATTTATTTTTTTTCCCGTGTTTCTCTCGAAAGGCTCTAACTGAAAAGATATAAAATTATTTTTAGTGATTATCAAGGCAAAGTTCCAAGTTTGGCCTACCAATGGTCACCTGCTTTCTTGGTTGTATTCAACACAAATATTTACATAGACACCGTTGGGGATATTGATTCTTGCTTTTGGATTTTAAACTTTGTTTAATAGATTTGCAGGGGACAAAACAACCAGTGCATTTGTTTCCAGATGAATAACATATACATGCAGCTATCATCTCTCCTTATATTTTCTGGATTGTATGTACTGTACAAAAAAATGTACACACATATATAAACTGCGTCGTGTTCGAGAATAATTAGACAAAACTTAATTATTGGGTGGATAGTTTATTTTAACTAGAGCTATATATATATTGTAGGTGAAATTTTTTAGGAAGGCTGAGCCGAACTTTCAAACCCTAAATGGATGAGTCCAAACTCTTCCTACAAGACAAAGAGGTTAGAATGAGTCGACCCTTAGTGGGCCGATCACACTCCGAAGATTAAGTTAGCAAGCTTAATCGATAAAGATCAATGAAAGTTATGAATAGTTAGAGTTAACTGTCCATACCTGGCTCTCGATGCCCTGGGGTATTTATAGAATCTTTGAGGGAGTGTATTTTGCCTTGGCCTACCAGCAGGCTCTCATAGCCTGCTAGGTAGGCATCATCATTGACGCCGCCTGATTATTTACAGGGTCTAGCGTACTGTCGTGGAGGATTCCGGTTGACCGGATGTGCATGTCGACGTCGCGTGGGCAGCCGCTCGTGCATTTAATGTGAGTCAACTCTGCATTTAATGCTCAAAGACTACTAGCGGTTTGGGCCCGCTTTTCGCAGTTTGGGCTACGCTGGGAAGGAGGTTGGCAGTCAAAGCTGGCATTCCCTCTAATTTTAATTTGGACCTGCCAAGCAGCCCCAACTTTAATTTGCGTAGATTGGGCTTCACCCATTGGGTTGGGCCGGGAGTTATACCCCCACAATTGCCCCCCAGCCTTTGTGTCGTTTTGGCTTCTGAAACGGCCAAGGCCTGTAATGGTCACCAGGCCGCATAAATGGCGGGGATTTTAAAAGATTTATTGGTGGGGCGTTATTGAATCGACGACCAATGTGACGCTTCGGCAGAGCGTCATGATTAACGCCGTTTTACCGTGTACGAACCGACGGCTCTAGGTGTGTATAAAAGAGCGACGCCCTAATCAGTTGGAAGACACTTGCTCTTTTTCCTTTGCCTCCTGAATAGCGTGTGCGTCAGCTGTTTCGGCACCCACCACTATAAGTGTCTTTCAAGCCCGCAACTCTTTTGCTCTTCACTATATTTTGTGTTTTGACGATTGCCCCCTGATAGTGTCCTGTCTTCGTAAAATGCTAGATGGTCCGTCAGCCCTTGCTTCGTTCAGGGCCAGGTTTGACATCCCAGATGAGATCGACTTAGAGCTGGTCAACCCCAATGACTACCGTATGGGCAAGACTGAAAAGGGAGTGCCATTCCCAGTCATCGCCATCGTAGAAGGGGGACTCAGGTTTCCCCTTCACCCTCTTCTTCATAAGTTCATAGTAAAAAAAAGGTGTCACCATCCCAGTTAGCATCGAATGTGTACAGGATCTTTTTTGGCATGCTTGCAATAAATCGTCACCGTATACTGCGCCCGACCGCCGAGTTAAGATTCCTGCAAGAACAAGGGATTCCAGCCCATCCCCGGACGAAGAGGACAACATGAGTCTGAGGGAGAGAATGTTTGCTCTTGCGAGCCAGTCGCTAAGGTCGACCGCCCCCACTTCCGCTGAAACTCCTCCAGCCGAGCTGGTGATAACTCCTATGGAGGAAGCCCCTCCCATGGCAACAGAGGCCAGAGACTCGGCAACAGAAGAAAAGGAGGCCCGAGGACACTCCCCCAACTCCAGCGCCCAAAAAGCAAAAAGGAAAAGGCGCGGTGGACGAGGTCGGTGAGACTGTGACCATCACTCCAGACATTCTAGGCCGTCCTATGACGACAGCAGATTCTATGATTGACCAGCCCGAGGTGGCATTTGGTGTTATTAAGAGCGTCCTTCAGAAAAAAGACGTGGCGAAGCTGGGCGAAGCAAGTGACTCAGCCGTCTTTATAGGTGCTTTTCATGACTCGGTGCTGGTCAGTCGGCACTGACTTTTTAACCGATTACAGATTCTTTTGGACATTCGCTCTCGAGATGACCTTCTCTTATCTGTGTAGGGTTGTTTGAATTCCTTGGAAGCGATGATGCGCTTCCAGAAGCTTGCCGAGGCTCATCAGGAACTCATTGAAGAGCACGGCCGCTTAAAGCTCGAGTGGATCGAGGCAAATAAGGATCGGATCACTTTTAGAAAACAGGCCGAACAGGCTTCCGCCGAGCTTTTGTTGATGAAAGCCAATTTTGAAAAGAGAGATAAGGAACTGACCGATCTCAAAAAGAAGTTCGATGTGCAGTCCGTAAATCTGCACAACGCAAATGTAGAGGTCGAGGCCCTTAACTCCGAAGTGGCTAAGCTAAAGGTGGAAGAAGAGGCCACACTGAAGAGGGGTGAGGAAAGGGGGGCCAAGCGTTTGGCCGAAGAGATGATGGACCTTAGTCGCTCCATATTCTGACAGGGTTGGAACGGTGCCCTTGTCGTTGCAGAACTGGATAAGGCCTCTAACGTTTGGGGTCTTTGCCTAGACTTCTTCGATACTACTGAGGATGGCGTCGTTTGTCCGAAGAAAGTGCTTGCAAATGCCCAGTACAAACGAGAGCTTATCTTAAAAGCCGCGGCTGAAGAAGCTGTTGCTGAGAAGGAGGAAGTTGAAAAAGTGAAGGCCGCTGTCGAACCCCCTAAGGATGCTGAAGAAATTATTGGTGGTTTGCCAGGGGCAATTTCGCAGCCGGGGGAGAAGTCGGCATAACTGTTCTTTTTACTTTCTTTGATGTTTTTGTAACCATCAATGCCTTTTAATGAAAAAAGCTCGTTTTGTCGTTTATTACTGAATCTGTCTTGTCTAATTTTGTTGTGGAGTAAATCTGCCTCGGGTTTTGCTGTGGCCTTCTTTGGCCGACCTGTCCAACTTGGACAGGACCAAGTTTTTACACTTGGTTTTTGTTTTGGCCTTCTTTGGCCAACCTGCCCAACTTGGACAGGACCAAGTTTTTACACTTGGTTTTTGTTTTGGCCTTCTTTGGCCGACCTGCCCAACTTGGACAAGACCAAGTATTTATACTCGGTTTTTATTTTGGCCTTATTTGGCCGACCTGCCCAACTTGGACAGGACCAAGTTTTTACACTCGGTTTTTGTTTTGGCCTTCTTTGGCCGACCTACCCAACTTGGACAGGACCAAGTTTTTACACTTGGTTTTTGTTGGTTTCGAAGAGTGCTCAGAGTAGATTTGTTTGAATAGCTTCATTTTCATTGATTCTTCAAAAGAGCTTTACACATTTCATGAACTGTTACATCGCATGGAGCTTTGCACTACTGGTAGAATTTCCTCAAGTTGCTTGCATTCCATGGTCGTGGCAATTGTCTTCCTTGTTCAACAGTCTCTAATTTGTATGCGCCAATGCCGACCTGGGATGTCACTCTGTAGGGGCCTTCCCAGTTTGGGCCGAGCTTTCCATCTGCCGCCTTTTTGGTTGCCCCTAATACTTTTCGTAAAACTAGGTCTCCTGGAGCAAAGTTTCTTAGGCGGACCCGTTGGTTGTAAGAGCGTTTTAGCTGTCGTTGATACTCTGTGAGCCTGATCAAGGCGGTTTCCCTTCTTTCTTCGATAAGATCCAGGTCTTTTGCAACCGTCTGGTCGTTAAGACCCGTGTTAAAAGCTGCAGATTTGATAGTTGGTAGTCCGACCTCCAAAGGGATGACTGCTTCCACCCCGTATGCCAAGGAGAACGGGGTTTCACCGGTGGACCTCCTTGGGGTTGTTCTGTAGGACCATAGAACGTTGGGTAGCTCTTCCGTTCACTTCCCTTTGGCCTTCTCCAGTCATTTTTTAATTCTGTTGAGTATGGTTTTGTTTGAAATCTCGGCCTGTTTGTTGCATTGGGGTAGGTCGGCGTCGAGTAATAGTTTCTGATCCCCAATCCTTCGCAAAACGATCTGAATATATTGCCATCGAACTAGGTGCCGTTATCTGAAACAATGGCATGGGGCAATCTAAATCTTGTGACTACGCACTTCCATACGAACCTTTTGGCATCGATTTCCCTGATGGTTGACAAAGGTTTTGCTTCTATCCATTTGGCAAAGTAGTCAGTTGCTACGATGAGAAACCTTTTGTTGCCCGGAGCTCGGGGCAGAGGTCCGACGATGTCCAGTCCCCACTGAGCGAAAGGCCACGGACTGGTGATGGTTGCAAGATCTTCGGCTGGTTGGTGGATGATGGGGGAAAACCTCTGACACTTGTCACATTTTAGGACTTTACAAGGGTTTCCACATTGATCGTCCTTTTCGATCCAGACTTCAGGACTGTGGCCAAAGTTGCCAAAGCATCTGCATGTGAGTTGTTGTCTCGGCTGATCTGTCGAAGCTTGTAGCTTTTGAATTGGGCTAGTAGTTCCTTGGCTTTTGCTAAGTACTGCGTCATTCTGTCGTTTTTTGCTACGTATTCTCCTACAATTTGGTTTACAACAAGCAGGGAGTCCCAATAGATGACAATTTCAGGAATTCGAAGTTCAATGGCTCGACGTATTCTGGCGAGCAAGGCCACGTATTCAGACTCATTGTTGGAGGCCGTGAACTCGAGCTTGATGACTTGTTCGATGGTTAGACCGTCTGGTGTGATGAGTACGATGCCTGATCTTGCCCCCCGGTCATTGGAAGCTCCGTCCACGTAGTGTTGCCAATGATCAGTTTGTTCCCAAAGGTCCAGGGGGAATTCGTGTTGCGGTTGGCCAATTGCTGGAGTTTGTTCTACCTCTATTGGTATCTCGATAGAGAACTTGGCAACAAAGTCTACAAGAACCTGCCCCTTCACTATCGATCTAGGTTGAAACTTGATGTCAAACTCCCCTAATTCCACGGCCCATTTTGCAATTCTTCCAGAGAAGTTGGCCTTTCTTAGAAGAGGTTTGAGTTGGTGGTTAGTGAGGACGTTGATGATGTGAGTTCTGAAGTAATGCACCAACTTGCGTGATGCTACTATCAGCGCGAGTGCCAGCTTTTCAAGGGGTAGGTACCTGCTCTTGGCTCCGAGAAGGGTTTTGCTGACGTAGTAGACTGGGAATTGTTGTCAATTTTCTTACCTGAGTAGGACGGCGCTGACTACATGGTCTGACACTGCAAGGTAGAGGAAGAGTTCCTCGTGCTGAACGGGGGTGGAGAGCAGGGGTGGTTTGGTTAGGTAGTTTTTTAGATCGGCAAGGGTAGAGTCACATTCTGAGGTCCACTCGAACCATTCTTGTTTCTTTAGGAGCTGGAAGAAGGGTCGGCACCTGTCCGATGAACGGTTGATGAACCTGTTGAGTGCTGCGGCCATTCCTGTCAGTCTCTGTACCTCTTTGGCATTCCTTGGGGCTTGAATGCTCTGAATCGCACTAATCTGCCGTGGGTCCACTTCAATGCCCCGATGCATGACCAGGAACCCCAGAAACTTGCCCGAGCCGACCCCGAAGACATATTTTGAAGCATTCAGCCTCATTTTGTAGTCCTTCAGGATGCAGAGTACCTCCTTTAGATCCGCCAAGTGGGTGTTGCTCAGTTTGCTTTTTACCACCATGTCATCGATGTAGACCTCGATAGTTCTGCCGAGTTGCGTCTTGAACATCTTTGTGACCAATCGCTGATACGTAGCTCCGACGTTCTTCAAGCCAAAGGGCATAACCCTATAGCAGTAAATACCCCTTGGAGTGATGAAGGCCGTTTTTTCTTAGTCGTCGGGGTGGAGTGGGATCTGGTGGTATCCTCGGTAAGCATCCAAGAAACTCATCCTCCTGAAGCCGGCGGTTGCATCCATAAGCTGGTCAATTTTGGGCAGGGGGAATGGATCTTTGGGGCATGCCCTGTTGAGATCAGTGAAGTCCACATAGACCCTCCACTTACTGTCCTTCTTTTTTACGACCACGGTATTTGATAACCAGCTTGGGTAGTTGATCTCTCAAATGGCCCCAGCTTCCAAAAGCTTCTCTGTTTCTTCCAAGACAGTGTCCACATGTTGGGTAGTTGCCTATCTCCCCTTTTGGACAACAGGTCGGCAATTTTGGTTAACATTCAGGCGATGACAAGCAACATCAGCGCCGATCCCAGGCATGTCATAAGGGGTCCAGGCGAACACTTCCAGGAAGTTCGTCAACAACTCGATGAGGGATTTTTCCTCTTGTTTGGACAGAGAGGTGCCGATGACGAAGTATTTGTCTCCCTGTCGATCAATGTATATCTTCTTCAGGTCCTCCACAGCTTTGTTCTCGGGTGTCTGTCCCACATCATCGATAGTAGGGGTGTCTTCATGCAGCTCCATCATCTGCACTTTCTCAGGCTTTGTCTTCATCGTACATGCTGTTAGGAAACATTGTTTGGTAGCCACTTGGTCTCCCCTGATTTCTCCAACTCCTGCTGGGGTCGGAAACCGAAGCAACTGATGGTATGAAGACGGAACGGCCTCCATGAGGTGCAACCAGGTTCGTCCCATGATGGCATTGTAGGGGGAGGGCACGTTAACTACTAGGAATTTGGTTTGCAATGTGATTCCTTCGGCTGTTACAGGAATCGTCACCTTCCCCATGGGCCAGACTGGGTCTGAGTTGAATCCGACCAATGGGTTAAGTGACAGTTGAAGGTCAGACTCCTTAAGTCCCAATTGCTTGAACAGGCTGTAATACATAACTTCAGATGAACTTCCCTGGTCAATGAGTAGTCTTTTAACGTCACAGTCTGCCATTCTTAATGTAACAACCAAGGCATCATTATGAGGAATCTGCACTCCCACGAGATCCTCATTGATTAAGAAATTGGTACACGGCCACTGCCAACTTTTGTTTTCTTACTGGGTTGTTGTACCTGCATCACTTCCCTTAAGTGTGCAGCTTTCTGTATCTCGGCTCGGTACCTATGTGGGTTGACGGTTCCTGATTCATCCGAACCGTGCAACACATTAATTACCCGAACCGGCATTGATTCTGGTTCCTTCCGGGCTGCGTCCTCTACCCGCGGTTGCTCGGTTTCATTCTTTGTCTTCTTCTGATCAATGAATTGGTCGAGGTGGCCTACTTTGGCCAAGTCTTCCAAATGAGTTTTCAGGTGCCGACACTGCTCCGTCTTATGCCCCTTCTCATGGTGGTATGAACAGAACCTCTTCTGGTCCCGGGTTGCTAGGTCTCCTCCCAACTTTGGTGGCCACTTGAAGAAGGGCTTATCACGGATCTGGGACAAATATCTTATAGATGGGGCCCTTAAAGGCTGTATAGACCCCCTCAGTTACCCTTTTTCCTCGGCTGCTATCTTCTGACTGGGGTTTCTTGGCATCCTTCTTATTTGTCTTTTCGGCAGCAGTGCTGACCTTGGCCGATGGTATCTGGGGTGTGTCTTCGTCCAACTGCGCATAGCGCTCAATCCTTAGTATTAGTTCTATATCGTGAGAGCTGGTTTCTTCATCAAGGACTGTCGCAAGCGGTGCTTCCTGGGAAGGCCGATCTTGAACTGAGTTACAGCTAATTGCTCGCTGCACTCGTCAATTTCGTTATAAGCTTCCCAGTAGCGTCAGACGTATGCTCGCAATCCTTCCCCTTCCTCTTTTCGTAATGTCAGCAAAAGATCAACCTCCTTCAGCTGTAAGCTGTTTGCTATGAAATGAGCTGTAAATAGCTCGGCAAGTTGCCTCCAGCTAGAAACGGACTTAAGTGGCAATTTATCAAACCACCGTAAAGCCACACTTCCTAGGTTGGAGGGGAAGATTCGACACATCAGCATTTGGTCACCGCACCACACTACCATAAGCTGTTTGTAATGCCGAACATGGTTAATCGGGTCGGTCTTCCCGTCATAGAGGGTGAACTTTGGTAGGGTGAATTTTCGAGGAATTGGGTGGGATTCAATCTCCTCAGTGAATGGCGAGGATGCAATCTGATCAAGGGCTTTTTTCATCAGGTCATGGGCTGTGCGCTCCTTAGTTTGCTGCTTTCTATCCTCCTGCTTTTCGTTATACCACTTCTCCCAGTCGTCTCTCCGCCGATCTCCTTCAACTGGATTATTATTTGGCGGGGTTTCGCTCCTTCCCCTCCACCGATCTGTACGCCTGTTAACACAACGCCCGGTACTAGGGGTGTAACTCCCTCTTACCCGCGGTGCTGGATCGTCCCTGGCGCCAGTAACCTGCTCCCGATCTGGGGACCTTTCTGTCCCACGCCCATTTCTTCTAGAGAACGCCTCCCTCATGACCCGAACTTGGAAGGTAAGGTAGGCTATCTCTTCTCCGCGTCGTCGAATTTCCCTCTCCGCCGCACGGAGCGTATCCTCACTCGGGATCCGCCCACTGGAAGGCGATGGGGCAAGGTTCCGAGGGTGGTTCCTGCAGAAGTTTCTGTCCTTGACATAGCCTGTATCCCTCCGCATTTCATCTAGTGCTTCCTGGTGGCTTTCAGCTGGCGTTCGTATCTCTGACCTTAGTGTTCTCTTTCTTTGCCGATCTACTGGTGTAGATTGGCAGTGCGCCGAATTGGTCTGGTCTTTATTGGAGGAGGCTCTGAAGCCTCTCCCGTCGTGGTTCTCTCCCCTACGTCTCCGGTTGTTTAGACTCATGGTTTTCTAAGCCTTCCCACAGACGACGCCAATTGTAGGTGAGATTTTTAGGGAAGGCTGGGCCGAACTCTCAAGCCCCAAATGGATGAGTCCAAACTCTTCCTGCAAGACAAAGAGGTTAGAATGGGTCGACCCTTAGTGGGCTGATCACACTCCGAAGATTAAGTTAGCAAGCTTAATCGATAAAGATCAATGAAAGTTGTGAATAGTTGGAGTTAACTGTCCATACTTGGCTCTCGATGCCCTGGGGTATTTATAGAATCTTTGAGGGAGTGTGTTTTGTCTTAGCCTACCAATAGGCTCTCATGGCCTGCTGGGTAGGCATCATCATTGACGCCGCTTGATTATTTATAGGGTCTGGCGCACCGTCGTGGAGGATTCCGGCTGATCGGACGTGCACGTCGACGTCGCGTGGGCAGCCGCTCGTGCATTTCATGCGAGTCAACTCTGCATTTAATGCTCAAAGACCGCTAGCGGTTTGGGCCCGCTTTTCGCAGTTTGGGCTACGCTGGAAAGGAGGTCGGCAGTCAAAGCTGGCCTTCCCTCTAATTCTGATTTGGGCTGCCAAGCAGCCCCAACTTTAATTTGCACAGATTAAGCCTCACCCATTGGGTTAGACCAGGGGTTATACCCCATATATATATATATATATATATTCTGAAATCAAGATAACCCACTCACACTAATTGTGAACAAGTTGACATTACGATTTGTGATTTCGTTTGATTATATTGTCTTGATCGATGAGCATCAACATAATCTTTTTGATCTCCTCCATAGAAATCCTTTGCTTACGCGCATGCATGCTTGATAACTAAAGATTCTAAATCACAAAACAAAGTTTAAATTGAAAACGTCCAGTTCCTAATGACCGTCTTTTTCAAGTGAATATTACCCCTTAGTGAGGTGGTCAAAGCTCACTTAGAATGGTGGTTATCTTATTGGAACAACAACAATGGCTATGAGATGTTCTCCGAATAATCAAAGTTACATCAAAATCATGTAATTGTCACATTAAAGCTCTTTGTACCAAATTGAAAAAACAATAATAGAAGAATATATAAAAATGAACTTTTGGCATAAGGTGGTCTCACACTGAAAGGGTTAATGGATTCTTAATAATGTAACCCACAGCTAACCAATAAAAAAAAAAAAAATAAAGCTGCCTTGCGTCATGGTTCCGCCACGTGTATGGACAAAATGAATTTTATGCCCACTTAGGGTAAATTTCATTAGTTTAACTTCACTATGGGGCTATATTAAGCTGCTGAATGCTCTAAAAACATTTGAGTACTACTGTTGGTTTTTGTAAATGAAAAGTGAAAATACTGTGTTATGCAATTACAATTTTTTTTTTTTTTATCTTGCTAACATGTCCACTAAGCATTCATTTTATGGTTATACTAATGATTGAAAAACCTAAAAAAAAGTGTCAGCCCCCCACTTCGTTTAAGTAGACAATATATGCTTAACAAAAGAACAGTTTTCTTGTGCCTCAAGAAGGGTTTTTTTTTGGCTTGCATGAAAAAACAAAGAAGAGAAATGAAAGAAAGAACAAGAAAGTTTAATGGATTTTTTTTTAAAAAAAAAAGGAATAAAAGAGTGTCCAAATCAATGGGGGATAAAATTTGAATTCAAGCTTCAAATATACTCTCAACGTGGCTAGCTTTGTGTAATAACCTCTCTTTCCTCAGTCTTTGGGAACAAAAGATAAGGAATAGGATACCATGGTTGCCCATCTCTGAATGGGTAATGATATTCATTTGTGTTATAATCGATCATGATAAAGGCTAAATGCTACCATCATCTTTAGATTATTCCAAGACCACACAGAGGAAATGTTTGACTGATAATTGATATATACATATATATATGTATATATATACATACATATATATATGCTCTCTCAATTGCTTACACAGTTATATATGCTGTACTTAGCCATAATGTGTAGGTGAATGATTAATGAAGGAACCGTATTCCAGTCCAAGAAGGATGGATGAGAAGGCACATACGTGAGAATTTTTTTGATTCAAAGGTTCTCCTTTAAAGAGAAAGATTAAAATATTACTTTGTTCTCTACTATATATACACAAGGAGATTGATCCATTATGGACACACAGCAGCTAAGTTACTCACTACTACTACCCATTTCCGTTTGTAGAGTGGATTTTTATTTCATATAATAGGGAGAGACTCTCAAGCAAGAGAAGGGGTGGAAATGAAGGTAAGAAAACTCTGAAGCATTCTTCTTCTTTTTCTTCGTGTGGTTAAGGCTTTGTTATATATATATATGTGTGTGTGTGTGTGTCTTCATTTGTAAGTATGTTGAATGTACTCTTTTTTTTTTCTTCTTATTTATGAAAGACATACTTTTGTGGTATAGAAAATAAGAAAAGTACTTTCAAAATGCAGTAAATGATGCCTCATGTTGCATATATCTGACCCTCTTTATACTTTATAATGCAGAGTCTTGTACATTGGGTTATTCTCATATTTTTTTTAATAGAGTTATTACGAGTTCTCAAAATCATTTTTTAAAAATTTGAAAACTCTTTTTCAAGGAAAAAAAGTTCTCCAAACTCATAGAACTTAATGATTTCCTATTTCTGGTCACACTCCACTTTTATGCCTTGTAATACTAGATCGGTGTGCTCCTAGTTAATAAATACTCATATTAGAATAGCCGTGCATAAGCATAAATAAAAAAAAAATTCACTTCTATATAAATTTGAAACTTTTACTAAAAAAATAAAAATAACTTGTTTTTTAAGAAGCGTGACATACAACTGAGAGAAGGGAAAAAAGAGCAGCAGCGCAATAGTATTTTT
This sequence comes from Euryodendron excelsum, assembly GCA_033060915.1. Lineage (NCBI taxonomy): Eukaryota > Viridiplantae > Streptophyta > Magnoliopsida > Ericales > Pentaphylacaceae > Euryodendron > Euryodendron excelsum. Next base: position 17,946,397 of record CM065389.1, on the reverse strand, counting down.
TTTGGAAAATGCTATTTTTTTAAAATTTTTGTACAAAATTTTACACCAGAATGATGTGACAATATCAGTTTTGTAATAAACAAGTATCTTTGTGGGTTATTTATTTTAAAGTGATAGACCCACAACTTAGCCACATCATTCTGATAATAAATTCTGTATGAATTTTTTAATCATATAGCATTACTCTTTTTTTCTTCATAAAAAAGAATCTAAGACTATTTTTTTTTTCCCAAGACCACTTGTCCACCCCATTCTCTGCCTTCCTTAACCAACCACATCCCTAGCAATTATAAGGGTGCCAAAATCACTGCCCTTTTTTTCTCCTTTTTTCTTAAACTTTTGTTTTTTGTAATAAGTTTAGATTCTCCACGACTAATAAAATTTTTACTTTGTCGTTTTGTTAATTGCAATTACGTATTATTTTTGAAAAGTAGAGGAGTGAGAAAGCAGAGGCTGGGAAAGGAGTTTGTGGTGGGTTTTAAGAGAGAGAGAGAGAGAGAGAGAGCTTTTGGAGAAGATTCAAGCGAAACCCATACATGGTGGGTGGGTGTGTGTAAATGCAGTGTTGGTTGACATACGCGTCTTTCTTTGGGTTTTATTACTCACGTGGCCTCCACACAGGCACAGCACTTATATATACCCCTCCAGCCCCTGCCTCATGGTGTATCTCTCTCTCTCTCTCTCAAGTCTCACACAGCTTCAAAACTAGTTTGGTCTGGTTTTGAATGCTACCGAAGCATACCCATAGTCTCAAAACTAGTCAATTCATTTGGGTTTCTGTAACTCTTGATAAGTGTGTCAGTGGCAGTAATTGAAGTAACTGAGAAAAAACTTGCAGAGTCCACACACTCTTTAAGAGTCTCACAATTGTAGTGCAGAGAGTATTAAAATCATTTAAGAGAAAATCTTTATCTCTGTTTGTCTCTTTCAAAACCAAGATGGGTGAGAGAACTGCCACAAATAACCAGAATCATCTCAACAACCACCAACTCTTCGACCTCTCCATCGATGTCGGTGGCGGCTCTAAATGCTTCGACGACGATGGCCGTCTCAAACGGACTGGTAAAATTCCATAACCCATTAACGGCCTCTCTACATTGCATATGTATATATATATTGTGTAAGTGCTTGTTACTGATATATAATTTACTTGCGCTTTGTTTAGGGACTGTTTGGACTGCAAGTGCTCACATAATCACGGCTGTGATTGGGTCTGGAGTGCTATCCTTGGCTTGGGCCACTGCTCAGCTTGGATGGATTGCTGGTCCGACTGTGATGTTCTTGTTCTCCTTTGTGACTTACTACACCTCCACTCTTCTGGCTGCGTGTTACCGTTCCGGCGACCCCGTCGCCGGCAAGAGGAACTATACTTACATGGACGCTGTTCGGTCCAACCTTGGTAAATTCCTCTATATATTCAAATTTTAATACAAAATTGGACTCGTGGGTCCTTCTCTAAAGTTCATGAACTAACCTCTGCTTTAATTTTTTTTCAATTTTCTTAGGTGGTGTCAAAGTCAAGGTGTGTGGGCTGATTCAGTACCTGAATCTTTTTGGAGTTGCCATTGGATACACTATTGCATCTTCCATAAGCATGATGTGAGTATAAATGAGTATGAATTTTGAATTCAGAAACAGATTTATGACTTCGTTCGGCTTGTTTCAGTGCTTCTGAGAATCTTTGTGCTGATGGGTTTGTTGGGTTATGACCAAACAGGGCAATCAAAAGGTCCAACTGCTTCCATGCTAGTGGCGGGAAAAACCCCTGCAAAATATCGAGCAATCCGTATATGATAATGTTTGGTGTTATAGAAATAATTTTCTCTCAAATCCCAGACTTTGATCAGATATGGTGGCTTTCGATTGTCGCCGCGGTCATGTCGTTCACTTACTCTTCAATTGGTCTAGGCCTTGGAATCGCGAAAGTTGCAGGTATCAGCAGCTTCTATTTCAGTATTTTGTGCTTTTAGCCTTGATAAAATTGATTCTGTTGGTGCTAACCTGAGCCCTTTCTGTGCTTTGATGATCAGAAAATGGGAAATTCAGGGGAAGTCTCACCGGAATAAGCATCGGCACTGTGACAGAAACTCAGAAAATATGGAGGAGCTTCCAAGCACTCGGAGACATAGCTTTTGCCTATTCCTACTCTCTCATCCTCATTGAAATTCAGGTATATTTGTCGGTCTCGAATTCATCACACCACCGTCTTGTTTACATTTTCCGGTGATGTATACTCATATGTGATGTATATATAACAGGACACAATCAGGTCCCCGCCATCAGAATGCAAGACAATGAAGAAGGCCACTCTAATAAGCGTTGCAGTAACAACCGCTTTCTACATGTTCTGTGGCTGCTTCGGCTATGCTGCTTTCGGAGACCTGGCCCCGGGGAACCTCCTCACCGGTTTCGGCTTCTATAACCCCTACTGGCTTCTAGATATCGCCAACATAGCCATCGTAATCCACCTTGTTGGCGCCTACCAAGTCTACTGCCAGCCCCTCTTCGCCTTCATTGAAAAAACCGCGCAAGAATGGTTCCCAGAGAGTGAATTCATCACCAAGGAAGTCTTGGTCCCAATCCCCGGTTTCAAGCCTTACAGACTCAACCTTTTCCGATCAATCTGGCGAACAATTTTTGTGATCATAACCACAGTGGTGTCAATGCTCATGCCATTCTTCAACGACGTGGTTGGAATCCTCGGAGCTTTCGGGTTTTGGCCTCTCACTGTTTATTTCCCTGTGGAGATGTACATTGCCCAGAAGAAGATACCAAAGTGGAGTACTAGATGGCTTTGCCTCCAAATGCTGAGTGTTGCTTGCCTCATCATCTCCATTGCAGCCGCGGCCGGATCTTTTGCCGGGGTTGTTCTTGATCTCAAGTCCTACAAGCCCTTCAAGACCAGCTACTAAATCTAAGTTTAGTTTCGTTCATAGCAAAGATTCCTAGGAAGAACTGAAACCTTAGGATTTCTGGGTGGTGTCAATGTTGTTACTCTCTAGTTTTATGGTGTTTTCTACTGTATTCTGAAAAAAAAAAAAAAAAAAAAACAATGGCTGGACCCTTGTATGTATTTCAAATATGAGCCTCTTAAGGCTGTCCCAGCTATGTGACTCTCCCCATTTCTCTCAATCCAAATTGATAGGAAAATTCTACGCCAAGGGGTCTTTTAAGGATTGTTAACTTGTTCTTGATTTTTTGAGTTGAATACATAACTCTAAATTCACCATTATGGTCTGTTCAAGGCTAATTTTCCCTTTAAATTAATCACATGCTTGGCTAGCAAGTGAATTGGTATAAGTAACTCCAAATATACCTTCAGAATATAAAAAAAAATTACTCATGAAAACAACAGAAGGCAACCACTACCGGGTCTAAATGTCTATATTTGCCTCAGTTCAACACAACCCATTCAACTGGTATTGTGGGGGAGAGGACTTGTGTAAACTGAAGTTTTCCTCCAATTCTTTGTCCATTAACAATGGAGAAAAAAAACTAAAAAATAAAAACATGAAAAAAACCCATATCATATTGACTAGAAGAGGGTGGCTAGCATTAGTCATTATGATAGTACTCGCTAGCTAATGTTAGCCAACTCACCTGCAGCTACAGCTGGCGATTGCCCATTACTGCAACTATGCCAGCATATTTTCCTTGACCAGAATATAGCAACAATATAATAGAGGAATATGTTAGGATCCATCTGTTGGAAGCAATGAATGGCAGGATAAGTGATTGAACTATTTTGATTCCCTCATGATCAAATGTTCTGAAATATAACATGGTAGATACCTTCATTGGCACCATCCAAAGTGCCCTTTTTATTTTATTTTTTATGAACACCACTGATGGAAAAGATATATGGAGCGATTCAGATCATCCAATCCAACCTGTTGAAGCATACATTTATATCTGCTGATCACCACATCTGATCTCACAGTACTCTCTGGATGGTTGGGATTGGCTTCGGACCATAGTTACAAAACAAGGTCACCTTTTTGGAAGGATCCAAGTGATGGGCCATTGTTTGAAATGAAATAAGTGAGGCTCTGGCATCTACTGGCCATCCAACTGTGTCAACAGCCCCACACACCAATTGGAAAGATGGATGGAGGAGGAAGGACATAGCTCAATTATTCAGATGAGAGATTGGAGTAAATTGAGCTCTGCTAACAAATTCAATACATGAGAATCTAAACAAAAAATTGAAATATAAATCACAACTGCTATCTTTGGATCTTAAATTTGCGAAGGGAAGGAGAAAAGATAAGAAAAGAAAAGAAAATGAAGTCAAATAAGCTAAATTTATTTCTTTTTGAATTGGGTTTGGAAATGAGTTGACAATAAATAGGTGTTTGTCAAAAAAATTATTCATATTTAATTACTATAATATGAATAATTTTTTTTTCAAAAAAATATGATATGGGTTCAACTTCATGTTTGCGAGTGACCATCTTAAAAAATCTTCATATTTAATTATTATAGTGTTTGACAAAAATTATTTAATTAATTTAATTAGTTAAAAATTAATTTGAAAGGTAAAAGGCTGTTGATCAGTTTTCATGTTTAATTAGTTATGAAAATTAATTTTTTGTCAAAAAAATATGAACACTATAATATGAATAGTTTTAGTATTGGTTATAATTAAATATAAAGTGTAAGTAATTTCATTTTCTATTATCTCAAAACCTCTAAGAGACAAATATAGCAGACATGAAGTTGAACACTATAACTAATACTAAAAGTAAAAAATGCAAGTTGAAAGGTAAAGGCTGTTGATCAGATTTTACGTTTTCTTCTTCTTCTTCAAAGATGCATAGAAAAGAGAACTAAGCGGATAGCTATTTCCTTAAACTTTTGGTCACTTCAGCGGTAATTCAAAGCAATTTATCCGAAATCTAAGTCATAACAGTACTAGTAATAACTAAGTCCTTACAATATTTGTAAAAAATTGATGATTTAGTGTCATGAAATTTTAAAATAAGAGAATGCTAGCATTAGTCGTGAGTATTGATCACTTGCTAGTAAATGCAAGCCACTTCAGTTGGGATACACCATCTAGAGGTGAGTCCATGTTGGGGTGGCTATCACTTGCCATCGAGTGACCGACACTCGTGATTGATATTAATATTCCTCTTTAAAGTTATCTCTATGAGAGTGTATTCCAATAAAGATATGTTAATCCAAAAAAAAAATATTTTTTTTCCAAAAATGGAGAGGTTAGAGAAGGTTCGGCCATTCAGGTATAGACCAATTCCATGAAAGTTCCAAAAGTTGAACTAAAAGGTCCTAAGAAGGACTTCTTGGTTATCACAAGTGGGGTGATCTTTGTCTTGTCCAATTCTGGAAACTATGGAAAGACTGCCCCAGCATATATGCCCAATTGAAATGAATTTTTTCCCCAAGCTGCAATGGGGATATGCACATTACCCACATGCCCCAAACTAAGGTTATGGATGGTATTATTTGTGGGTTTCTTTTGAATGGACCAGAGGAGAGGAGGGAAAGGGGGGGAAGTTTCTACTTTGAGATATTTTCTATCTGTGAGATTTTGTGAGGTCAATAAGTATAGACCCATAACTATAATGAGGTATGCCCATGAAATGTCTATAGCTGCATATATATCTAAATGATAGTGGAAGTGGCGGAGGTGGGAAAAGTGGCAGCCGCCGCCACCAGTGGAGGTGGGAGCTCATGGTCAGCACGTGGCCTGCTGCCCATGGCAATCATAGGTCGCACCAAATTGACCTTATTTAGTTCTTCTTTAAATTAATGTCCAAATTCTATGGCCATTGTTAGTGGCATGGGTTGGTGCCATGGGCTTTCTACGATGTCCCCTTCCACTTTGCCTTAGCCCAATCAGGCTCAACCGGCCGAAAGGCGAAATGGGTTCTCTCTCTCCTCTTTCTTTCCTTAATTAATAATGAGTAATGGAGACTTCAAGAATCTCCGAGAATCAAGGGAAAGGAAAAAGAATCTTTTCACTTCAAATGCGTTTTATGATTCATTGGTGGCTTTGACAATTCACAAGTCGTACGTTTGAGAGTTGTTTTTATGAAATTGAGAAGAATCAAAGTCAAACTCACTCACTTGAACCAATTTAAGATCTATTGAAGATGCTGTGTACCCAGTGAAACAATGTGTTGTGACCATGTGTCTTGATGTACTTAGAAGGATAAAGCGAAGCAGACAAAGCTGACAATCAGTGTTAGCTATGATTACCTCTAAGCCCACTTTAGGGTCTTGTCTAGGAATCCTAATTCAACACTAAGTCAAAGGACTTTTATAGTGGAGCAACTGTGATACAAGAGGCAAGGCATTCCAGCATAATCAGCTTAAAATTTGAATTGAATTGTGAACTATTATTAAGGAGAGAGTCGAGGCATTCCAATACTCGTACTATCTATGAAGAAAATGGAAAATTTAGTAGAAGGCGCATGGAACCTACCTGCTTCTTGTTTCTACTCTGCCCACTAATTTTCCTATGCCAAAACATGCATTTGTGTTTGTTAAGACAAATATATAAGCATTGCCATTGTAACTTTTATCAACCATGGTTAAGGCCGTACCCTGTTGATGCAGTAGCATGACTACATGGAGGGACGAAGTTAGGATTAAATGGAGAGTTATTTTTTCTCCAAATTTGATCCTAAACCTAAATTAATTGAGCATGAGTCATCATAGACTTTGAGCAACTACAAATCAGACCATAAATAAATAAAAAAAGGTCACATAACAAATAAAAATGAATCACAATTATAAATTGCATGTGAAAAGCGTGACGACCAGAACCTTGAGATTGTAACCAATATTAGGAGAGGTGCACAGAGTCTGGTAAGAGTCCGCCAAGGTGAAGTAATGTGCAATATATGTAGATACATATCTCTACTTGATATAATATGTTTTAAAACTGTGAAGGCCAAGCTCAAAAGCTGTCAATATTATACCATGTGAACCTAGGTGTTACAAAAATAACTATTTCATTATGTAAAATGCTTGATCTACTTAATACACTCAAGAGTAGGTGCAGCAAAATAGTACATAATAAAAATAACCTAGTAAAATCGGAATCGAACCACAAAAAAACGGATGTAGTAATTAAAACCAAATGCAAACGTAACCAAAAGAAAAATAAAATCGTTTTGTAGTTTTGAGATGAAGGTTGCTAAACTAAACATAAATATAAACATAATAAAATAAAATAGTTTTGGATTCAATTGATTCAATAAATTGATTTACTTAGGAATAATCAATACATGTTTACCAACAGCCAGTCATTTAGCCTAGTCTGACCTCATAAATTAGCAGATGGATATATTCAAAATAATCAATCACTAAAATATGATGTTAAAATCATGAAACTCTCACCATCGACTCGTAAACACTTAGCAATTTTTTGTCAGGGCATAAGTATAACAAGTATAATTAAAGTCACATGTTTTTAAATGTTTTAGCTTAGAAACCTATTCAATTAAAATTAAAGACCCTCACTATTGATTTGTATATACAGGTTGCTTTGTTAAAGCAGAAGGTATTACAAAAATAATTAAAAGTCTAAGTTTTCGAAATGAACTAAATATTAATTATTCATGAATATAATTCGATCCATTCTGGATTAGGATTAAGGGCCTTAGGTTTTCACCAGAGGTTTGACATAAATCATACCGGACAGAGTACTCGCATAAAATATACAAGTCTTTGAAAAGTGTAGAGTAAAACCAACATCTACTTTACTTTTACATTACTCCTATATTAACACTACTCCTAAACTTAATAGGGTCTAAATTCACACAAAACCATTACGTGCGTAAAATATACATGTACGTATCCAAGCATGCAATATACTGAACGTGTGCAAAAACATTAAGTTTTTAAATGAATCAGGAATGAAAAGACAAACCTTAATTGATCATCCCAATTCGGTCAAGCGATCTTCCCAATTGGCTCTAAGAGTAAAACTAGCTACTAATATTAAAAAGTCTAGACATAGAATAATTTTTTTTTTTTATAAATAAAAAGGTTTAATACAAAATAACATACATAAATAGAAGAGAAGTAAACTTTTAGGAGAGAAGTCTCGGCCAAAGGCCGAACTCTCCCCCTAGCTCTCTCTCTCTTGCCTCCTCCTCTTCCTTGGTCTTGGTGTTACTATTTGTAAACTGACAAGATGAAGCTATCCATTCCCCACAATGATGCATTATTCCTCTCTTTAATTATTAATTTCTTCTTTTGTCTTCTTTCTATATCAGTTGCTTTCTTTTCAGGTCAATTGCCTTCTTTTCATGTCAATTGCCATGTGAGTTGCATTTTTTTCATGTCAATTATCTTCTTTTCATGTCAATTGCCATGTTTCCATGGGAGTTTGCTCACTTTTTAATCTAAAAGCAAAAATCTGGGTTGCTTGTTTTGGTGGAGTTATTAGAAAATATAATGTTTGCCTATGTAGGTGGGCTCCAATCAATGAAAACTCATTTTTTTCCATGTTAGTTTACTCTTTCTTTTATTTAAAAGCCTACAAAATGTTTAATAATTTTTTTAAATTAAAAGTAAATTAATTAAAATTATTTATAATTATTTTAATGTTAACAAACACAAAGTTATGAACTTGTGATTACATTTTTATAATGTAATTATAAAATTTTTTGGGTCTTGACACTATTGTACATATAATAGGATTTTTTAATATTAAAGGGACCACTTCATTATTTAAACCTTTTTTGGGCATAGATTTGTACATATTGGGGTTTTTTTTTTTTTTTTTTTTCACATTAAGGGGTGCCATGGCCCCCTTGGCCTTAACATAGTTTCGTCCATGACTACAGGGAGCAATTGGACTTGTTCAAAGGCAAAATGGGTAGCTAGTTCTAGTCATGGAGCAATTTGGCCTATCCAAGAGCAAAATGGGTAGCCGGCACTAGTCATGGGGCAATTGAATCTATCTAAGAGCAAAATGGGTAGCTGACTCAAGTATCTTGAAATCATGCAAAATTTGACAAGTTGATGAAAAACGTAACCATCGCCACCTTGTCGCTATGGAAAAATATGAAATTTTGACAAGTTCCATCATTTAGGGCCTCAAACAAGAGATTTTGCCATTTATAGTAATATTTAGATCTTTCATATATTTCTTTGTAAAAGTGAAAACTTGACCCTTCAGATTTAACATGATTATGGTATCCTAAATTAGTGGTTTATGTTTTTAGTTTGATTTTGCCATTTATAGTATTCTTTTGCAATTGCTTAATTTCTACACAATTAGAGTCCTGTTAGAGTTCCATATTTTTTCCAATACAAGTAGGTGTATGGATTTTAACTCAAGGCAGCTTTTGGATAATAGCATTGAGAAATTTCTCTTATTTTCTGACTTTGTGTATTCTTTTATGAATCAACCAATAGTTGATATTGTTTTTTATATATTTTGCGAAATTAACAGACTAAAGAAGAGACTAATTTTCAGTATTCATTTACAAATCAGTGAGTCTCAACTTTTGTCACTTTTAAACACTTCCCTGCATCACCTGTCAATTCACGTAAACGAACTTAGTTCAAATCCAATGTGGTATTTGAGCGGCGCATGTTGCAAGCTATTTTATTCCTATTACAAATCAATTCCCTTTGTTATAGCATGTATCCAAGTAGATACGTTGTTTTATAGCTACCAGCTTTATTGTTACTGCATTTCTTACTTATACATGAACAAAATTTACCCTAATCGATATAAATAGTTGATTGGTGAGTCAAATTTCATGACTCCAATATAAGGGTGAAGATGTTTAGGGAACATGAGTCAACAATTAACAAAAAAAATTCCACTACTGGTGCTCAAAGGGAAATGAATTCTAGTTTGTTCGGGAAAATGACAAATTGTCAGTTAAGATACAAATTTGAAACAAAGGAAATATCCTTAAAAGTTCTAGATAGCTGAGACTAAGATTTCAGATAATGGTGCCAAGTCATTTGTGTTTTCATTCCTTGTCTTGTGAGCATGGGAGGGGAGGTGGCACATTAGCATGTAGCATTGGTTAGTTGTTGATTGTTGTATTTAGAATTATTGATTACAAATTTCAACAAAGTTTGACTCCTAATCATTAACCTTCGCACATTATACTGATCTTAGTTTTGATCCGCATAACTTTTGAGTTAGTAATTGCTATAATTGTTTAACTCTCAAGTTGATTCCACCCGCCAATTTGAAACACACTAGACCTCGTATGTTGCATAGAGCTATTACCTACTTTTAATTGCCTAATTAGTTTGCTTCAAAATTGCAAACTTGCAATTCCTTAAGTTTTTTTCTATTGAAGTTCTCCGTACATATAGTTCAGGACCAGAATGCTTTAATAGGATTTTGTAACCAAAGTCATTCAATAAGATAACTCAATCGATCCTGCAAGTGTACAGTTTCGCAATGTAGTTTATCGGTTAATATCCGGTTATCGTTCTTCTCATGGGATTGATTTTAATATAAAAATGAACCCTCAACCCACAATGAATTCACTCAAATTGGATTGCAAATCAAATGAAATTGAATCTAAGGATAACAAAAATAAACTAAAAATCTTTTAGTTTTGAAAAGGGTGATTCACTAACAACTAGGCAATTCAAATAAAACTAATTAACATTCAACAATTATACCAAGGAATTTATAGGCAATGAACAACTAAACTATTAACTAAGCAAAGCAATTGAGATTTTAAGTCAATTAAAGGGAATTTAGATGCAAATCATTCAATTTACCAAGTTCAATAATAATTCCAATGGAGGTTTGTTAACTCAAATCAAGGTTCACTCTGTGAATCCTTGATTTGGAGAATTTCGACCATAAAATCATAGATTCATATCCAATTGAGATTAGAAGTATAAGCTATCGATAATATCATAGGTTCAAAATTTTAGGTTTGTGTAATTCTTATGCCAATTGAGGAATTGTGCATAAGAGTTACCAAATTATGTTATGAATCTAAGTTTTCTAATAGATTCAAAACTCAATCAAGTAGAACTAGAGAATTCTTAGGATAATTTAATGAGAATCATATACCTCCGTGAGAATCCTTGAAGATCCTTGACAAATTTTTACAATTGTACCCAAATGGGAGTTTAGCTACTTGATTCCATAATAGAAAGCCTTAAGAAATAAAAATATTGCATTGAAATTGATAAACTATGGTGTTTGGATACAAGAAAAATATAAGAAAGTGTAAGAAAAGTTAAGAAAATCCACTTCTTTGTCTACAATGCTCTCCAATATAAACTATATCTAAAATATCTAAGTACAATAATGAGAACTGTCCTAAAAAAATGCCTAAAATAGTCTTTTATATGTTGGACAAAAGCAGGGCTTCATAAGGTGAGTGCTCGATCAAAACACTGATCGCTTGGCCGAGTGCTCGGATAGTGCTCCTAAATCGATCGGTGAAAATGCCTGTAGAATCTAGCAATTGGTGGATTTTTTCGACATCCAAGTGCTCGGTGGGATTGCTGATCAGCCGATCGCTCGGTTAAATTAGCGATCGCTCGCTGATGCACTTGTGGCCCTTTCTTTTACAATTAAGCTATATTCCCTGCAATTAGATCAAAAAGATTTGTTTAGGACAATTTAAGAATAGAATACTAATCTAATATATGAACTAGAGCTAACAGTTTACTAATTAGGAGATTGAGATTACACTTTTAAAGTATAACCAACAACTTAGACCATTTATGCTTCAGAACTGTAAAGAGTCATATTGTATGAATTAAGCGCACGACAACCTTGTAAGCGTGTAGCTTACTCCCATTTTTTAGTGGCACTGTGTAATATTAGTTTGCAATACGAATGGATTATCCAGAGACCTACAAAATGGGTTATATAAGTAGTGTGGCGGCAGAACTTGGCGATAAATGTAATCATTTTTTCTGCAAGTTTCAGTTGCATTTGGATATTCACAATAACTTACAAGGGTTTAAGCCATTTTTTTTTTCATTTCCCAAGTAGGGGAGCTTTCATTGCATTGGGTTATCATATTTTTGGTTTGTTCCACCTTCATAACATTCATGCTTGTGATATATTCAGTATGGATATTACACTTGTAACCCTTGTTTGACATAACTTTCCATTTGACTCGATTGGCTTATGAAGAACTCTAGTTCTATCAGATGAGTATGTAGTTATAATGGTCTATTTCAATCTTTTGGATCACCCATGCCAAGGTTGTGCTGATTACCCTTCTAATTCACATAAATGCAATAAAATTACTGAAAATATTTTACCATTCATGTTTTTTAGGTAAGGTCCTCTAATTTTCCTACAGAAACCCATGCATTCATGTTAGCTAGCTTATATATATATATATATATATATATATGTGCATATAAATGGATATTTATCCTAAATCAGAGTTCAATTTCCTTTGTTATGGCTCACCGTATATCCACCTTGACAAGTAACTAAGCAGTATCGTACTGGTCGATTTCATTATTTTTTCCATTTGAACTTAAGACATTGATAATTTTTAGGCTGCAGGTTGATTAAAATAGCTGAGTGGTGAGCCAAACTAGGCAATTCCAACTGGAGAGTGAAGAGGGATTAGAACGATCAAAATTTCAAAGCAGTGCAACTGTCTAGTGAATTTTCACTTTTGGACGTGTCAGAGAATCCATGCATGTTAAAAATTTCATTTAGCCATATAGCCGATTCATCTACCCAGTCAAAGCTCGCATTTATTTTTGCACCCTTAGATAATCTACCAATTACACGATGCAACAATAACGGATATTTGCCTTCATTGACAAGGTGGAAATGCAAGATGTATTGCTCAATTAATAGGCTACTTTAGCCTTGGTGACAAGCAGAATTGAGCCATACCGAATATAGCATGATGATGTGTATATATGACAAAAAGAATACCCATATGATTTTGCCAAGATACAAAGTGTCGTGTCCTAAGGTCCAAATATGTTTAGCTCTTTTACTTTGATTGATGGAGTAAATGCACAAAAAATACACATATAGTAACTACATCTCAGTTGTACAAATATGTATACATATAATGTATTATTGTTCTTTGTAATTGTCATATCTTAATTTTTCAAAAGCCGATTTTTAAAGAATAAAGTTTTAAACGTTGAAAAATCCAAATCAAAATCAAGATTCACATCAGATTTTTAGTCAAATAGATTTTGAAATTCAAGTTAAAGATAGTTTTTATTTTAAAAATTCATGGAACAAAACTACGTGAATCCATTTGTATTTTCAACAAATTCAGTTGAATAAAACCTATTTAAAACATATTTAAAAAATAATCAAATGCTAAATATCTAAAACTCCAACAACAAATTCCAACCTCCAATTCAATACTCCTAAGTCATTAAGTCTATCCTATAAACCAAACCACAACAATGACTAAGTCATAGCATACTGTCAACATAAAATAAATTTTTGAATGCAACAAAGTAATATTATACAGTTATCCAATTAAAATCTAAAATAAAGATAGAGTGAAAATATAGAAGTATAATACAATATAAAAGAAAAAAATTAAAACCAAAAGATACAATTATATGGGTTCAAAATATGATGTAGACATCCAATATCCTAATCCCAGTCCTCAAGTCTGCTTCCTTGAAGGCCTACCTGCAACTGTTGTAGGGTGAGCACTATCATGGTTCAAGTAGAAGGTTATACTATCGAGATAATAAACATAAAGTGATATGTGCAAGTGTATTGAAAAGGCTGCATGAGAATAAGCCAATGTAGTTTTTATCTTAATTCTCAACCCGATCTCAAATGATATGATCCAAGCATGCAAATGAACCAAATAAATGAATAATCAAACACTCACAATCTCAATGTACAAATAATCTAATCCCCAACATCAACAAGATCAAATTAACTCTGTAAAATCAAAAATAAAATAATGATGGAATAGATAAATAAATATCAAAACTTACCCAGATCCAATCCAAATGCAAATGTATTGTATAACCAGCCGTATTGATGAGGGGATACCAGTCCAATAACAATCACATCCACACTTTATGGGGTATCACCGAAAGGATGCATTGATACAAGTAATTTCGCATTTTATGCGCCGCATGTGAGCACTTCATTTTTGCCCACTCGGTAATCTCCAGCCCCACCAGACATACATTCAAACTGACACAAACACATTCAAGTCTAGACCGGCTTTCTAGACTCAATCCAATCAATCAACCGCTTCACGGGTCCGTTAGGCCTAATAGAAGCGAAATGACCAAAATACCCTTGGAGCATTATTCAGTCCAATTCTAGTTGGCACGCCTTCTTAAAGATGGTAAGTCCATATTTCAAACTTAATTCCAGTTCTAATTCCAATCCAGACCAGTCAAACTCAATCTGGCCCATCTTTTGAGAAAGTTCATTCCTCAGACAGTAAATCCATCTAGCACAACATGTTTACCGAGAAAACTCATCGGAACGATAAGTCACTTTAAACCCGTCTACCGAGACAGAACCCAAGTCCCCGAGATGGTAGAGCGGTTCACTTTTAGCGCCTGCTAGCCCGCCAATGTAGAATGTCCGCTATTCTGTAGGTCGATCAGGAAAGTACCTAAGGCCTCGAGACGATAAGAGCATTCAGCAGCTTCCTGAGATCAAGTAATATGTGGAATAAACGTGCACCGTTAGAGTGACGGAAATACTCACAAACAATGGAATCGTTAGAGTGGTGGAAACACTCGCAAACAGATCGACATTGGGAATGGCAACAAACCTCTTATGTCACGGGATTGAACACGCCTCTTAGCCGTGACACGTTTATCAAATGACAGGATATCTTTGGAAATTAACTCGTCACACACAGTCAGAGTGATTGAAACACTTAAACCCCAAGTCAACACCAGTGCCTGCTAGCCCACTCCAGTGAAAAATGACCAAACTATCCCTTAGGCCCTACCGACACATTTCTCGAAAAAGTACCTAAGTCCTTAAAGCGGTAAGTTTACTTTTCTAAAATTGTCCTAAAGACAATCTAGCATGTTCAAGTGCCTTCCAATCAGTTCCAGATCAATTCCAAGACCATTCGATCAAAATGACCATTTTGTCCCTAAGCATTCGATTGTCTCGGAAACCACACCGGCTCTGGGTATCAAATTAGTATTAATTGGTGGCATACTAGGCAACCCGAAACTTTTTTGAATACCTTTTACGGATGCCCCTAATAGTATTCCCAATCTTCTAATTCTCTTCTGGATTATTCCGGTAAACCCGATGCGAAATGATTATTTTGCCCCTAGTGAGTTGTTCACCCTCTTTAACCACACCGACTCTTGTTGTCAATGTAGTTACCTCCAAGACACTCTTTTAGGGATTCTTGTCCATCCTAGGTAAGCACCCCATTTTTTCCGCTCGGCAATCTCCGGTCTGTTCAGACTTGTATTCAAGTAAATGTGGACGCATTCCATTTCAAACTAGTTTTCTAGACGTAATCTAGTCAATCGATTGCCTCGCGGGCCTGTCTAGCCCAAATTGACTCAAAATGACCAAAATGCCCTGGCAGCATTATTCAGTCTAATTCCAGTGGGCACGTCTTCTCAAAGACAGTTAAGTCCCTGTTTTCAGTCTCAATTCCAAGATTAAAATCCAATTCCAGTCCAGTTCTAGTTCAAATCGAATTCAGCATGTCTTTCAAGAAAGTTAATCCCTCAAATGGTAAGACCTTTCAGCATGGCATGTTTTCTGAGAAATTCTTTAGAACGATAAGTCCCTTCAAACCTGTCGAACGGGAGGAGACCCCAAGTCGCCGAGATGGTAGAACGGTCCACTTTTTGCGGCT
The DNA here is from genome assembly GCA_033060915.1 of Euryodendron excelsum. Classification (NCBI taxonomy): domain Eukaryota; kingdom Viridiplantae; phylum Streptophyta; class Magnoliopsida; order Ericales; family Pentaphylacaceae; genus Euryodendron; species Euryodendron excelsum. The sequence continues at coordinate 17,930,606 of CM065389.1, read as the reverse complement.
GCTAGCCTGCCAATGAAAAAATGTCTGTTATTTGGCATGCCTTTCGAGAAAGTTGATTCCTTAGGCGATAAGTCCACTTAACAGCTTCCCGAGATCACGTAGTCTCTAGAATGATCGCGAACCGTTAGAGTAACAGAAGTACTCGTAAACATCACAACCGTCATAGTAGCGGAAACACTCGTAAACAGGTCGATATTGGGAATGGCCAACAAACCCCTTATGTCACGGGACTGAACTCGCCTCTTGTCCGTGACACATTTACCAAAGGACTAGATACCTTTGGAAACCAACTCATCATAGACCGTCAGAGTGACAGAAACACTTGAAACTCAAGTCAACACCAGTGCCTGCTAGCCCACTCTAGTGAAAAATGACCAAATTGCCCTTAGGATTTTTTCGGTACACTTTTTTGAGAAAGTACCTAAGTCTTCAAAGCGGTAAGTCCACCCTTCCAAGATTGTTCTAAAAGACAATCCGGCATGTTCAAGTACCTTCTAGTCGGTTTCGAGCCAATTTTGAGACCATCCGGTCAGAATGACCATTTTGCCCCTAGATAGCCGAGCGCCTAGGGAACCACACTGGCTCTGGGTATCAAACTGGTAACCTTTCGATGATACTTCTGATAGTATCCCTAGCCTTTCGATGCATTTCTAGATCATTTCGAATCAATTTCGGCAATTTTGATGCAAAATGACCGTTTTGCCCCTAATGGAACATTCTAGCTAATGTTCGAAGCCTCAAGCCTCTTCCGGGACATTCTAAATCCATCCCGGCAGCTTTCCAGCCTAATTGAGCGTTTTTCCTCTAATGGTTCCGTCAACTCTTCCAACGTATCCTGACATTATTTTTTTAAGTCTACTATCCCTGAGATATTATTCTAAGGGTTCCTGTCCCTTTTCGGCCCTCTGGGTCATTCCTGGCCCTTTAAATCTTTCTCGGACTTTCCGGAGTCACTCTTAGTGAAACTAAGCTAAAAATTGCATGGTAGTCACTAGTATAGGCACCCAAATCTTTTAAAGATATGTTGTTTGCCGACCTTAAAAGTTTCCTAAGTGGCTGGAGCCACTACAAGCCAAAAAATGGCCTGGCGTTACTCCTAATGGTGTTAGTGTAAAGTTTTGCATGACGCCACTGCAACAAGTGCCAGTTCAGTCTTTTGTCTATAAATATAGAGCCTCCTCTAGCATAAAAAAGGTCTGCAAACACAATCTAAAAACTTTTCTCTTCGATATATAGAGCTTAAAGCCTCTCCAAACCCTAGCTCTCTTTAGGTTTTTCAAACCCTAGCCCCTATAAACTAAACCCTAGCATACATACACTCATATACTAGCCTCCCAAGCCTCCATTGAAGACTTGAAGTGCTACAACTTGGAAGCTCTTGAAGACCGAAGTAAAACAAAGTAAATAAAGTAAGCAAAACAAAGAAGACACAAGGTAGGCTTCCTATTTATGTTTACGCAATTTCTCCCTTCTCTTCTCTCTCTTAACCCGCTTGGGTTTTCTTCTATTTTAGCCCCCATCTTCTACCCCTCTTTCTTGCATGCTTGAAATAAGAGACTTCCCAGTTTGTGTATAGGATTAGGCTATCGAAAGTCACCATATCGGGGGCTTTCTCTCAGTCTAACCAGAGACCACGTGGGTTTGGCTCCCTTGATTATGTGGTGAAGCCATTAACTTTGTATGTTTACGACCCCAACTTGTATTGTGCATATCATGATCATGTATCTCTCCAAAACTTGTTTTCAAAACTTGCATCGAAAATCGTTTTCAAAACTTACATTAAATCTTCTTTTTTCAAACTTAGTTTCAAAATCATAATCCTAAAGTGATTCTAGCCTTTCTATGGTTAGGGTTGCTTTAGAAAAGTGTTACATTTAAAATGATTTTCATGGTCCATATTTCAAATCCTTATAGTTTTCAAATTCATAATCCTAGTATGGTTCTAATCTTCCTATGATTATAATCATTTTAGGAAAGTGAGATATTTTTAGAGGCTTGCAAAAGTCCACATTCAAAATCCTTTGCAAATTATTTTTCGAACTTACTTTCCAAAATCTCTTTTTAAATCTTCTAAAAAATCTCCTTTCAAACTTGCTTTCCTAAAAACTCTTTCCAAAAATCTTTTTCCTAAAAATCTCTCTTTCCAAAAAGATCTATTTTCCAAAATTCCTTTTTCTTGGAGTTCAAGTCCAACCCTAGAGCCATGGTTAGGAAATTCTAATTTTTTCTTCTAAAACATGATTTCCAATCTTTGCCCAAAACATCGATTTTCAAAATCTCTATTTTCTACGTCAAATCTTAGATTTTCAAAATTACTTTTCTTATACTAAAACTAGGGCTTTCCAAACCTAAGTTTTCTAAAATTCCTCCTCTCCAATTCTATGTCAAATCAAATCTTCTATTTTTGAAACCAAATCAAATACTTCGTTTTTAAAAACAAAATCAAAGCATCCCTTTTTGGAAATAAAATCTAATATTTTAATAGAAATGAAATCTTTTCTATCCAAACCTTTTCCTAATTTCAATATTTCCTAATCCTAACATTTTTCTAATTTCAACATTTCCTAATCCCAATCCTTCCTAATCCAAATCTTTCTTAATTACAATCCTTCATAATCTCATACCTTCCTAAATCTTAAGTTTCCAAAACTTAAACTTTCAAATCTTTCCTTAAACTTTAAGCTTCTTAATATTTCTAAACACAAAATTTTCCTAATTCTAAAACTTTCTAAATTCCAAATATTTCTCAAACCTAATCAAATCTTTCCTAATAAGGAAGCTTTCCAAATTCGAAACTTTCTTAAGTTGAAACTTTCTAAATTCAAAACTTTCCAATGTCAATACCTTTCCTATTTTAAACTTTCCCTATTTGAACCTTTCCTAATTTAAACTCTCCTAATTCGAAACTTTTCTAAAACGAAAATTTCTTAAAATGGAACTTTCCTAATTTTAAAATTTTCTAACTTTAATCTTTCTTAGACTTTAACACTCCATGTTTTCTAAATCAAACTTTCTAATCAAATCTTTCTTAATCTCAAGTCCTTCCTAAATCCTATCTTCTTGAGTTTAGGTTTTCCAAAACCAAACTTTCCAAAGTCAAACTTCTCAAGTTTAAATCAAATTCAATTTAATTACATACTTCAACTCTAGGCTACCCTAAGTCCTGGGATGTCTAGACCTTTGCTCGACCCTAACCCTAAAGTTAGAAAGCTTCCAAATTTTCTCTAAAAATTCTTTTCTAAACCAAGATGGTTTTTCAAATGTCAATTCAAGTGAAGATATTTTCAAAACTCTATGTTCCAAATCAAGTTCAAAGTCAATTGTAAGGTTTATTTCAAATCCTCAAGTTCTATTTTAAATTAAAGTCCAATCTTTTCAAATCTTCCAAGTCAATTTCAAATTAAAGTTCAATTTTTAATCTTCAAATCCAAGTTTCAAATCAAATTTTCTATTGGACTCTTATCCGAACTACGACTGACCTGATTTCCAACAAAGGAATACGTAGGCAATCCTCATGGGTGCGGTCATAACCTTTTTCAAACTTTCAATTTCATAACTTTTTCCAAATTTCCAACTCCATAACTATTTTCAAACTTCCAATTCCATGATCTATTTCAAATTTCTAAAACTTTCTTTAAAAAAAAAAATCAAGTCTATCTTTTTAAATCCATTTCAAAATCTAATCTTATTTTCAAATCTACTTTCAAGATTAGGTCTTATTCTTGCATTTGCATATCATGTATTATGTTAAATTCTTTTCAAAGTTCTTTTCTAAAGTGGATAGTATTGGACATTTATTAATAAAAGATTTTAAATGAGTGAACTTAAGGGTGAATAGACATGTAGGTACTGCAAGGGCGGGTTAGGGTGATGGCTTAGTGCATCGTCCCTACACGTAACCAACCTCCGAATCTAGATCACTATTTTCAAAGACCGAATTGAGTTATTTTCAGAAAAGGGCTTAAATATTTTCAAAGGTTGCCAAACAATCTATTTTCTTAAAAACCCTCTTTTGAGGATGTTTTCCAAAACCTTTTTCAAAAATCCTAAGCGTAATCTTCGAATTGTGCTTAATTTTTAGGTGACCTAACTCACCTTAATCTAGTTAGGTAGCGACTCCAAACTTTTCTCCAAAAGCCCTTAATCCAAATCAATTTCAATTCAAACCTAGTTGCACTCGTCCTTCTAGGAGTATGAGTTCTAACGAGAGAGCACTATGTTTTTCTCACTTGACTTTTTCGGGTGCGAAAAATCGAGGCGCGACACCCAGCCTTTCGGATCATTCTCGGACTTTTCAGAGTCACTCATAGTGGAGCTAGGATAGACACCCAAATCTTATGTCTTGCGTGCTAAGGGTCAAAAGACCTATTTTTTGCCACCTTAAAAATTTCCTAAAGGGACTGGCGCCACTAAGAGTTGCACTAGACCAAAAAATGGCCTAGCGCCATTGGTGTCACTGCAACAGGCACCAATTCCTATTCTAATTGCCTATAAATACATACCTCCCTTTGTGTGAAAATGATCTGCAAATTCAGTTTGCAAATGCTGCTTTATTGAAAACAGGCTTCGAAACCCTAGTTTTCTTAAGTCTCTTTCAAACCCTAGCCTCCTTATGCTCCATACACACAAGCCCTAGCCCCTACACACTCTATACACTCAAATACAGGCCTCCAAGCATCTGTTCAAGATTAAGTGTTGTGTATTCAAAGCCTCCAAGCTTAAGCAAACAAAGCATTGAAAAATGACAAAGTAGGTTTTTGATTTTGTTTATGCTATCCCCCCTCTCTCTTCTCTCTCCTAACTTACTTGGGTTCTCTTTTATTTTAATCCCTATCATTTTCCCCATCTTTTTGCATGCTTGAAACAAGGGACCTCCCGGTTCATGCCTAGGAAGGTCTTAGAGAGAATTACCATGCCAAGAATTTTCTTTAAGTTCCTCCTAAGATAGTGTGGGTTCGACTCCTTTAATTATATGGTGACGCCTAACGTTATGTGTTTACGACCCTATTGCATTATGATTGTCATGTTCATGTATTGCATTCAATATTATATTGAAAGTTGTTTTCAAACTTGCATCAAAGTTTTCTTTCAAAACTTGCATTCAAAACCTCATTCTTTCAACCTTGTTTTCAAAACCACAATCCTAAAATGATTCTAGCCATTCTAAAACCATAAACCGGTAATCCGGTATCGTTCTCTCCCAAGAAAATTGTGCAAAAATAGCATCAACACTAGACTAGCACTAGACATTAACTATGAATTGCAAATGGGGTTTTGTGATATAAAAGAGACCGAAAACTTGTTGATTTTAGATGATGGTTGTTCTTAACTAATGAAGCAATTAATTTCTAAGGAAAACAATTAAATCTAGTTTGTGTGCAGTTAAGAAAAAGCTTGGATATGATTGATTCAATCTACTAATTCACAACAAGAGTTTCAATAGAGAGTTTTATAACTCAAATCAAGAATCACTCCATGGATTCTTGATTCAGAATATTTTGACCATAAAATCTTGAGTTCATATTTAGTTGAGTGTAGAGATGAAATCAATGAGTAGAACCATAGAAACAAATCTTAAAAATGTGCAATATCTATATCAAGTAGTGAGTTGTGCATAAATATTACCAAAACGGGTTTTGAATTTAAGCTTTCAAATAAGTCTAACATTCAACCAAATAGAACTATAGAAATCTAGAAATAAAGCTTTGAAATTCATATACCCTCATTGAAACCCTTAAAGATCCTTGGTAGATTTTTACAATCACATCCAAGATATGTTTAGCTACTTAAATCCATGAGATAAAGTATAAAAGAATTTAAATATGACATTAAGCAATGGAAAACTAGTGTTTAGTTACCAAGAAAGTGAAGGAAAGTGCCAAGAAAATGAAGAAAAGTGCCAAGAAAATAAAAGAAACTTAAACTTTGAATACAAAGAGAGTGATTAACAACAATACAAAAGAGAATAACGAATAATAGGACAAAACAATAATGAAAACTAGTTAAACTTTAAAAAATCTCCCCAAAAATGCCCTACAACTGCTTCAAAATTTGAAATCTTCGAACCTCCTCTTGGTTCCTGCACACATAGTTTTTATACCTACAAATTTTGTATCGACTGATTAAACTGTCAAAATGCGATCGAACGGCCGATCGAACGGTCTAGGGCTATCGAACGACCAATTGATCGGTAATGGACCCTCTTTGAAGTTTTGCTCATTTTCGCTGCAGAAGTCATTACCGACGCTATCGATCGAACGGTCGATAAAATAACTCCTCTAAAGTTTTGAATCTAAATGGAAGGTTGTTGTTGTAGAAGATTGAACGGAGGTATTTCCGACGACAGCGATCGAATGGTCATCTTGGGATCAATCAGCCGATTGAACAGCTGATCGAACGATCCATAAGCCGATCGAATGGCCGATTGATTGATCTTCCTATTTTTGCCTGTTTGCCTCGTTTTAACCTCTGATACCTTTAAAACACGTATAGAATGATTTAGTAGATTTTGGGAGTTAAAATGTTAAATTAATAACTAAAACTCGACTAATCAACTACTAATTTGGGCTTAGAGATTACAGTTTCCGAATGTAATCATTCGGCCCCCTTGATTATGTGGTGAAGCCTGAAACCTAACCTTGTATGTTCACGAGCATATTGCATTGTGATCATCATGTGCATGCATTGCATTTAATATTACATTCAAAGTTGTTTTCAACTTGCATTCAAAACCTCCATCTTTCAACCTTGTCTTCAAAACCATAATCCTACGATAATTCTAGCTATTCCATAGTTAGAGTCATTTTAGGAAAGTGTTATTTTTATTGTAACCATCAAAGTCCGAAGTTTGGATTCAAACCCTAAATTATTTTTTAATCAATCACAATTCTATAGTAATTCTAACCAATTCATGATTAGGGTTGTTTTAGAAAATTTTTACATTCAATATGATCATTATGGTTCATATTTTAAACCTTAGTTGTTTTCAAAATCACAACCCTAGAATGGTTCTAATCATTTCATGGTTAGAATTATTTTAAGAAAGTGAGATATTTAAGAGACTTGCAAAAGTCTATATTCAAACCTTTCTAATTTTTTTTTTTTTTGCAAATCCACTTCCTAAAAAGCTCTTTTCAAAGATTTACTTTTCAAAAATTTCTTGTCTTGAAGTCCAAGCCAAAACCCTAGAATCCATAATTAGGAAACCCTAATTCCTTTCTTAAAATCATGACTTTTGACTTGCGTTCAATCACAACTTTTCAAAACTTTTTTTTACATAAAATTGTAAATTTCCAAACTCAAGATTTCCAAAACTAAAAATTTCTAATTCTAAGTCAAATCAAATCTTGTCCAAATAGGAAACCAAATCAAATCTTCTAATTTTGGAAACTAAATCAATTCCTCTATTTTTTAAAATAAAATCCAATTTTTCATTTTAGGAGATAGAAATTAAATCTTTCCTAATTTCAATATTTCAAAATTCCAAAACTTTCTTTTTCAAAACTTTTCAAAAAATAAAACTTTCCTTTTCAATTGAAACCTAATCTTTTCAAGTGCTTTGCATGAACCTTAGGTCTTGGGATGACCTAAATCCCAGGTTACCTCAATCTTAGGTCATGCCTTTTCAAACTCAATTTTCTAAATTTAACTTTTCAAATCTCAACTTTTCTAATTTCAAACTTTCAATTCTTATTTTTGAATTTCAAATATTTCTAAGTTCAAACATTTTTTTTAAATCAAGACTTTCCTAAAATGAAAACTTTTCAAAAATAGAACTTTCCTAAACTAAAACTTTCCTAAGTCAAAACTTTTCTAAAATGGAACTTTTTCAATTTGAAACTTTTCTAAATCGAAACTTTCTAAAATCAAACCTTTCTATTTCAAGCGCATGTTTCAACCTTAGGTTGCATAAATTCTAGGATGCCAAATATTAGTTCAACCATAACCCTAAACTTAGGGAGTTTCAACTCTTTTCTAAATGCAAGATGGTTTTCAAACTCCGATTCAAGTCATAGCTCAACTCAATCTTTCCAAATCAAGTCCAAGTTTAATTTCAAATCATTAAGTTCAATTTTAAATTAAAGTTAATTCCAAGTTCGATTTTAAATCAAAGTCAATTTCAAACCAAAGTTTAATTCCCAATCTTCTATTCAAAGTTCAAATAAAACTTTTCAAAGACTTTAAAGTGTCTATTTTCAATCGGACCTTGAGTCTGAACTACGACTGACCTGATTCCTAACAAAGGGATATGTAGGCAACCCTTATGGGTGTGGTCACAACCTCTTTCAAGTTTCCAATTCCCACAACCTATTTTTTTTTGAAATTCCAATTCTCTGTTTCAAAATCAATCTCTTTTCAAATCTTGTTCTTGCACTTGCATATCATGCATCATATAATTCTTTTCAAAGTGGATAGCATTGGACATTGGATAACCGGATATTCTAAATGAGTAAACTTGGGATAGAAAGACATGTAGTTACCGCAAGGCCGAGATATGGTGATAGCGTAGTGCATCTTCTCTATACGTAACAAACCCTCGGACCATAGATTACTGTTTTTGAGAGACCAAAATCGGAGTCATTTTTTAAAAGAGGTTTAAAAATTTCCCAAAGGTTGCCAAACAACCTGTTTTTCAAAAAAACCCTTTCTTGAAAAAGTTTTTCAAAACCTTTTCAAAAACTCTAAATTTAATTTTCGGATTGCACTTATTTTTAGGTGACCTAATTGACCTCAACAAAGTTAAGTAGCGACTCTAAATATTTTTCAAAAGCCCTTATTCAAATCAATTTCTAATTCAATTCTAGTAACACTCGCCCTTCTAGGAGGATAAGTGCTAATGACAGAGTACCGTGCATTTTTCTCACCATTCTCAAGTGTGAAAAAATCGGGGTGTAACATCTGGCAACTCTATTGGGGACGTTTAGAGGGTTAGCCAATATCATGTTCTTCTACCCTTCCCTCACCTAGACTCTTCGATTAACTTGTCCAATTCTATCTACTTCAATTTTTCAAAATCAAAATTTTCAAAGTTGATTTCAAATAATGCCATCATTTACATTCAATCATACTGTCATGCATTAAGTTTGTCATCAAAGTACTGACTTATTGCATTTTATTTTATAAGTGGACCATGTTCACATTTAATTTTATTGTTTATATAAATTGCCATGAATTATAAGATGGAATAGACAGGATGGATGGGAGTCATTAGACCCTTTCCTCCGCTTTTCAAAAAATCTCATACACCCACTGCATATGCACCTGTATTTGCATATTTGTATTCTTTATCTGATGATAATCCTTCTAGTTAGAAGGGGGGATGGTACTTTGGTTGTGGGCGGATGTTGTGTTAGTTTCTTAGCCTATGACCTCATGATGGTCCTCCCACTCAGATCACTAACTAACAATGCCACCAATTGGGGAGTGGGCTTAGGTTTGAAGATCTGGGAATCGAGCCTACTTAGGAAGCATTAGTAAACCCTCAACCTCATGTCGATGTAGAAACTTATAAGCACCCCATTTTTGCCCTCTTGGTAATATCTGACTTGATCGAACTCATATTCAAACCGATATAGACACATTCAGGCCCAAACCAACTTTCCAAACTCAATCTAGTCAATCAACCGTTCTGTGGGCCTGCCAAGCCCAATAGAAGCAAAATGTCCAAAATACCTTTAGAGCATTACTCGGTCTAATTCCTTGGCTCGTCTTTTTGGAGACGGTGAGTCCCTATTTTAACCACAATTCCAATTCCAATTCTGGTCTAAGTTGATCAAACTCATCCTGGCACGTCTTTTGAGAAAGTTGATCCCTTAAATAATAAGTTCATCCAGTCTGGCACATTTTTTGAGAAAACTCCTTGGAACAATACGTCTCTTCAAACTCGTCGACCGATACGGAACCCAAGTCCCCAAGATGATAGAACGGTTCACTTCTAGTGCCTGCTAGCCCACCAATGTAAAATGTTTATTATTCGACACGTCTTTTGGGAAAGTTAATCTTTCAGATGATAAGACCATCTACTAGCTTTCCGAGATTAGACAATCTCTGGAATGAATGCACACCGTTAGAGTATTCCTGTCTATCCCCGGGACACTTTTTTAAGGGTTCCTGTCAATCTCCAACCTTTCGGATTATTCCTGGACCTTCCAGAGTCACTTCTAGGGGAGGGCAAGCCAAAAATGGCATGGAAGTCACTAGAACAGGCGGCCAAATTTTTTATCGTGCATCACAAGGGTTAAAAGATACGTTTTTTGCTATCTTAAAACTTTCCTAAGTGGTTGGCACCACTAGTAATGACGCTAAGCTAATAAATGGCCTGGAGCCACTAGGAGTGGCGTCAAGGTTAAATTTCCACTATCGCCACTACAAAAGGCAACAATTTTTGTTTTAATTGCCTATAAAAATAGACCCTTCTCTTGTGTAAAAAGGGTCCAGAAACTCTGTCTCTCTGGAAACAGAGCTCGAATTCTCTCAAAGCCTTAATTCTCTCAAGCCTCTTTAAACCCTAGCCTTCATACACTCAAACCTTAGTCTCTATACATCTTATACACTTAAATACAAGCATTAAAATATTCATTCACGATAAAGTGCTGCATCTTAAAAGCTCTCAAAGTTCAAGTCAAGTAAAGCAAACAAGGCAATCAAAACATGAAGAAGACAATGTTGGTTTTCTATTTACTTTTATGTAATCCCCCTCTCTCTTATCTCTCCTAATCCACTTAAGTTTTCTTTTATTTTAATCCCCATCTTCTATCTCCTCTTTTTACATGCTTGAACAAGGGACTCCTCGATTCATGCCTAGGAAGGACTGTTGAAGGTCACCGTGCTAGGGGTTTTTTTTTCAGTTTAACCTTAAATGGTATGGGTTCGGCCCCCTTGATTATGTGGTGAAGTCTAACCTTGTATGTTCACAACCATATTGCATTGTGTTTATCATGTTCATACATTATCTTCAAAGTTGCATTAAAAGTTTTTTTTTGAACTTGCATCAAAGTTCTCTTTTAAAACTTCTTTTTTTCAAACTTGTTTTCAAAATCACACTCCTAGGATGATTCTAGCCATTCCATGGTTAGGGTTGTTTTAGGAAAGTGTTACATTCACTGTAATTATTGTGGTACATATTTCAAACCCTATTTATTGTCAAAATCATAACCCTAGAATGGTTCTAGTCCTTTCATAGTTAGAATCATTTTAGAAAAGTGAGATATTTAAGAGACTTGTAAAAGTCCATATTCAAACCTCTTTCCAAATAGTTTTGTAAGTTTACTTCCTAAAAACTCTTTTCAAAGATTTACTTTCTAAAAATTCTTTATCTTGAAGTCTAAGTCAAGCCCTAGAATCCATGGTTAGAAAACCCTAATTCCTTGCTTAAAATCATGACTTTCTATTTTGCAAAACTCTTTTTCTACACCAAATCATAAATTTCCAAATTTAAGATTTTCAAAACTCAACCTTTCCAATTCCATGTCAAATCAAATATTCCAATTTATGAAACCAAGTGAAATCTTCCAATTTTGGAAATAAAATCAACTTATCTATTTTTGAAAATAAAATCCAATCTCCAACTTTAGGAAATGGAGATTAAATTTTTCCTAATTCTAATATTTCCTAATTTCAATCTTTCTTAAATTCAAACTTCCAAACCTTTGTTAATTTCAAATTTTAAAATCTTTCTAAGTTCAAATACTTCTAAACTCAAAACTTTCCAAATTCAAATCTTTCCAAAAATGGAACTCTCCTAATTTGAAAACTTTTTTAAAATTAAATTTTTCTAATTGGAAAACTTTCTTAAAATGAAACCTTTCTAATGTAAAGTTTTCCTAAGTTAAAGTTTTTCAAATTCTAACTTTCCAACTTCTTCCAAATCAAATATTTCCAAATCAAGTCAAATCGTTACAAGTCTTTTCTAAATCAAATCAAATCCTTTCCAAATCTTTCTGAAATCCAACTTTCATAATTTGAAACTTTCTGAAATCAAAGTTTTCAAGTCTAAATCAAACATTCTTATTTCAAGTGCATATTTCAACTCTAGGTTACCAAGGTCCTAAGTGTCTAAATCGTAGTTTAACTCTAACCCTAAAGTTAGGAAGTGTCAACTCTTTTCTAAAACTTTTTTCTAAACCAAGATGGTTTTCAAACTTCAAATTAAATCAAATTGATTTCAAAGTTCAACTCGATCTTTCCAAAAATAAGTCCAAGTTCTACTCCTCAAGTTCAATTTCAAATCAAAGCTCAATTTCAAATCTTCAAGTTCAATTCAAATCAAAGTCAATTCCAAGTTCGAGTTGAAATCAAAGTCAATTTCAACTCAAAGTTCAATTTCAAATCTTCCAATCAAAGTTCTAAATCAAACATTTTCAAGCCAAATTTTTCAAAGAACCCAAAGTGTCTATTTTCAGTTGGACCCCGAGTTTGGATTACGACTAACCTGATTCCTAACAAAGGGATATGTAGGCAACCCTCATGGGTGTGGTCATAACCTTTTTCAAATTTTCAATTTCCATTACCTCTTTCAAACATCGAATCCTTTCTTCAATCTATTTTCAAAATCAAATCTTTTTTTTGCACTTGTATGTCATGCATTATATCAAACCTCTTTCTAAGATTCTCAAAGTGGATATAATTAGGTATTAGACAATCGAAGATTCTAAATGAGAGAGCCTAAGGTGAATAGATATGTAGGTACCGCAAGGGCGGGATAGGGTGCTAGCCCAGTGTATCTTCCCTATACGTAACCTGTTGGTCCAAAAGGCAACCTAACAGGGGGGGTGAATTGGATTTTTTGGAGATTAATTGATAATTAAGATTAATTAAAATTAATCTAAACAATGCAACAGTGATCAATCTATATGTAAAGCAATGTAAACAGCAGAAGAGAAGAAAACAGAGTAATAGAAAGAACACAAAGATGTACTGAGGTTCAACCACAATTCTTGGTCTACGTCCTCACCGCAAGATCCCCTTGAAGTCTTCCTCCACTGTATAATCTCCAATTACAAATGGGTGCTGATTGACAAAGTGCTCAGCTCACTACACACAAGAACTTCTAACCAAGTTCTTCAGCCACCAAGTAGTTTTGTCCAAGCTCCACTCAAACTTACAAGAGTTTTTCTTTCTCAAGAGAACTCTCAAACTCTCACTTACAAGTGTGTAAAGATATACAAGTAACTCACAAACTCTCTAACAAAAGTAGATTATACAATTAAAGCTCACAAAGTGAAGACAAGAGGAATGTTCAGGAATTTTAATTGATCAGTCAGTGGATTCTTGTTTCTTGTCTCTCTTCTTTTTATAAATACAGCTGGAAGCTTGTATATAAACCCCTGTATTGATTTCATCCATTGGAGGTTATTGGGTTTCATTTAATACACGTCCAGTCTGTTATAACATTAGAAAAACTAGCCGTTATATTCCAAGGGTCGACTCTAGGCTTGTAGAGTATACACTTCTGGTTCTGCATTTACCAGATATTGTCCACTGTCTCCATGAGTCCGCTATTCATATCAATGAGTCGACTCCTTGTTCATTCTGTCTTCATGTGATTTTGCTTCTGTTGTCATGAGGCGACTCTTTAGTTTCATGAGTCCGCTCTTTGTATAGAAAACTTACTTCAGGTTTCATGAGTCGATTCTTTATATTAAAGAGTTGGCTCTTTGCTCATTTGATCTTCAAGTTTTTTGTGTCTGTCTTCATGAGGCGACTTCTTATTTCCATGAGTCAGCTTTTTGCACATTTTGTCTTCAAGCTTTCTGCGTCTGTTTCCACGAGGCGACTCTTCATTTCCATGAGTTCGCTCATTGTCCAAAATTCTGCTTTCTGACTTACAATGATTTAGTTCATCTCAGTAATAGTATAAGATCTTTAAGGGGTCATCGCTTTGGGGTATGATGATCAATCAAAATTCTTTAACTCATCAAAGCTGACTTCTATTTAATTTGGATTGGATCATTCATTATTCAGCTCTTCTTGATTTCCAAACTGTCAGAGCTTCATTCAATCAATTTTGAACGCTTCTTCTTTGTGTGCAAAGCTTCATCTTTAATTGTAGAACATTATCTTTCAATGCCAAGCTTTCTCCATTATGTAGAGCTTCATCAAGCTTCATTGCCAATTTCATCCCTTTGCTAGAAGTTCTTCTTTCTTCCTTAAAATGATTTCAATGAGACTTTTGCAAACTTGATGAAATTTCTTCATACACATTGTCTTCATTGATTCTTTATATCTCAGAAGAACTCTTCACTTGGATTCCATGTAAAGATTAGGCAATTAATGTGAGTCTTCTTCTCAAGCAGCTTCCAATCACTTCATCTTGAATCAACCTTTTGCATACTGGATGAAGTCATCTTTTGAGCTTTTTCAATCTCTTCACAATCAAATCATCTTCAACTAATCTTTACACACTCTGATGAAATCTTTTATCATTCTGAGTGCAAGACAACTTCATTAAGTCTATGCATGCTTGATGAAAGCCTTATTTGAACACATTCAATCTCTTTGAATACAAATAATTTGTTTGAAGTAGAAAGAGGCATCAATGCTCTTGTTTAGTTCATGGCATAACTCTTGGAATTTATTACTTGATATTGAGCTTGTTGTGCATTCACTTTGACATGTATTAGACTTATAATTTAACTTTAAGTTTAAATTATAAACTTTATTAATCTGCACACTAAGTAAATGCATTAGTAAAATAACATAAGGTTTGCTTATCATCAAAATCAATATGGGGATCAACTTTGAGTCAACATAACCAACCTCCGAGCCTAGAATTATTGTTTTTGAAAGATAAAAAATAGAGTTATTTTCAAAAAAGGACTTAAATCTTTTCAAAGGTTGCTAAACAACCTTTTTTTTTTTTTTTCTAAAAATCCTCTCTTGAGGAAGCTTTCCAAAACATTTTCAAAAACCCTGAGTTTAATATTTGTATTGCGTTAGTTTTAGGTGACCTAACTCACCCTAACAAAGTCAGGTGGTGACTCCAAACCTTTTTCAAAAGCCCTTATTCAAAACAATTTCCAATTTAAACCTAGTCACACTTGTCTTTCTGGGAGGATGAGTTCTAACGAAAGAGTATTGTATTTTTCTCACTTGTGTGTTTTCCCTAGTGCGAAAAATCAGGGTGCGGCAACTGGCGATTCCACTAGGGATGCTTAGAGAGTTAGGTCATTATCATGTATTTTCACCCTTTAATCATCTAGAATCGTCAATTAATGTGTCCAATTCTATCCACTTCAAATTTTTTGAAATCAAACTTTTTAAAGCTATTGTCAAAAGCATACCATCACTTGTATTCAATTGATATTCAATTATTCAATCTTGCATTAAGTTTGTCATCAAGGTATTGACCTTGCGCATTTTCTTTTGTAGGTGGACCTTTGTTCACATTTTATTTTATTTTATACTAACTGCTATGTGTGTCATGAATGTATACGATGGAATGGACATGATAGATGAGACTTGTTGGGCGTTTTTCTCCACTTTTCAAAATATCATACACACACACTGCATATACACTCGCATTTGCATATTTGCATTATTACCTGGTTACAACCTTTCTAGTTAGAAAGGGGGACGATACTTTAGTCGTGGGTGGATGTTGTGTCAGTTTCTTAGCCTACGGCCTCATAATGGTCCCCCCGCTCAGATTACCAACTGATAATAGCACTATCTCGGAGAATGGGCCTAGGTTTGAAGATCTGGGAGCCGAGCCTTATTAGGAAGCATTAGTAAACCCTCAATCTCATGCTCATGTATAAACCATGCATAGCTGAACCTCTATCAGATTTAAAACACGCATGTTAATTTCAAAACTATGGAGGAAAGGGTGACTGCTTTACTTCCTTTATCCTTGTGGATTTTTGGTGTTATAATGCTTGTATAAATGCTCATGCATGCATATTTCATTTACAATTTATTCTCTCTTCTAAACAAAGAAGCATCAACCGATCCATGCTGAAGAAGTATTGTATTGCATACAGGGCAAAACCCCACCTCCCAAGATGGACTCAACAGCATACCTAAGTTCCTTTAAAGAACGGACCTCCATAGGAAATGCATCGCATAGAACCTCCAACTCCACATGCTGGCTGTGTTTTTTTTTTCTTTTCTTTTTTCTAGGTCAAAGAGCATAATTGAATGCATGGATCTCGCCCAATTCAAAATCATGGAAGGATAAGCCCGGTTATTGGATGGGGCCGAACCTATGTTAAGGAATAAGAAGAACTAACCATCCTTTATGCCGCGACAATCACCATCCATGTGGAAGAGGACTTCACCGTTTGCAAAGTTCTGTCAGACCCTAAAATCCCCTAATTTCTAAATGAACACCAAATGCCACAAAGGATCTGTCAATTCACCTTCCATTGTTTAGCGATATTCCTGACAAATGATGTATCGAGAAGCTTGGCATAGTCCCAAAATCGTATTAAGGGTTCTCACCAAAAGGCCCACAAAAAAAGGGATGTTTTCACAAAATTTGTCCATTTTCTTTCTATTTTTCTATTTCTTGCATATCTTATGTAAATAAACATTGCATGCTATGCAATCATGATTTAAAATGAAAAAGAGGTAGCTTTCAGTTTATCCCTTTTGTCTCTTACTCTTGTGGATGATTATTGCTTCTAGGGATTCTTTCCCATTTTAAAGGATATGATAACATGGGCAACCCCTTCAATGGGGGTTAAAACTTCTGAGAGAAAAAGAGAGAGTGAGAGAGAGAAGGAAGACAGACTCAAAAAAGAGGTATAGAGCTTATTGAAAAAGGTTTGGAGTCACCACCTAACTTGATTAAGGTGAGTTAGGTCACCTAAAACTAAGCATAATTTGAAGATTACACTTAGGGTTTTTGAAAAAGGTTTGTAAAACTTACTCAAGAGAAGGTTTTTAAGAAAATAGGATTTTTGGCAACCTTTAGAAAGATTTAAGCCCTTTCTGAAAATAACTACATTTCGGTCTTTGAAAACAGTGATTCTAGGTTCGGAGGTTGTTTACATGTAGGGAAGACGCACTAAGCCATCACCCTACCCCGCCCTTGCGGTACCTACATGTTTATTTACCCTAGGTTCACTCATTCGGAATCTTTGATTAATAAATATCCAATACTATTAACTTTAAAAAAAAAAAACTATATGATGCATGATGTGCAAGTGCAATTTTTTGATTTGATTTTGAAAAAAACTTGATTTGATTTTGGAAATAGATTTGAAATTTGAAAAAGATTATGGAAGAAAGATTTGATTTTTGAAAGAGGGTTTTAGAAATTGGAATTGGAGATTTGGAAATAAATTTTAAAATTAGAAACTTGAAAAAGGTTGTAACTATAACTATGAGGATTGCTTACATATCCCTTTTTGAGAATCAGGTCAGTCGTAGTTTGGATAAGAATCTGATTAAAAGTAGACACTTTGAGGTTTTTGAAAAGTTTGATTTGAAAATGTTTGATTTGAACTTTGAATAAGAGACTTGAAGTTGAATTTCGAATTGACTTTAATTTAAAATCGAACGTAAGGATTTGAAATTGATTTTGATTTGAAAAGGTTTAACTAGGGTTTAAGCCTCCTAGAGTTTAGGTAAGCTAGGTTTGGAACATGTAGTTAAATTGGAAAGGATTTGATTTAGATTTGAGAAGTTCGATTTTAGAAAGTTGGATTTAGGAAAGGTTTGAATTAGGAAAGTTGGATTTAAGGAAGATTTGAAAAGAGATTTAATTTGATTTAGAAATAACTTGATTATTTGATTTGAAGAAGTTTAGAAAACTTAAGGTTTAAGAAAGATTGGATTTGGAATTCTTTGAATTAGGAAAGTTTCAAAAAAGAAAAGTTTCATTTTAGAAAAATATAAAATTAGGAAAGTTTCATTTTAAGAAAGTTTTGGATTTGGAAAAATTTCAACTCTGGAAAGATTTGGAATTCGGAAAGTTTGAATTTAGGAAAGTTTTGAAATAAGAAGGTTCCATTTTAGCAAAGTCTTGAATTTAGAAAGATGTGAACTTAGAAAATGTTTGAATTAAGAATGATTTAATTTTTATTTCGTAAAATAGAAGACTAGATTTTATTTTCAAAAAGAGATGATTTGATATGGTTTCTAAAATTGGAGGATTTGATGTTGTTACCTAAGTTGAAAGATTGGATTTGACATATAATTGGAAAGGTTGAACTTTGAAAATCTAGGATTTGAAAACCTATGATTTTGGTGTAGAAAAAGAGATTTTACAAATCTAGGATTTGATGCAAAAGATAGTTTTTGAAAACTTTGATTTGAAGCAAAAGTTGAAGTTATGTTTTTAGGAGAGAAAATTAGGATTTCCTAACCATGGGATATAGGGCTTGACTTGAACTCCAAGAAAAAGAATTTTTAAAAAGTAGACCTTTTAAAGAAAGTTTCTAGGAAGGAAGCTTGAAAAGAGTTCTTAGAAAATGAATATTTGAAGAGAACTTTTGGCAAGAAGTTTGGAAAGAGTTTTTTAGAAAATAGATTTTTGAAGGAAGGTTTTAGGAAGGAGTTTTTAGAAAGTAGATTTTTGAAGAGAGCTTTTAGAAAGTATTTTGAAAAGCAATTTTGAAAGGGGTTTGAATATAGACTTTTGAAATCTTTTGAATGTCTCACTTTCTTAAAACGATTCTAACCATGAAAAGATTAGAACCATTCTAAATTAGTGATTTTGAAAATAACATGAAGTTAAAATATGGACCGATATGATCCCCTTGAATATCACACTTTCCTAAAACAACCCTAACCATGGAATGGTTAGAATCATCTTAAGATTATGGTTTTGATGAAAAAACAATTGAGAATTTGCACCCAAAAAATGGACCTTGATGGTCACAATGAATATAACACTTTCCTAAAGCAATCCTAACCATGGAATGGCTAGAATCACTCTAGGAGTGTAATTTTCAAAACAAGATTTTGAATGCAAGTTTGAAAGAAGATTTTGATGCAAACTTTGAAAACAACTTTAAGGGGATGAATGAATATGATATGCATAATGCAAGCAGGGTCGTGAACATACAAGGTTTAGGCTTTACCACATAATCAAGGGGGCCAAATCCAAATTGTCTAAGGTTGAATTAGAGGAAAGCCCTCGACACGGTGACTTTCAACAATCCTTCCTACACATGAATTAAGGAATCGCTTGTTTCAAGCATGCAAGAAATGGGGAAAGAAGATAGAGGATTAAAATAGAAGAAAACCCTAGTGGGTTAAGAGGAAGAAGAGAGAAGGGGGGAGTACGTAAACATAAATAGAAAGACTACCTTGTTTTCTTCTTGTTTTGTTTACCTTATTTGCTTTGCTTTGCTTGATCCTTGAGAGCTTCCAAGTTATAACACCTTGAGTCTTCAATAGAGGCTTTGGAGGCTTGTGTATGATTGTATGGAGTGTGTATAGATATTAGGGTTAATTGTATAGGTGCTAGGGTTTAAGGAAACTAAAGAGAGCTAGGGTTTGGAGAGACTTCGAGTTCTGTAATTCCAAAAGTAGAGTTTCTAGGCTAAGTTTGCAAACCCTTTCACACAAGGGGAGACTTTATATTTATAGATACAAGATTGACCTGGCGCCTGTTGTAGTGGTGCTAGGGTAAATTTTCTGCTGGCGCCACTCCTAGCTAGGCCAATTTTTAGCTTGGCGCCATGGCTAGTAGCGCCAGCCACTTAGGAAAGTTTTAAGGCTTGTAAACAACGTATCTTTCAACCCTTGATACGCAAGGCAAAAGATTTGGGCCCCTGTATTAGTGACTACCATGTAATTTTTGTCTTGGCTTCACTAGAAGTTACTCTGGAAGGTTCGAGATTGTTCGGAGAGGTCGGAATGGTCCGGAAGGCCAGATATGGGTAGAAACCTTTGAAATAGTGTTCCAGGGAAAACGGGCTTGAAAAATAACGTCGGGATGGTCAACCAAGCTGTTAGGGGCAAAACGGCTAACTAGACTGGAAAACCACCAAAATGGACTCAAAATGACTAATAAGAGGACTTGAAGGTTGGAAACACTATCTAAAGTGTTCCAAGGGATTTGCTAGTTTGATACCCAGAGCTAGTGTGGTTCCCAGAGGCACTCAGATGCCTAAGGGCAAAATGGTTATTTGGACCGGATGGCCCTAGGATTGGTCTAAAATCGACTGGAAGGCATCTGAACACACTGGATTGTCTTTAGGACGATCTTGGAAGGGTGGACTTACCACTCTGAGAACTTAGGTATTTGCTTGAGAAGCGTGTCAAAAAAGGCCTAAGGGGATAATTTGGTCCTTTTTCACTAGAGTGGGCTAGCAGGCATTGGTATTGACTCGAGTTTTGAGTGTTTCCATCACTTTAACAGTCTGTGACGAGTTGGTTTCCAAATGTATCTCATCCTTTGGTAAATGTGTCATTGCCAAGAGGTGAGTTCGGTCTCATGACATAGGAGTTTTGTTGGCAATTCCCAATGTCAACCTGTTTATAAGTGTTTCTGCCACTCTGATAGTTGCGATGTTTGTGAGTGTTTCTATCACTCCGACGGTGTGCGTTCATTCTGGAGACTGCCTAATCTTGGGAAGTTGCTAGGTGGACTTATCATCTGAGGAATCAAATTTCTCAAAAGACATGCCGAATAACAGACATTCTTCATTGACGGGCTAGCAGGCGCCAAAGGTGGACCGTTCTACCATCTCAGGGACTTGGGTTCCATCTCGCTCAACGGGTTTGAAAGGAATTACCATCCTAAATAGTTTCTCAAAAAATGTGCCAGACTAGATGGTCTTACTGCTTGAGGGATCAGCTTTCTTGAAAGGCGTGTCAAATTTGATTTGAATTGAAATTGGATTTAAAATTGAATTTGAGGATGAAATGAGGACTTACTATGTCTAGGAAGATATGCCAACTAGAATAGGACCGAACAATGTCATAAGGGCATTTTGATCATTTTACCTCTATTGGGAGTGGTCACTATAGCCGGAATAGTCATCAGAGAACTTCAAGAGGTGAGTTTTTTTTGTTTTTGTAGATTTTGATGTATAGAACTCTGTTTGAGTCGTGTAAATGATTGAAATTGATGCTTTGACATGTTTTGAATGCTTTGATGGGGTTATTTTTGCGTTTTGATGCTCGTTTGATTGAATTTGGATAGTTTTACATGTTTTGTGTGAAGAGGGTTTCTGCAGGAATTGGGATTTACTCCTACAGCTTTGGATATTAAGTTTTTTGGCTAGATTTTTATGCTCTATCCTTTAGAAGAATGTGTTTAACAGCCGTATGCAATTTCGTGATTTTTTAAAAACTTTGTGAATTTTGATTTTTTAAAAAATAGAAAAATAGGTTGAAAAATAAGAAAATTAGAAAATAATGGAAATATCTAACTTTAATCCTTAGAAAAATGTGAGAATATTTTAGAAAACATTGTAAGCACCCCATTTTTGCCCGCTCGGCAATCTCCGACCCGACCGGGTTCGGTTTCCAACACCACACCACGTGCTAGCTCAAGATGAGCCTTTCACTCTCCAATTCAGTCAACTGGTCGCTTCTCGGGCCCACAAGGACCCGCTGGAGCCATAAACATAATTATTTCAAGCAACTTTCCAGACCGGGCGGTCCTAGAAACCAACGCCATCCAGGTAGCTTCCTGGGATCAGGCGATCTCGGGGATCAACACCTCATCAAATTCCAAATGGTTCACTTCTGGCGCCTGCTAGCCCGCCAATGTAGAATGTCCGTAATTCAGTAGTTCTCCGGGACTAGGCGCTCTCGGAGACCAACACCACCCTCACAGGTAGCTTTCTAAGACCAGGCATTCTTAGGAATCGACACCACCCTACAGGTAGCTCTCTAAGACCAGGCGTTCTTAGGGACCAACACCGCACAGGTAGTTTTTCGAGACCGGGCGGTCTCGGGAACCAACACCTAGGTTAACATCGACGCCTGCTAGCCCGACTCGGTGAAAAATGACCAAATTTGCCCCTTGGGCCTCTATGCACGTTTTGGGAAAGTTCAAAATCTCTCAAAACGATAAGTCCATCCTTCCAAAATGTTGTTAAACCATTAGGCGTCCCCTACACGCTATTTGGTCTAAATTCGATCCTATTCCGGCCCACTCCGGTTAAAATAACCATTTTACCCCTGAACACCTCAACACTGCGCAAACCCTGCCGAACGGTAAAAGACTCTTCCAAAACCATCCCTGAACAACCCTACACACTTAACACAACATACCAAACCATTCCTGACCATTTCCAGCCAACCCTGATCAAAATGACTGTTTTGCCCCTAGAAGCCCAAATATGCCTCGAAACAGCACCGGCCTTGAGATTTCGAGCAGAGGGTTTCACCACACACCCTTATTTAACCCAAGGAGCACCCTATGACACTAAATTGTCTTTTTCCCTGATTCGCTTGTTATAACGCACCGTCAATTGACTTGAGAAATGGGTAAATCAGGGAATTCTCGAAAGCTCGCCCATAGATCTTTCCATCGATACGATTCGATCGAATAGATCGCTTCCCGAAGCCGTCTATCGTACGGTGCGAAAGCTATAACTTTCAACAACCCCTGGAGCGTCTCACAGACGCTCCGCCAATGTTGACTTTTTCTCCGATTCCCTAATCAAAACGCACTTAAGATTTTTTACTATTGTACATGTCTTTGTTCTAAACTTTTCTTTCTCTTTTTAATGAATTGACAAAAAGGAGGAGAAGAATGGAAATAAGTTTAGTAAGAATGATTAATGTTGAATAATAAATGGAGACGATTGAAATGGTTTATATGAAAAATGATAAACATATTTTTAAAAGGAAAATTTTAGGAGGAGAAGATTGATGGTTCAAAGAATGAATGCTTTTAGAATTTTGTTTATCAAATGCTGGTTTTTACATATAACCTTTGCCTAAAGGAAAAAGGGATTTGCATCAATTACATACATTTATACATATGTTTACTAACATTGCTTTGAAGAATTCTTGTATCTATTACAAAACCACAAAAGATAGGGGGAGCATTCTCTGGTATGAAATCTAATTCCACTTACTTCATTTTGTCTTATACTTATTTTTGCAAATGTTTTACCATCATCAAAAAGGGGGAGATTATTGATTCCATGCCTTGATTTTGATGATAACTAAACCTTGTGTTAGTTTTCTAATGAATTTAATTAGTGTGTAGATAAATGAGAAATATGTTTTAAACCTAAAGCTTAATATATGTCAAAATGGATGCACAACAAGTCAATGATTGAGTAAGGCACCAAAATAGAGAAATTACACCTATTCAAACATCAAATCAATGATTTAAATTCAAAGAAATTGAAGGTGCTCAAAAGAAGAGCTCATCAAGTTTGTGAAGATTCAATGAATAATCCAAGAGAAGATTTTGAAGAAATCAAAATGAATTCAATCCAAATTGAATTGTAGACATTCTTAAATAACCACATTGGATTGGAGGTTTTGAAAGATCATTATACCTCAGAGAGAAGACTCCTTGAAGATCTTAAAGTGTTTTGAAGCTTTGTTGATCAAGGAAAGTATGGAAGAAATATTCTGGGCGGAAGTGCCGACACATGAAGACAGAGGCCAAGTTTTGAGAAATGAATGATCAAGCGTCGACACATAGGTTTGAAGTGTCAATACATGAAGACCGAGGACAAGAGTTGGAGAATGTAAACATGAAGTGTCACGGTATGAAATGAAAGTGTCGACACCTGGAGAGTGACAGCTATATTTTTAAACGTTATGTTGGACTAAACTCGCATTAAATGAGCCCTCAATTACCACCAACGGGTGAATTCAATTCAGGACTTTATATACAAGACTCCAAATGCATTTAAAGACAAGGAACTACTACATTCCACTGATTATTGAGCTGAAAATTCCTCAAATTTCTGAAAATTCTCTTTATTCTCAAGAGTTAACATTTAATGAGCTATTCAATTCTCATATACTGTTCATAGAGAGTGTGTACTTCAATTGTATATCTCTTATACACTTGTGAGTTAGAGTTTGAGTGTTCTCTTATGAAAGAAAAATACTTGTAAGTTTGAGAAAGCTTGGACAAAATTCTCGTAGCATTGAAGCTTGGGTGTAAGCTTCAAGGAGAGTGAGCTAGACATTTTAACTAGCCTCTACTTTGTAATTAGACATTGCATAGTGGAAGAACAGTTCAAGGGGGAGGATGTAGACCACAAGTTGTGGTTGAATATCGGTAATTCTAGGTGTTTTTTTCTTGTGCATTGCTTTCATTTCTTGCTTGAATTTATTGCATTGCATATACCTTGAATTATTGTTTCATTGCTTAGATTAATTTTAAATAGTCTTAATTACAATTACTTTTGAAAACCTAATTCAACTCCCCCCCTCTTGGGTTGCCTTTTGGGCCAACAACCCCTACCTTTAAGCCTCTAGCGCTTAGTTTTAACATGTGAAACTTTTGGAGCTTGAAACCCCGATATTAAAACAGAATACCTTTCAGCTCGGCAAACAATTAGAGAAAGGGGAGGATGAAGAGGTTCATGGAATAAATTTGATAGGCACCCTTGTGCAAGCTCAAATTAGTTTCTCTAAATTCTTTAATCCTTTTGACCCTGGTGTACTTAATTATTACATCCTTGAGTTTAACAAAGATGCTCAAATGGTTTGTTTGTATATATGTTTGAACTCTTTACAAGTCTGAAGAGTGGACGTGTGAGACGATAGTAAATTCCCATTCCTTGGTATAAGGTGATTCCCTCTCAGGTGTTTATGTAGGGGTAGGAGTAGTTTGTAAGCACCCCATTTTTGCCCGCTCGGCGATCTCCGACTCGATTGGGTCCAGTTTCAAACACAACA
The DNA here is from genome assembly GCA_033060915.1 of Euryodendron excelsum. Lineage (NCBI taxonomy): Eukaryota > Viridiplantae > Streptophyta > Magnoliopsida > Ericales > Pentaphylacaceae > Euryodendron > Euryodendron excelsum. The sequence goes on along the minus strand of CM065389.1, from coordinate 17,905,823 downwards.
GCACATGCAGGTTTAAGATGAGTCTTTCAATCTCCAATCTAACCAATTGGTCATTTCTCGGGCCCACAAAGACCTACTGGAGCCATAAGCACCATTATTCCAAGCAGCTTTCCGGACCGGGCGATCCCGGAAACCAACGCCATCCAGGTAACTTCCTAGGATCGGGCGATCTCGGGGACCAACACCTCATCAAATTTCAGATGGTTCACTTCTGGCGCCTGCTAGCCCGCCAACGTAGAATGTCTGTCATTTGGTAGTTCTCCGAGACCGGGCGTTCTCAGAGACCAACACCACCCTTCCAGGTAGCTTTCTAGGACAAAGCGTTCTTAAGAACCAACACCACCCTTACAAGTAGTTTTCTAAGACCGGGAGTTCTTAGAGACCAACACCGCACAGATAGTTTTCCGGGACTGGGCGGTCTCGGGAACCAACACGTAGGTCAACACCGGCGCCTGCTAGCTTGACTTGGTGAAAAATGACCAAATCTGCCCTTTGAGCCTCTAGGCACGTTTTAGGAAAGTTCAAAATCCCTCAAAATGATAAGTCCATCCTTTCCAAAATTTTACTAAACTGTTAGGCTCCCCCGCACGCCATTTGGTCCAATTCAGTCCTATTCCAGCTCACTCCAGTTAAAATGACCATTTTGCCCCTGAACACCTTAACACTACACAAACCCCGCCGAACGGTAAAAGACTCTCCCAAAATCATCCCTCAACAACCTTACAAGCTTAACACAACACACCAAACAATTCTTGACCATTTCCAGCCAATCATGGTCAAAATGACCGTTTTACCCCTAGAAATCCAAATATGCCCCGAAACAACACCGGTCTTGGGATCTCGAGCAAAGGGTTTCACCATACACCCTTGTTTAATTAGAGGAGAACCCTATGACACTAAACTCATACAACTCGATAAAAGTTTCCTGGAGCGTCTCGCAAACGCTCCGCCTAAATTGTCTTTTCCCCCTATTCCCTGGTTATAACACATCGTCAACTGACTTGAGAAATGCGTAAATCAGGAAATTCTCAAAAGCTCATCCATAGATCTTTCCATCGATACGACTCGATCGAATAGATCGCTTCCCGAAGCCTTCCATCGTACAATGTGAAAACTATAACTTTTAGTAACCCTTGGAGCATCTCGCAGACGCTTCACCAAGGTTAACTTTTTATCTGATTCCCTAATCAAAACACACCGTTAAACGACTTGAGAAATGCGTAAATCTGGGAATTTTCGAAAGTATTTTCAGAATACTTTCCATCGGTACCGTCTGATCGAAGAGATCGCTTCCCGAAGGCCTCAATCACATGGCACGAAAATAGCCACTTTCGAACACCCTCAGAGCATATCACAGACGCTCCGCCAAAATGTCCTTTTATGCATGCTTCCCGAGACGATATCCCAGGCTTCCAAATACAATTCAAACTTTTCAAAAACATGAAAGTTCACGAGAAACCCTAAGAGAGCACCGTGGGTGCGACCAATTCCCCTGAAACCTTCCCGGTTGACTCAATTATCGAGACAAAGTTTGGATGAACCTTCCCGAGGATGGAGTGTATGCTACATGCGCCTAAATTTTGATCAGATCGACCAAATTTTGATCAACAGTCGAGATTGAGTCAGTACAATGGGTGCCACATGGCGTTCTGCTAGTGGAATAATACCCGCGTATGTAGCACATGCGCTTGTGTAAATTTTACACATGCGCATGTCCTACATGCGCCAGTGTCCGAAAGTTTTGCCTATAAATAGAGGCCTACCCCTTTGCATATTCTAGGTCTGAAATTGATGTGAAACTCTGCTGAAATTGCTCCAGAATCTCGAATCCTTACATATATTCCACCCCTTCAACACTTAGGCTAGATTTTACCTCTCTTAAGCCTATACACTTCACCTATAAGGCCTTATACACCATTACACACTCCATTCCAGCCCCTCAAGCCTTCTTGAAGTCATTCAAGCTCCAATCAAGACATCCATTGAAGACTACAAGTGTGTTGAAGGCAAAAGGTTGTATCCCTTTTACATTTGTGTCTTCCCCTACTCTTCTCTTCTCCCTCTTAGCCTACTTAGGTTATTCTCTATTTTAATCCCCATCTTCGACCCCCCTTTCTTGCATGCTTGAGCCAAGAGGGCTCTTAGATCATGCCTAGAGGAAAGCAAGTAAGAGCCACCGTGTAGGGGGATCTCTCACTAGCCTACTTTAAGATGGTATGGCCTAAGAGCCCCTTGTTTATGTGGTATAGCCTAAAAGCCTTGTATGTAATCATGACCCCTTGCATATCACTATTTTGATCATGTTTTGCATGCTTGGTTTCATTTTATGCTTATTGTCATGCTCTACAATGCTTACATTGTTCTTATTTTCATGCCATCTCCAAGCTCTATATTTCTTTCAAAAATTGTTTCAAGAGTTGGTCCCTTGAAGTGTAAGATAGGATTTTAGAAATTATGCCTTAGAAGACCTCCTACTAACCCCCCAACTCTCATTTTGGTGTCATGACATTTTAATTTGCATAAAGGTTCCTTTCTAATTCTCTAATTTTCAAGATTTCCATTCTTTTAAGTGTAGTGGTTGGAATGGCCCCATGGAACCCTCCCTTGAGTGGTCTCCCTCTTGTTTGGCCATATGAACCCTCTCTTGATGGAATGGTTCTCTTGAAAAATGGTTTTCAAAACCATTCTCCAAAAATGATCTTCAAAAATGCATTATCTCCATCTTGGCATTAAAAGTGGTGCATTAAAAAGTTGTCATTACCATGTTGATTTTTGGACCTTTTACACTCTTGTCAAGATTATGGTTATAATGGCCATGAGGAAACCTTCCTTGGAATGGTTTCCAAACACCAACCATACAAACCATACTCTTGGCTAGAGTCAAAATTTTTTTGGAAATGAATTTCAAAAAGATTGCCAACCAAAGTCCATTGCATATCATGTTTTGTTTTTCAAAACTCTTCCTAGAATGCATCAAAACAACTTTCAAAACCATTCTCCAATCTAACCCTAGGTTAACTTGACTCTAGTTGCCCAACCTTAGATTAACTTGACCCTAGTTGCTCAACCTTAGATTAACTTGACCCTAGTTTACCCACCTTAGGTTAACCTAACCCTAAGTCATCCTAACCTTAGGTTAACCCTACCTTAGTTAGTTAACTATAGGTCATCTTAACCCCAGGTTAACCTAGCCCAAGTTAGTTGACCTTAGGTTACCCCTAACCCTAGGCCAACCCTATTTAGGTTAGTACACTTCAAGGTTCCAATTCTTGAACCCTCTTCTAAATGGTCATTCAATTTTTGAACTATTCTCATAACCTATTTTTCCAAAACCTCCTATTTTCATGATTCAAAAAAAAAAAAAAAAAAACCAGCTCCATAAACTTTTCAAACGTCCTTACACTCCATCTTCAAGACATTTCCAAAACAAAAAAAAATGCTTTCAAAAGGTCACAAATCTAAGGTGTCCCTTGCCCTCTCATGGTTAGGGATTCCAAGGACAAGTGATAAATCAAGAACAACCTCTAAGGTTGTCCATATTAGGATTCTAAACCCTTAGCCATTTCTAAGAACCACTTTCAAAAATTAATTCATCAAAACATTCTAAAGTCATACCTCCAAGGTTTTCTAAACAAGACTTCAAAAACACCTTCAAGTTCTCTTGGGTCATGCCAAAGCATTTTTTTCAAAACTTCCTTAAGTTGATCCAAAAATATTTTCAAAAGACTCCACCATCCACTTTCAAGTCTTCGGCTTTCAAAGACCTCAAAGTGTCTTAAACTTTTTCAAAAGACCTCAAAGTGTCTTAAACTTTTTTAAAGACCCCAAAGTGTCTTCAAATCTTTCAAAGGCCCTAATGCGCCTATTTTCCATCGGGCTCTTGTCCGAACTACGAATGACCTAATTCTAGCCAAATGAGATACGTAGGGAACCTAAAATAGTGCGGTCATAACTTCTATTCCAACTCCAATCCCTTTTTCAAAAATTCTAATCAATTCAAAGTTCCTATTCCAAACTCTTTCAAAACCCTTATTATTTTCAAACTTCTTCCAAAAATTTGCATCATGCATCATCCATCCAAAAAGTAATGACTAAACCCCGTTTTCAAAATTTTAAAGTGAATATTAAGTGGACAATGGTAGCCGGTTATTCTAGTGAGTGAACAAAGGGTGATTAGACATTAGATACCGAAAGGGCGGGGTAGGGTGATGATCTTAGGATATCTTCCCTACACGTAACCAACTCCCAAACCATAGATTTCTGTTTTCAAATGACCAAAATGGAGTTATTTTCCAAAAGGGCTTAAATCTTTCCAAATGTTGCCAAACAACCTATTTTCTTAAAAACTCTCTCTTGAGGGAGTTTTCAAAACCTTTTCCAAAAAAAAAAAAACCCTAAGTTTAATCTTCGGACTAACACTTAGTTTTAGGTGCCCTAACTCACCTTAATCAAGTTAGGTGGTGACTCCTATTTTTCTAAAAAGCCCTTAGTCAAACCAATTTTCAAACCTAGTCGCACTTGTCCTTTTAGGAGGACGAGTTCTAGTGACAGAGTTCTGTGCTTTAGGGTCTCCGAGCTGAAAGGACCTTAGACACCCAAAAATCGGGGCGCAACATAGGTTATATAGTTTTTGCTTTTGTTACTTTTATTAGTTAGGTTTTGATTTTAGTTGGGAGGTGCACTTAGGCACCCTAATCTCTCTTCCCTTGCATTTTGTCTCATTTCTTGCCTTGTTTTCATGCATTGAGAATAATGCATCATTTTAGTTAAGGGGGAGAGTAGTTTTAGAGGCTTAACCTCCTCTATTTTTGTTTTTTGTTTTGTTTGTGATACACTTTTAGAAACTTTTTGTAAAAATGTTTTAAAATTTTTGAGCCAATGGTGATGACTTCCTCTAGTTAGAGATTGAATGTATATACCTTTGGTATGAGCGTCATTCATTGCTTGCATTTAAAACTCTATTGTTCATGGTGCATGTCATTTTTTAGCTTCATTATTGTATATCTCTTGTTATGCTTCGATATCTCTATGGTTTATTGTTTATTCTCAGGTATCACGTTGTATGATTACCTTTCGATTACTTGGGATCTATGGTAAAGGTTGAAGTATCGTGTGGTTCTGACATTTTACTTGGTTATCTTTAGTACGTCTTTTCATACTTTACATGCCATCTCTTTGTGATTCATGGTGGACGTGTTGATTATCTATTTTGGTACTGTAGCATATGCATGAGATATAATCTTGGATTAGTGTACATTTAATGTTATGTATTTATTATACTTTAGTTTAGTTGATAGTTGACCCTTAATCTTAATGCATTGTGAGCATTTACCATGAAATACAGGTAAGTGAGGGAATTACACACTTTGGAGCACGAAATATGTTACATAGCATCCTATGTGCTAACTTGTGCATTCCTAACCTTATATGAGTAGAGATCTTATCTTGTGAGCATTAGGATGACCCTTCGTCTTCATGAAGGGATTACAATTACTCAAGAAAAATTTCTTTACTCTTCCTTTTTCAATAGCTTCATTATGCTTGTATTTGGTTCATATGCTAGATTTTGAGTATCAATGTTGATAATTGTATTCTTTTGAGATCATTCATGTATTTTTTGGATATGATTTTAGGCCATCTTTTGTCTTGTTGAACCACAAAGTTTCTTGTCAACTCCATTTCCTTGTAACCATTTATTTTGAACCCTTGTGATTGTGTGATCTTGATTGAGAATTAATCATCATGGATATGCTATGTTTGATTGAGAGACACAACTAGTACTTCACTTTTTAAAAGCACTTAAAAAGTAAGAAGAGCCATGGGATTGCAAATGTAAAGAAGACGTAAAAGGGTGAAAAGGTAGCAAAACTAATGCAAGGAAAGAAAGAAAAATGAAAGAAAAAAATAAAAGAAAAGAGAAAAGAAGTAAATGTATATTGATCATCACATACCTTGATCACATATGTTTGACCGTCTTTATCTCCTTTTCCCCTTTCCTTTGGTTTGATGAACCAATTGATACCCCTTGAAAAATCTTTTTTAATCCAAATATACTTCTTGTGAGATCTAATTTGAATACAATTCTCTATTTGTCAACTATGATTATTTGATGTTTAGTTTTAAATTATCTGTCATGAAGTTATGCCAAAGTTGATACACTTTCATTATTTCATCCATTTTGCTTGGATTGCTCTTTTGCATGGTTTTACATTTACTGCCTTTAAAAGCATTCCTTTCTGAGGAACCATGTGCTTATTTGTTTGAAAGTATATGACTGGTGAGGTTTTGGATTGAGGCTTAAGGACGAATGATGTCTTTTGAGATTACTTAGATATAATTGTGCATAACCTTTATGTTCTCATAATTTTTTATTGTAGATTGCTAATTGATATTTTTGGGTTTTATCTCTGTAAGTCCTCACAAGACACCACTTGCTTACTAGAGGTAACCTAGAGGTTCACAGGCTTGATACATAGGCTAAATGCATTCATGACTCCTACAAAAGTGGAGATTATCTTTTAGTTTTAGTATTTTGCTAGGGATTAGCAAAAAGAAAGTTGAGGGGTGTAATTGCACTTCAAAAGTGCAATTATAACACCTTAACTTATTCTTTCTTTATCTTAGTTTTGGATTTTGTAAGCCTTTTTAGTTAGATTTTAGTATAAATTAAGTTTATTTTGTGTTTAATAAGTTTTGAGCTTAAATTGGATGACTTCGGATGGAATTCGGGTGATAGAAGAATAAGTTTCAAGAACAAGCTGCCAAAGTACAAGCTGTTGAAGCTGTGGTACAAGCTTCTGAATCACGTAGAGTTAAAATTTTGGAGGGTCATATCTCTCAAATCAAAAGTTCTACCGGGGTTCATAATATCGATTTCATATAACTTTTTGAGATTTACACAATTTGGTCAACCTTGTGCGCTATATTGTGTGCGCGGTCTTAAAAGAGTGTGCACGGTCGGAGACCGTAAACAGACTATAAGCAGTCTGCAAGAAGACTTTTGAGGCTGATTTTTCAAGTCTACAAAAGTGTGCACACAATTTGCGTAGACTTAGCTATTTTTATAGCTTTTTTAAGGCAATTTTGGGCCAAAATTTGGGATCTCTTCAATTTTTACATATTTTTAGAGTTTTTAGAGAGTTTTAGGAGTAATTTAGAGAGAGAAACTCTAGATTTCTTTGAAACTTTTTTATTTTCATTGTAATCAAGTGCAATTTTCATCAATTCAATGCAATTTTCTATGGATTCAAGTAGCTAGTCTTTACATTGGATTTAATTGTGAAAATTATCCAAGGATCTCAAGAATTTCAGTAAAGGTAAAGCATAATTTCATTGTTCTATCTTCTTGAATCTCCAATATCTTCTTGAATCTCCAATTCTAAGCAATTAAAGTTTAGATTTATAAGAACACTTAGATTATTGATTATATTTAAAAATTATAATGCATGATTCTTCCATTGTTTGTTGATTTTGTCCAAATTGATGGTAATAATCTATGATTCTCAATTTGATTGTAATTCTAACTTCCGATTGCTATTGAATTGAATCTATGTTACTCATCTCTTAGATCCTATTGAAATATTATATTCTTAACTAAGTCTTTGATTTTCCATGCACTAGTCATGAATCAGGTATGGGAGTTACTTAGATTGATGGTTTGAATACATGAATCTCAATGTCCATAAATCTATATTGATTAACATTGATTTCATTATTTTTATGGTCAAAATCCTCTAAATCAAACATCTTGATTGTTGTGTTTGGTTTGAGTTATCAAGTCTTATTAGAACTTTGGGTGAATTGGGGGTTGAAGCAATTGAATGTAATTCCCTTTTATTAATTGTTAAATTAGTTTAAGTGTTTTGGTTTACATTCAAACAACCAACTCTTGAAACCAAATCATTTTTCACTTTCTCTTTTTAAAGCAACATTTTACCAAATTGTGTGAGACTTTAGAGTGTTGAGTGCTAGTTTTGGCCGAAAGCCTATATTGGGCTCAATCCTTGTGGAAAATCGACATCGGTACTTACCAAGTTGCACTACGTCCCATTCACTTGCTCTTGTGTGTTACGTTGCTAAGATCGTGTCAAGTTTTGGTGTCGTTGCCGAGGATTGAACCCGAATCTCTCAGGTGAGAGCCATTTTTGTGTAATAGCCAAAAGACCCCCAAAGTTATATGTAATAAAAAAAATATATAAAAACCCTTACCTTTGTTGACTTGTTGACCGGGTCTTCACAATAATAATATATGTTTTTTTTATAGCAACCCATAATAGGATTCAACCTTTATGGACACTCTAAAATCATTAAATACATATTAAATTTTACAAAAAGGGACGTACAAATCTCAAAATATAACCAAAAAAGAGTTAATCTTTACAAGCATTCTAACAAGCTTGAGCTGAATGTCGATTGAGGCACTCATCTGGTCTTGAATAGTGAGGGAATTCAGAGTTTTAAGGGTTTGATAGATATTATGCTAAGCATACTGTATACCTAGAACCTAAGTGTCACAAATAGCGCAACAATTAACCCCTAGGCAGGGACGAAGGGAGTAGGGGACCAAGGAGGTCCTAATTTTTAAAAAACCTCATTAGATATATTAAAAATTGATACTAAAAAAAATTTACTTAGTAAATGAGGCCCCCCTATGTTTAAAAAATTCATTATATGATGGATGAAAAATGTTATATATAATTTATTTTCTTAATCTATTTTCTCACTTCTACACACAAGTGTATGAATCTCATATGAATTTATTAATGTAGGTCCTACAGCCTTGTGTGTAAAAGTAAAAAAAGTAATTAAAAATATGATTATGTATAATATTACTCATGTTGAATACATCATGACCCAAAATTTATACATAACAAAATAGCTATTTTTGTGCAAAACATGTTCATTATTTAGTACTTTGTTGTCCTATCTTAGCAAAAGACTAAATAAATATTAATTTTTATTTTAATATATCAAATCTAATTGTTATACTTGTACTTGACCGCTGCCTCTGAAACAAAATGGTGCTTTCGTCCCTGCCCCTAGGGGTCTCAAATCTCTCCCTGTTCCTGTCATATTTGCTAACCTGGCTTCCATATATGATAGATACATATTGTTGTGTGTCATGCACGTCATTGAGAGAGGCCCGGGAAGACCATGTGCGAAATGTACGTGGTCTCTGGTGAGGTGAAATGGACGTGAAACTGCCCCGGGCCACCAAAAGGGCTCTTACCATTTCTGGTATACCATGCTGTTCTTATTATTCTTTTCCACTGCACTCTTCTGCTTTTCATAATCATGACTTCACCCCACTGTCATGTGTCTATCGACCAAAAAGGTTCTACTGCTTTCTGGCACCATATATATATATATATATATAGAGAGAGAGAGAGAGAGAGAGAGAGAGAGAGAGATGAGTTCAGTGAGAGTTGGCCATTCGATGCTGGAGCCAAGTGGGATTTTATGTTGTTGATAGTGAGATTCAAGACCGACTTGATTTGGGGACCATCTCCCATAAAGGTAACCCAGCTGCCTTCTGTGGAAGGTGTTAACATGCACCGGCTAACCTGAGTTGGACCCTGCACAAAGACAGTAAGACTAATTAGATACTTATCAAAATTTTCACACTTTGGAACAAATTTAAATTAATTAATTGTAGTTTGAATTCAGCAATAATTGAGGAAGACTTTCTAGCTAGACCTAGGCAACTCATAAGTCTCACCCTTCTTTTGTTTTTTTTGTTTTTTTCACTTAAGTAAATTGGTTCCTATGAATGTCTACAGTAAGTGATTATTGAATTGGGTTCTTTCCGATTGATGGATATCAAACGTCCGTTGCACAGAATTGCACAAGAAAGAGGAACAAACAAAAGAAAAAGATTTTTAATATTGTCAAACATTCTTATTCTCGACTTTAATAACTATGGAAGAAATTCTTGGACAAAATTTTTTAGTGATATATACGAAAGTGCAATATATATTGTAAGCAAGCATGACAGTCCATTCCGTTCATGGACATATCACGTGACATTTGTGCCCCATGTGGGAGAGGCCAGCAACAAATGACAGGTACATTGTGTTGTGGGTGTATCATTCTCCATGCAAATACAAATAATATATATCTCTATATATATTTCTATCATAGACTTTTAGGGTTGAATTTTCAAGTCTGATTTGGGTGTTCAATGCAACTTCTTGGAAGCAAAATGTTAAAACTAGGATGAAGCCAACTAAGCCAAGGACTGTGATGAAGTTTTCATGGAAGTTACCCACAGTAAAAATGGAGCCTGACGACCAAATGACTTAGCCATATAGCCTACCAAGAAATGGGTACTCTCTCTCTCTCTCTCTCTCTCTCTCTCTCTCTGTGGGAATGTAACCCTTGGTCGTTTCCCTTTTAAGCCTATGCATTTGGCCACCCCGTTTTAGTTTCCATTTGAAGAAACCCTAATTTATGGCCACTGTTGAAACAGCCCGAAATTGGAAACAACTCAGGATGGTAGCTTGGACTATCAAACAGTGGTTGTTAAACGTCAACAGCAACAATTTGTTCATGCTTTCATGAAATGACAATGCAGGAGTACTTCTTTTCTGGAATTGACAGCCATGACACTACGGAAATTCATTCTAATGACATGATCTCATGCTATAAGGAACCAATGATCGTTAAATCAGAACCGTCCGTTTGATCTCTCTTGATCACTGATCTAGCACATGCAATCCACACAATACTTGAATGCTCTCTCTCTCTCTCTCTCTCTCTCCCTCTCCATATGGATGGTCTTACCCAAAGGGATGGGCCTTTAGGGGAAGTTAGATGGTCTATATAGGGAGTAGATCAACCCACTATCCACTCTTCTAACACCAAACTCTGCACCCAACTAAATAGCAAAGCGAGAATAGGTAAACAAAGTCTAAGGCATAACCTTGCTCTAGTACTGATATCCCTCCCCTCCCCCGCCAACAACAACCACTCCCCCCCCCCCCCCCCCCCCCCCCCCCCTTAAGAATTGTTTCTGTTCTCTATACCCTTTCCTCTTCTTCCTCCATCTTCTGTTTTAAGAATTGTTTAAATAATTATTTGGGCTTCATAAGAACTAGGTTACCAATTCTGATGACATTTTCTTATACCTTCATGCCCTTATTTTTAACAACTTAATCCTAGTTAGATATGCATTTTGTATTTCTTTTACCAAAAATTCTACCTTATATTCTTGTGCTTTTTGTGGGTTTTTAGAGTTAATCATTGGATTTTTTTAATCCTGATATAAACCAGAAAATTCAAAGGAAAAAAGGGTTTCTATTTCCTTTACTTGAAGAGAGACAAGATCAGATTGCTGGTAATTATGGGAAGAGGAAAGATAGAGGTGAAGAGGATTGAGAACAAGACTAGCAGGCAAGTCACCTTCTCAAAACGCCGAGCAGGGCTATTAAAGAAGACCCATGAACTTTCAGTGCTTTGCGACGCCCAAATTGGACTCATCGTCTTCTCAAGCAACGGGAAGCTATATGAGTACTGCACTCACCCTCTGAGGTCCACTTCTATTCCTTGATTGCTCTTATTCTTAATGTTTTTGCAATCTTTTTCTGGGTGTAGCTACGGGGATTTCGAAATTTTCTTTTTAGTTTTCTACACGATGGCCTCTCATACTGTTTTCTTTGTGCAAGCGAAATGTTATGTGATGTGTGTGTGATTGTGTATCGCCTAGCTAAAAGAGCTTCTTTTTTTTTTTCCCGAAGGCATTGATTTGTTTCTTTGAGGCCTTCAATTGCTTTCTCTTGGTCATGTAGTTTCTCTGTGAGACTTGACTCTCTCTCTCTCTCTCTCTCTCTCTCTCTCTCTCTCTCTCTCTCTCTCTCTCTCTCTCTCTCTACGATGGTGATCTGTAACATGCCCTAGTTGATAATTTTTTGTGGCAGCCCTGATAATCAGACTTTTCAGATAACTAACTTGAGTGCTTTGACTTGCATTTTCATCTTTCTCCTTCATTAAATTTTTGGTTTCTGTGAACTTTAATGTTTTTTTTTTCTCTTAAGAAGCTCAATTTGGATGATTTTCTTCCTTCTTTTGATGTGCAGATTTTGTCCCACTACAATTGCACCTCTGACTTTATTTCGTTTTGATTTGAAATTTGTTTCCATAAAGCAATATCATGTACATGAATGTTCTGATGATGCTCGGATGGTAATTCAAACATAATCTCCCATGAAAGTACTAATTTTTATGTATATTTGGTACGATTTCTCACTTATTTTATTTATTGTCATAGGTCAAATACTTTTTTTCCTTTTGCTATATATTTGTCGCATAATTTGTAAATAATTTGATAAACTGTATAATGGTTTTCAATAATTTCAATGAACTGAGCCTTTTCTGGTTTGATTCAACTGATTGCTTTTTTATTAATTAGGAATACTGCACACACATATGAAATGAGCCACTTTCATGGTCATGGTTTTTGAGACATTCTTCTAAACATGTTTTATGCAACCTATGACTCCATTTTTGGTTCTTCTAAACATGTTTTGTGCAAGTTATGACTCCATTTTTGGGTTTTGTGGTAAAAATTGATAAATACATTAGATAGTTCAATTTCCTTGGGTCATTATGCTAGCTGGACTTTTAGTACCACTTTGTCGATTGAACCCTCTAATTATCCGTGGTGAAATGAATTCTTCATGAGCTATTCTTTTACATAAAAGAAAAAAAAAGATAAAAAAGAGAAAGAAAACAACGAGAGGAAATAAGGCTTTCCATGCATGGAAGAAAATATTATAAAATACAATTTTTATATTTCAAAGAGCATCTTATCAATTAGATACCAAAATTGTAATTAAAGGTTACTAATCCCCTAGGAACCCTGCTGCTAATTGCAGTGAAAACTTGGCCATTGTTTGCACTAGACAAGAAAATGTTATGATGTAATTTACAACCAAGAAAATATTCTGTTCAACCTTTGGTTTGGGTTTGTGTTTCTCTGTAAAGCCTTTCAGGCTCTTGGAGCTCTCTTTTGCCTGGAATCCTTTCATTCTTAATAAAATTCTATTTTTCTGTTCAAAAAAAAAATCAAAAAACCACGTAGTTGATTTTATTAATCAGATACCTAAATGTAATTAAAGATAGTTATCCCTTCTGGCTGATTCCAATATATATCAACTTGATCCTGCTTGCACCATGCATGTTGTAAACTGATTGAAATGATTTTAACGAGACAAGCAAAAGTATTCCAGTTTTCTCTTCTCCATAGCAACCAAAATGACATAAAAATTTCCTGAATGGATGAAAATTTGTTTCCTTTTTTTTTCCTTTCTTCTTTTTGAAATCTCTAACAGCATGGGGCAAATCATAGAAAGGTATCTGACTGCTACAGGGACTCGTATACCAGAGCATGATAATCGGGTATGGGTCAACTTATATATTGCAGTTCCAGTTTAAATTTGGTCTATACATACTAAAGTTTTGCCTTTTGTTCTTTAATTTCCTTAATTTTATCCAACTAATTGCAGGAACAAATATACAATGAATTGACAACAATGAAGAAAGAAACTCAAAATCTTGAACTGAGTTTGGAACGCTACAAAGGTGATGACTTGAGTTCTACACCGTATGAGGATTTGGATGAGCTCGAACAAAAGTTAGAATGCTCAGTTAACAAGGTCCGTGCTCAAAAGGTATATTGTTTCCTTTTTCTTTTCTCTACCTTTTCTTCTTAATAAAATCTAATTCTTCTCCAGCTCCATTTTAAATGATTGGCAAAAATCAAACACATTTTTTTTTTTTTGAACCTCTCTTAATTTGAAGGCACAGAGTTGTTCCACATCGAATTATTTTCAATTCTGGATATATTAAGAGTTTGAAAAAAGAATGCCCAAAATTAATCTTATTGATAGTTAACATGAAGAAATGACTCAAGAATATATTCAAAATTCTGGAATTGCATACAATACTGTGATAGATTGAGATACTCCTTGGCTTTCGTGAAACAAATTATTAAAGATAAAAAGTTTAATTTTTGAACAAAATTGATTATATATTGTCCGCAAAAGGTAGCTCGCTTTTGATTTTAGTAGAATGCAAGATTTGTGTTTACCCCATCTTAATATTGTTTGTGGTGTGGATGCAGTTTCAGCTCTTGCAGCAGCAACTGGACAACCTACAGAGGACGGTAATTGTCCACAACCTCTCTCTCTCTCTCTCTCTCTCTCTCTCTCTCTCTCTCTCTCTTTATGTATATATATACATACACATGTTTGTATCTTTCACTGTTAAAATAAACATTTTCTTTTTATGTTTTAGGAAAAAATGATGGAGAAGGAAAACCAAGACATGTATCGTTGGGTGAGTGCAGTGATGGAATGAGCATGTGGACAATGGAAAAGTGATACTTATTTGATCATCAGGACAATAAAACTTGCTTACCCATTAAAACAACTTCACAAAGACATATGAAAATCTGAGAAATTAATACTATTTAACCTTGATACTATCTAATTTCAATGAATCCCCTTAATCACTCCTAATATTATTATTCTCATTACATATATCTCATCTCTTGTCAAATGAATATTTAAAAGCCTCATTTAATTAGTTAGTATGGAGATCTATCTGAAAAATACTATTTAACTTTTGGGTGTAGTTGACGTGTAGTAATCACATTCAGAAGCAACAGGAAGAGCTGGATCATCATCATCATCACCAGGCAATGACAGAACTGAAGCTAGTGGGACAGCAGCAAGCTGTATTGGATGAGTTTCCATTCTATGGAGAGAAGCAGCCGAGTGGCGTTCTTCAACTCGCAAGTGTCCCTCTACAGCTCCACCCCTACCGTCTCCAGCCTACTCAGCCCAACCTTCAGGAGTCGAGTCTCCCCCAACGCAGCTATGGTACATATCAACCGTAACGATAACAAGCACGTTCCTATTAACAATATTAGAATGTCAAATTTTTGCTTTAGTTAGTTTGCATTCCTTAAAAATAAAACTGGTTTTCCTAATTAGGTCATTAGCTGGGGATGAGTCAAACCTTCTTTTTTTTTTTCTCATTTTTTTTTTTTTTTTTTTGAGGAGGATTTAATTTTGTAAGTTTAATAGTCATGTACTTGTGTTTTTAGTCCCTTTAGTTAAATGTGCCTTGTTGATGATTTGCAGACCAGTGATAACTCGTCATGAGAAGGGCCTCTTATATCAGGAACTGAAGGATCTTGTCAGGTAGTTTTTCCATCGGTATCAAGACAGAAATTGCAGTTGATTTGGATATTTTCCAGTATTGTTAGAAAGGATAAGTTAAATATATATATATATATATACTTGTGCCTATAATTAGCTGGAGAAGGACATGTTTGCATATTAATATAATTGTTTGTGTTTAATATGGATTTCCATGCATGTAATGAGGTTTCATTTTACTCTAACATGACTTGAGTCCGGTAAATTTGGAGAGAGAAGAGAGATTTGGAGGAATATTTGTGTCGTTACTGGAAAGGTAAATATATATACCAGGTTGGTATTGCTGAGGAGGAATTCTTAGATCAGCATTATAGTTTGGTGTTCATCTTGTAATTGTTGAAAGTTCTAAGATTTAATTTCTTCTTCAATTTGCACTGCAAAAGCATGGCATACTTTTGTTTCTATCAATTATGAACATGAGAATTTCAAGAAGTAAAATTTTGCAGTGATTTTGTTGTAGAGATAGTATCATTTAGTTTGAAAAGTGCCCTACTTTAGAACTATAAATTAATGAACTTAGTAAGTAATGGACTCACGATGATATACCATGAAATTTACTCCTTTTCACACTTTAGGGCTCGGCCACTTATGTAAGAAAAAACATTTAAACTGACAATATATCAAAATTAAACTCTATATATTTCATCACCAAAATCTACCTGCTGAATATATGTCATCAAAAACATGCAAATTTAAACCACAAATCATCCAAATTCATTTTTATGATTTTTTTGACAAAAATAAAAAAACAAATTGACAGAATGAAAAGACAATAGGGCATATTTTCATATTGCTTTCCATATGATCGAGGATGTCGAACATAGCAAGACATACCTATTACTTGAGATAGATTTGATTACGAGCTTGTATATGTGGTTGAGACCAACCAAAATTTGATGTAGATGAAATCACAAAACTTATGATATATACCAATCATAATCTTTCATTTATTTTGGCAGAATTAATAGCAAAAAATCCAAATTTATTATGCTACAATTGGTAGAAGGCATTTGATCGAAACAGAAAAATTAACACCATGTGATAAATTCAAATAAGAGGGAAAAAAAAACAATTAAGAAAAATGTAAACTCATATTGAAAAAAAGAATGTCATAAAATGAGGATGGTGGCCCAAATATATTAGTTACTTGTTCACAAATATATTATCAATCTTTACGAAAATTTGCCAGTAGCACTTGATAGTAGTAGCTTTACTATTTTCTTATCTTCTCTCTAAATTTCTAACACAAGAAAGTTATTTTTCTTTTACTTTTTTTTATTTTCTTTGCAAAAGTAAAAACAAAAAAAAAAATCATTTTTTCTTCAATCCATCTCTCATTTTCTTTCTCTTATTTTGTTTGTTTGTTTTTTTTTCTTTTTTCTTTTTTTGGTGCTAAGAAATGAGAAAATAGAAACTAGATGAGTCTCTTAGAAACTCGTGCCGTATCAGTCCGTGATAAGCTAGGGGAATTTGCAAAATAATTAAATATTTTGGTCGAAGCCTCGAATCACTATTTTAAAATTCGAACCGGACTGGCCGGTTCAACTAGTTGAATCGTCACCCTATTAAAGAAACGGTTCGGTCAACCTTCTAAATCTGTTATGATCAATATTCGATCAAATCTAACCAAAATCGTGGTTGAACCGCGACCCAGTTAATTGAACCGGTATTAAACCATACAGTTCAATATTTTAAAGCAAAAGTTTATGTTTTAAATATCGAAACTAGTGTAAAAAAATAAGATACCATTTATTAATAATAATAAATTAATTAATGACATAATTATAACATCACGGGTCAATAACGATTGACCCGACGGTTGAACCAGTGACCCGTGACCGGATGCCTTTTTCAATTCACTCAACGGTCCGATTTTCAAAATATTACCTTGAACCCCTTAATTTAGTAAGAAATCTTAAGCCTTCAACTAATGATGAGTAGCACAACCTTCTAAGGATTCCCATTTTACTATATGCCCGTTTAGTTTGATTTATTTTAAGATTTTTTGATATTTTTTTTGTTTATAAGCAAAAAAAGTAAAGATTTTAAATTTTTTTTACTTTTTTGTTTATCTTATCTTATTAAAATAATAAAAATTAAAAAAAAACTAAATCAAACGAACCTTATGTCTTCAAAACCTATGTCTTTGAGATCACGAGACCTTTAAATAAACTCTTTAACTCTGCTTCTAAGCTAGATGCTATGTAAATTTTGTCCAAGAAAAGACAAAAAAACAAATTGGTGTCAGTACTCTTAGATTTTTTGGCACGATAAACTCAAAAGGCCTATGTTATATCTTTGGCATAATTGTTTATATTTTTTAATTATATAAAATGTCTTAAAATGTGAAATTTGAACACTTGATATAAATAAGTTAAAAAATTTTCAAGCTTAGCTTGAACTTGGTTCTATTAAAACTCGTTTGAAATTAGTTCGAAAATAAAATTAATTTAATCAGTTCAAAAATAAAATTAATTAAATTTAAATACATTTTAAAATTTAATAAAATTATCAAACTTAAACAACCCGATACTTGATTCAACTTGACTCCGATCATTTACAACCCTAACGGAGAAACAAATACACCCTAAGAGGCTTATGCCGTGCAATGGACGTGCTCCCTCTGCGGTTGACTTGCATCTTCATCTCCAAAAAGAAAATTAGAATAAAATTAAAATACTCTCCAATTTGCAACATCACATCAAAGGGAACACACAAAAAGCAACAGCAAACGAACCAGCAACATCAAATACGAGGAAGTGTCAAATTTGATGACGTCAAAATTTAATTACAAAGTGTTTTAAAGTGAAAAATTGTCGACTATGCTCTCTCTCTCTCGCTACATATATATATATATATATATTTATATATTCTCTCTTCGTCCAAAATCCAAATCACATAACATGCCATAAGTGTGCATAAAATTAAAAACATAAATATACATTCAGCAAAAATAAATAAATAAATACATATATATACATATACATATAGAGAGAGAGACAGACCTTCCGATTTGTACGGTGGCATGGCGTGTTGTTGCTCATGCCACCTGTTGTTCATCGGCGACATGAATCGATCAGTAGCCACCGGAGCAATAACAGCCCATCTTTGTTCCCTCAACTTCCGCCAGTTCAGCCAGGCCTCCAAGATTTCCGGCCTCGCGTTCGGGTTCTTGTTGCAGAGAAAGGAGGGGTTCTTTGAACTGTGTCGTCTTAGGTTCGTCGTCAGAGCGGAGCTCCCAAAGCCCTTCTCTGTGAAAATTGGCTTGGATTCTCAGGTATATATCTGGTGCATACATGTACATATAAGCAGTCGTTGAAATGGTGTTTGATGAAATGCCTATGAAGATTTGTTACTCAATTTGAAGAAGTGTGCTTTGAGAAGTGAGTTTGATTTGGTTTTGCATTTTGGTGATTTCTACTGAGAAGAGGTGACCTCATTGGCATTGCTGGTTTTGATATTGTCTTCACGAATTTAGGTAATCTTGGGTCAAATTGAATGAAATTTGTAAACTGTTTTATTAATTGGGGGACTCGAAGAATAACAGTATGCCGAGACTTGATGCGTTGATATTACACTGTTAGTTTAATTGTTAGAGCTTCATTTCCTAGTCGCCTGTTGAATTCTCTATGACCACGAGATTGGGTGTCATTGTTTTGGCTCCAGTCAAAAGACTCGTCCTTGTTTGGCGTATGTTTTACACTCTTACATCTGGCTGTAAATGAGCCAAGCTACTTGGTCTTAGCTTTGATTAGTGGCTTGTGAAGATTGCTCATGTGATGAACAAGCTAAGCTCAATATTATTTGGGTGCAAGTTAAGTTTTGAACCTAGCTTGAGTTAAGCTCATACAGCTACTCAAGCTTGGATTAGAAGCTCATTCAAGATCTTTTCTGAAATAAACAACATGAACTCTACAACTTCGAGCAGCCAAATACTTTGCTTAACTTGTTTACGGTCCAACCTTATGCTTGTTTCCTTTGCAGCATTTGAGCTGCAAAACACTGATTTTGTACTTGGAATAGTAAAAATCTTCCAGACCCTGCTTACACCTTAACTTTCTTTATGGAAAGCAGATGAATCAGCTTTGTGCCACTCTTAGTAGTTTAATTCTTGGCCTGGAGCAAGTTCTTCAAGTTTCTCTTTGAATTCATCACTGTGTGGCTTTACTTTTGCACTGCTGTTTCTTTATCAATTAATGCTGGTGTTTGCTATTTTTTATTTGCTTTTAATGCAGTATAGTCTTTCTTTTGGCTACTATTGTAGATTAGTCAGTATTTTATCCTGTATAATGGTTAACCAGCTGCTTTCATATAAAAATTTGATAAAAAAATGATGACTAACTTTATGACTCGAGGACAAGGGTCATTTCTTGTACCGATGCCATTATATTTGCACTTGAAGACCTTCCAGTCTCATGATCTATCGGAGTTACCCTGGATTGGTCCAGTTCCTGGGGATGTTGCAGAAGTTGAGGCTTATTGTAGAATTTTTAGAGCTGCCGAACAGCTACATATTGCATTAATGGACACGTTGTGCAATCCATTCACAGGAGAATGCAGTGTTTCCTATAGCTTCCCATCAAAGGATAAACCATTATTGGAAGATAAAATAGTGTCTGTTCTTGGTTGCATGGTATGTCTCCTGAACAAAGGAAAGGAGGATGTGCTGTCTGGAAGATCCTCCATCTTGAATTCATCTCGTATTGCCGATATAAATGTAGTGGAGTATAAGCTTCCGCCACTTGCAATTTTCAGGGGTGAGATGAAAAGGTATTGTGAGAGCTTACATGTGGCTCTTGAAAACTGTTTAACATATAATGATGGTCGAAGCTCAAATGTATGGAGGAAATTGCAAACATTGAAGAATGTTTGTTATGATTGTGGCTTTCCCCGTGGTGACGGCGATCCCTGCCACACACTGTTTGCAAACTGGAATCCTGTTTTTTTATCCACATCAAAAGAAAATATAGGGTCCGCAGATTCTGAGGTTGCTTTTTGGAGGGGTGGCCAGGTAACAGAAGAAGGTCTGAAGTGGCTGATTGAAAAAGGATTTAAAACCATCATAGATCTCAGAGCAGAGACTGTAATGGATAACTTCTATGAGATAGCATTAGATGAGGCTATTTTGTCTGGGAAAGTTGAACTTGTCAAACTTCCTGTTAAGGTTGGGGCTGCACCTTCAATGGAGCAAGTTGAGAAGTTTGCAGCTTTAGTGTCAAATCTGAGTGAAAAGCCCATATATGTCCATAGCAAGGAAGGAGTTTGGAGAGCTTCTGCTATAGTCTCTAGATGGAGGCAGTACATGGCACGATATGCATCGCAGTTTGTCTCTAATTTCACTACTCCTCAAAGTGACATTCCATCACAAGATGCAAGAACAATGGAAGAATTGAGCACCTCAAACTTAGAAGATACAAACTTTGGTGACGAAAATGGATTGCTTCCAGAAAAAATTGATATGATTAATAATTCCACTATTGAATTTCTCAATTTTGTCTCTCCAGCCGTAGAAAACAAAGATCATAACTTCAATGGGGCATATATTGGAGGTGTCTCTCACCAAGACACCACATCAATGACATCAGTTAACAATAATGATGTAGGATCTTTTACTGACTTCCGTGCTGATGTCAATCCCCTTGAGTCTCAGCTACCCCCTTGCAATGTTTTCTCCAAAAAAGAGATGTCCATGTTTTCCAGAAATAGAAAGATCTCACCTCCCATTTACTTTAATTACCAACAAAGAAGATTGGAAACATTGTGTGGTCCAAGAGAGAATTATAATGGGACACTTCGGAGAAGTGAAATTATGGGGACAAGCCTTGAACTGAGGCTTATGGAAGCAGGAAATTCAAATGGATCAGCAAGCAGTAATAATCTAACTCCGAAGCCTCAGTCTCCTCCAGTTACCAATGCGTCTTTTCTGGGTGATAATAATTGTACTTCCTCTGGTGCCTCCCTGGATAGTTTTGGCAGTGGGGATAGGTACAATATAGATGATCCTACAAGACAGTGCGATGAGTTAGACAAGAATGTTGATTCTATTGCAGAGGACCAAAGGAGCAATAGTGAGGCCTCCATCGGTTCAGGTGATGATGATTTGAGGCTGATTGAAGGAAATATGTGTGCTTCTGCTACTGGAGTGGTGCGAGTGCAATCAAGAAAAAAAGCAGAGATGTTCTTAGTTCGCACAGATGGATTCTCTTGCAGCAGGGAAAAGGTCACAGAGTCTACCTTGGCCTTCACTCATCCTAGAACCCAACAGCAGATGCTTATGTGGAAATCAACACCAAAGACTGTACTGTTGTTGAAGAAACTGGGCCAAGAACTAATGGAAGAAGCTAAAGAGGTAGCACACCAAGATCTTGTTAACACAATCTAAAGAAATACTTCACTTTTTCTAGATATTACTTTTTCAAATATTTTTGCCTTGATGCTGCAATATATGAATCCATATTAGCAATTCGAAGGAATTATGTAATTGTCTGCATACATGAAGGTTGAAAAATTATACAACAAGAGGAGATAAGCTAGATTAATTGATTGAATAGGATGTTTAATGTAGCTTGTGATTGACACCGTATTTGTTTTAGTTTTGACATGTTATATGAATCGAATCTTTATTGCTTTTACTATTTTTTCCTGTTATTTTACATCACATATTCTGTTTTAGGTCTCAAAAAATATGTAGTACATTTTGGTGATGTATTTATAATGTGTACAAAGATCAGAGTATTGCATATTTAATCTCACGGATTCCAGAAGGTCAATATCGTTGGCCTTTTCTTTCGAGGGAAGTACTAAAGACCAGTACAAATGACTACACTGTTTGAATTATGCCTAGTGGTGAATAAATTTCACCAAAAACCATTGAAAATCACTATACATGGAAACTTGAGGTCAGAATACATGGGTTTGCTAGAGCAAAACTGAAGTCAGAGCTATTGTCCATTCTTGATTCAAGATGAACATAGATGTGTGTCATTCTGGGGCCAGTCGACGTGCAACTTGGTACCATTGTTTGTAGCCATAGGTATATGGCTTTTTTCTTCTTTGGGTACAAATCATTGTCTATGTTGTTAGGTTTTACTTTGAGCCTCCATCTAGTCATCAATTATAAGTGGAGTTTCGGTTTGAAATACATGAAGAGATTAATTTCTTCGTTCGAAGGTTTTTGGGTGAGATCATTTTTATCAAATCCATCTAGCCTCTGTATAGTTGTACATAATTTCCATTCTGCAGTTTTTGGTGTGATAAACACCCTAAGGCATGCTTGCTTTGGTGAACTTAGACCATTCTTCATACATTGTAAGGGGGAAGTTCAATCATCCTCTGAACAGATTCTATTATTATTCCTAATGCTTTTTAGTGGAGTATAGATCAATGTACCACATGAATCTGGACAGTGGAGACACAAATTAAATAATAGGTTCCAAATAAAACTTTTTTTTCTTCTTGCTGGAGGGATGTTGGTTTGGAAACATAAAAAATTTGGAGGATATTCTGACCTCTATATTTGCCTTTTGCTCCTTTCAAGAGATTCTTCTTATTCTCCTTTATCAGCAATTATGTGTTCTAGTTCATTTATTTAGTGTGTAGCCATTTTAAGAATGTGTTCTGTATCCGAGTGCAGGTTGCCTCTTTCTTGTATCACCAGGAGAAAATGAATGTTCTTGTTGAACCTGATGTACATGACATATTTGTGAGAATCCCAGGGTTTGGGTTCATTCAGACCTTCTACAGTCACGATATCAGGTACTGGAACTCATGGATTTACAAGTGTGAAAGCTTCGTTTTCTTTATATGTAAAGACCTCCACCTGCTGTCCTTAACGCAGTGATCTTCATGAGAGGGTTGACTTTGTGGCATGCTTGGCAGGGGATGGGGTTATACTGCATGCATCAAACTTATTCAGAGGTGCTGTTCCCCCTGTTGTATCATTTAATCTTGGATCCCTTGGATTTCTCACCTCCCATAATGTACGCTAATCAACCCAACTCTTTAAATTCACTTTTACCTCGTAATGAATGATTTATCTTTTCACTACTCTTATCCTTCTTTTGTTACAGTTTGAGGATTATAGGCAGGACTTAAGACAAGTTATCCATGGGAACAGAACACTCGATGGTGTTTATATAACTCTCCGAATGCGTCTCCGCTGTCAAATTTTTCGAAATGGAAAAGCAATGCTTGGGAAAGTATTTGATGTCCTCAATGAGGTTGTCGTTGATCGTGGTTCTAATCCATACCTCTCTAAAATTGAATGTTATGAACATGACCGCCTTATAACCAAGGTATGATCCATGAATTCATTTTTTTCCAAGATCTTTTGGGGTAATCTTCGGTCAAAGCATTACCATTCAAGCAGACAACTCATAATTGCTTATGCTGGAACTACTGATGATAAAGTCAATTTCTCCTAATTCAAAGTTTCACCAACCATTAATGCTACCTTTTTTTCCCATCTTAATCAACACATAGCACTACAATTTTTCTTATCATGACATTTCCATTCATTTATCTTGTAGGTGCAAGGTGATGGAGTCATAGTTGCCACCCCTACTGGAAGTACTGCTTATTCTACTGCCGCAGGAGGTTCCATGGTCAGTCTTCTTTGTTGAGTTTTAGACTCAATATTGTTGGAACTCCTTGTAGTTCTTGTTCCTCCTTGTGTTGGACATTATAAGTCAGCTTCCTTGAGTGAGCACTGACACAGTACAAATTCACCACCTTTTCTTTTTCCTTTGTTCGGTTTTTGGAAACCTTGGAAGATATATATGCTCCAGGCAACACATAAGGGTCCCTTTTTTGTATACATCTTGTGTACAGTGGTCTTTGTTTCGTGATGCTCTTCTCATACATAAAGATTTTCGTATAAAAAGAGGAAAGAAATTGTTCAGCTTTTCCTTGGCTTTAAGAATATACAATCCTTACTGTAAGAAACTCTGAATTTAAGACCAAAAGACAAATGAAAAGAATAATACTTTTTGTTTCAGTTATTAGTAAATTCTCCACTTAATCGGTTTCCCCTTCACTCCACTTCATATTTTAAATTCATGTTATTGGTTTCTATTTCGCAAGGCACAAGGGCGACTTGGTTATGGCATATCAGTTTGGAATTGGGTGATATGGAATGATATGACATATGTAAGGCTCAAGAGAAAAATTAAAACAAACATATATTAAAAGCATAGAATAATGAGAAGAATGAAGGATTCAAAAAATAAAAATAAAAGAAAAAAACTTGTAACTAAGGTGACATTTTTTAAATGGGTATGTAGGCACTTCCCCTGAGTGCTACTACAATATATAGTCAAAATATTATATAGCGAATACAATTATACAATCCGAAAGTACATATTTGGTGCAAAGTCGGTTTTATAAATACAAACTTTCGTTATCATCATCGTCTCCAATGTTCTTGACATCATCCTCATCACAATAATTTAATTTGGTGATTCTGAAATGGACCTCAAATTTTCAAGCTTTTATACGCATATCTTGATAGAAGAGGGCAGAGCGATTGTTAATGTTCTTTAGCATCTGGATGGAGAAGAGAGAGATTACCACATGGAGTAGATCTGCTTTAGTTTTTCGGAAATGCGGACTACATGCATCATCTATTGCTCAAAGTTGTTATCATATACAGCATAATTGAGAGAAATAATTCACTATTCATATATGTACATATCATATACAGCATAATTGGAAAATGTTTTTGTATATAGAGTCCACAGTGCATAGATTGAAAGCCTTTATATTGCTTACTTTTCATTTTTAGTTAAATGAAGAGTCTTGTGAATCTTCTCTTTTGTTGATTTGTAAGAGAGCTCAATTTTGGATTATAGTTGTGACATTGTATACTGCTGTCCTTTGGATCTTTTTCTTTTTGTAAATTATGTTTCACTTATAAATAACCCACAGCATATATAAAGATGTCAAATTTCTCAGATTTTATTCAACCAGAAGTGATTTATTATGACCCCAAAATAAAAATATAAATAAAGATGGGGACGAATTACATAAGGTAGGATGAAAATTAGTTCGAAGAGCACTAGACAATAATTTTCTTTCTAGTTCACTATAAGGTTGTTGAGTTGTTTGGTTCATGGAAATGATTACTTAAGACTTGTGCAATTGTTCCAAGCTTGTTCAACTATGTCTACAAATTGTTACTATCAGGATCAGACATGTATGTGGTGTATCATATCATTAAATCTATCTTTTTTCTATTTCCAAATTGTGTTGAATTTGTATTTTCAGCTACCATGTTGGCATTATGATGTAAATGAATAAGACCTATCCCATCGATTTTTAAGTACTTTCTTACGCTTATCAACCTAAGCTTTAACATATCTCCTGTCCTTTGTATGTAACTGGAAGGTTAGCATCACTTCAGTGACTTCCTTTTTTTTTGTCTGAATGAATCAACATGATATGCTGTCACTATTTTAGTAATTGAATGATCATGTTTTAACTTTTAAGTAAAAAAACTGATAGTTCTTTAATAGGTGAGTCATTTGTAAGGAGGGCCTCAAATCACTAGATAACTTTCCTCATCCTCAGGTGAACCTTTTCCTCTGGTGACTAATGAAGGGCTCTGGGGATGCTTGTTCTTTTATTGATTTTATGAATAGTTTTGTGTCTAGATATGTTAAAGCCCCTGTTTTCTTTTATAAATAATCTTTAATTAATGATCATGGTATTCAACAAAATAGGAACCAGAGTGAAACGAAATTTATTTTTTCAGCTCTAGACCAAGATGATACTGAAACTAGGCTTGGAAACTTGCCTTTTCGTTTCATCCTGTCAGTAATTTTTTATCAAGTTGCTCTTTACTTATAAATGAAGGTATTATGTATCTAAAAATGGATGATCTGATACACAGGTGCATCCAAATGTTCCCTGCATGCTGTTTACACCAATCTGCCCGCACTCCCTCTCATTCAGACCTGTCATACTTCCAGATTCTGCACGGCTTGAATTAAAGGTGACCTCATTTTTGCATTTGAGCAATCATTATTGACAGGAAAAAGGAAGAGAATGAAAAGAAACGTAATTGGATTTTTCTACTGCATAAATATCACAACCAAAAACCTGTCCCCATAATTATTCTTTCTGTCCACTTCATAAATTTTGTGTCTGCAGCAGAAGTTTTATTTCTCTAATTTTTTTTTTCCCGACTTTGAGACATCTTTTTGTCACATCATGTAATTGGTATTTTTCTATTGCAATTTGATGAAAGTGGGATGCTTAAACTGTTTCTTGTACATTTCCTGTACAGTGACTTAATGATAGTGTTCTTGTTGAATAACATTCTCAATTTGGGATTTTCTGAAAAAATTCTCGTGTCTGCTCAGATCCCTGAGGATGCAAGAAGCAATGCATGGGTCTCGTTTGATGGAAAGAGAAGGCAACAACTCTCAAGAGGTGATTCAGTTCGGATATCTATGAGCCAGCATCCGCTTCCAATGGTGAACAAGTCTGACCAAACGTGTGATTGGTTTCATAGCTTGATTCGCTGCCTGAACTGGAATGAAAGACTGGATCAGAAGGCCCTCTGAGGTTGGTGTAAATTACTGTACAGATTATATGTTAAAATAATTACTGGTAATCCACATCTAGGAAAAGAGAGAATGTTATTCAGACCTCAAATTGGCTCCCATGTAAGAATGTAGGGTCTGCCATTTCTTTTTTTTTCTTTTTTATTTCCCATATTTGAGGGGGTAATTGTATACTGTGTTTAAATGATAGTAAAGGTTTGATCTTCCACTACCTGCGTTTGGGGATTTCTTGCTATATTCTGTAGTTTGTTTTTATATGTATACATCCACCAGATTAAGAGCTCCATTGAAAAAAAAAAAATTTAAGCCCTTATGGGTGGCAACTTAGGAAGGGGCATTATTTTTGTACACTAGATATACATGCATACATGTGTGTGTGTGTGTATTGGAGAAACTTATACACATATACACCTCAAGCCGTTCAATTCTACCCACTTTGTTTATGTTGAAAGACGAAAATATAGAAGAAATAACCCAGCATATCTCAGACTTTGTACGCAACGCAAAATATGCATGCACTAGTTGGCACACACCATCTACACAATAGCAAATATAGTCAGCCAGGTCAAATTCCAATTAGATGCAAGCATGCAATGTTCCCCATTCCATTGCCTTTTCTCAAAATGAAATACAGGAGAAGAACGATGAATGATCCCAAAGTTGTAATTACTAGTCTTCCGGTATATACTGAAGGGTTATAAGAACCTACTGAAGTATCAAACATTTAGGTTTGTTAATGGACCTACTGAAGGTTTATATAATGTTGTCTTTGGTGTATCCCAATAAGGTTGAACATCTCTGTCTCTCTCTCTCTCTCGTGACGGGTGAAGGGAAAGTCTCTGTGAAGGATGGACTAGCTCATTGAGAAATTTAGACTCTAGATTCTAAACCACAAGCCCCTAATGGTCTTGTGTGAGGAAGTCATGGCTCTCAAGAGATGCCATGACTGTGTGACACCCGATGCGTGAATCCTTGGCTCTCCTCAAGATCCTAGTAGCGGAAGTTGCCTCTTAGATGGGAAGTTTACCCTAGGAGGGTGCCCAATTTTGCAATGGAGGATGTACCAGCGGGGAGGTATCTAAGGGTGATGGAGTATCCTTGAGAGTTCCATGGAGGGAATCCCTTAGTAGGACCCTTGAGTAGGCGGGGATCTCAAGTGCCTCTACGTGAGAGGCGGTGGAGCTTGCCTCTAGTTAGGTTCGGAGAGTGAGGCACTGCATGCATGAACCAGGTGGTCATTAGAGAACGTGATGGGATGCATGTGACCACGTGACACATTGAACCACATGAGCTGTGAGTAGGGGCAAACATGGATTGGGCATGGATTGGGCTTGTCAGGTTAAGTCAGGCTTACACTATATTTTTTTTATTGGGCCTAAATCAAATTTCAAGTCCATACAAAATAAAACTATTTTTTAAGCCTACTCATTTAACTTAAAAAAATTAATAAATATATTTTTTAAATATTAAATAATATAAAATTTAAATATATAGACATATTAAAATATAAAAATATATTATTTTAAATATATTTTGGACCAAAACGAATTTCAAACACCCTTCTTAAGTTTACCCATTAATTTATGATTTAAAAAAAAATTCAAATTAATGATGAGCGAATTTGAACGATCAAGCAGGACATGGACCTGACCACCCCTAAACTCAAATACCTATGTGAAAATGTGGCAAATATGGACATGTGCCACATAGGGCGATGTGGGGGTGTGATAAAAGGAAATGGTTTTACTTCTGTTGGTAATGTACAATTATTTATACTATCACTTTATTTTGTATTATTTTATAATTTATTTTAAAAAATTAGAACCTATTATGATATAGGTTTTCATTGGATGTATTAGTTCTAAAAAAATAAATTTTATCTGAAAGATTTAACTATTTTATTTTTTAACTATTTTTTGAAATATTATTTGAAAGCATTATGATCTTTGAATACTTTTATGCAAAATCATATGACTATAGCTGTTAGATTCTACTGATTTTTGTTTATGTGATCTCTACAATAATATTCATCAGTTAATAGTTTTAGATTTCAAAAAAAATTAAATTACTTGATTAAAAAATGCTGACAGTACATGACTTTATGGGTCATGACCGCAGCAAAAACACTCCCGTGATCAAATACCTACAAGGCTACAACCTCTCAACTCACCTAGGTTTTAGAAAGTTTGACTTACAAACTTCAATTGTTTTTTGTATTCTGCCTTTTCTTAATGAGAACATAAAAATTGTATTAGTCCTTTTCAAAAGAAACGTTCAGAACTATACCAGAAGGGACTGAATGGCAGGTGGGATGCTTCAACTGCTTGCACCAACCATGGAATCTGCGAAGCAATAATAATATTAGCGATCATGATGATGATGATGACGATGCTGATGATGATGATAGTTATATATGACAATTATAACGCAGAAACCTTAGATTTGAGCCTAATGCAGTTTATTATCCTCAGAGGCTCAAACACCACAGATTCAAAACTTGGGTGTCCTTGTGTTGTATCTAATATCCTTTAATGGTACTAATCTTCAGAGCAGGATTGATAGGGTTGTTGGCCTAAACCACTAGGGTTCAACCCATAATTACAAAGTTGTATATGGTGCCTACATCTAATTATCTTTTCATCGGCTGCTGAAAACGGCGTTAACGAGATAAAATGATCATCATGTGGAGGAGAATATGTAAAGACTTGCAGATTGTTTCCTGTCTGTGTCTCTGATACATGTTTGTATAATTTTCATACAAGCATTGCCGGGTTCTGTCTATTTTGTTCTTTACAGATAGTGAAACAACTTCATATTGGTTAACTAAAGTTCATCAGCCTGATTGTACTCCCTCCCTAGGATCCTCATGCACTGGACTGTCTTTTGTATATATATACCTATACATTCACTTAACCATAACCATTCTCTACTGATCTGTTTCGCTTCAGTTTCATGGAGTTTTCACTATTTCATGTTAGATTCTCAGCTTAGCCGAGTGAACTTGCAGAATAGTTTGGCAAGCCCTCCAATTGCCAAGAGAGTCTAGATTTTGAACAGTTGACTATGCCCAGCCAGGAGACAAGAAGAATTGAGAACTACATCTCTGGCTCTAAAAGTAGAAAAAAACATAACTTAATCCATCTGGTCAATAGTTTGTGAAGTATGAAGCAGCACATGGCTACCTTGTAAGAAAGCAACACAAGTAGTAGTTCTTAAGAAACACAGTTTTTAAAGGAACTAAGCAGCACTTCTTTTCCCATTTCCATTCAAGAAATGTTCAGAGTACAGTTGATATGGTACTAGTGTACAAAGCAAACCTCAACCAAGTTTTAAGCACACAATAATACAAAGCAAGACACACACAAAACAACCCTCTAAAGAACACACACTATATAACCCACTTAAGCTTTTTATCCCCTTCTACACACATGTAGTTAGAGAATGATAAGCCAAACATAGCAGCTTTGCCATTTTTGCTTTCCTCACATGGCCTTCACAGCAAGGAACCTTGGTTCCTTAGGAAGGAACTTCTGCTCGGCATAAACAGACATGTAATCGCCAAACACGAACTTAGGGTAAGCTTGATCGGCCTCATGGTTCACCTTCTCCCCAAGTTCTGGTGCAGGAGCTATGGTGGCCTCGAGTGATGGGTTGTAGAAAGAAGCAATTGATCTTCTATTCCCACATGGCAAGGCCAGAACCCGGTGCCAAACACTCTTGTATCGGCCATTGCTCAATACCTCAATCTGGTCACCGGTATTGATGACAATGGCATTAGGTATTGGTTGGACATCGATCCATTCTCCATCTTTGAGGATCTGAAGGCCTCCAACCTTGTCATCTTGGAAGAGTAAGATGACACCTCCGGCATCTGTGTGAGCTCGAAGACCATTCACCATCTCGGGATGAGGGCAAGGTGGGTAGTGGCTCACCTTGGTGCCAAAGAAGGCATTTTCTCCATCTCCACTGTTGAATGCCTTCTTGATGTATCCCTTTGGCAAGGCCAGGTTTTCATCCATTGCTTCCATGACCTTCTCGGCCAATTTCTTCAATTCAGATCGGTATTCTGCCATCGTTTCCCTGTCATCAAATTCAGAAGTTAGATGATGTTCTTAATCGATGAGGGCATGTTTTGAAAGAGGTGACAGCTACATATTAAATCATAAAATTCAACTGTTTTAAGAGCATGGGATCTGGTATTGAGTAGTAGTTCAAAAAGTATATATTGGGAGGAAGGAAATACTACTTGCGCTACGCTTGGTTACATTTTTATTTTATGATAAAATGGATTACATCTTCTTTGCTTGGTTGCTGATAAAATTAGGTTATTCTTGACTGTCTTCCAACTTTTTCTCCATTTTCTCAGTAACCAAACAAGAGCATTCATAGAAACTCGAAGATAAATGAAGGATGATGGTCGAATTTCAATTACATTAATATGTAGCTACTAGTTCTACTGGATTTGCTTACTTGAATCCTGAAGTCTTTGATGGCCACTCATTATCATCTGTGAGAAGGAAAACATCCTCCCAGTCCATATTCTCCAACTTCTCACCGCTCTTCTTGCCCACCAAATCATTCAGCATCTTGACCGGTGTCGAGTTCTTGAAACCTTCTTCTCTTTCACCCTTATAGCATTCAGAGGTCACCTTCTTTACCCTCTCAAGGAGCTCCTCTGGAATTCCATGGTTCACCAACTGCACCATATTGGAATAAATACTTAGGATTTTTTACATGCTTGTCTATACATCAAATGTATAATGACACAAAAATTAATACTTTTATATCTATTGTGTGATTTGCCAAAACAAGAGAAGGATGATTCTTAGCTGCTCAAAAAAAATGTTACATCATCATATGTATATGACATGAACATATGATGAGAACGTAAGTGCAGTGATTGCCATTGATCACCCTTAAAATAATTAAATGGTGATGAATATTTTACACCCCACTGATATTTTAACATGATTCTGCATGTTATAAGCTATAGAATTATCAGAAGATCTTCAGTACCTGAAAGAAACCCCATTCTTCGCAGCCGTTAGCAATCTGAGCCATGGTCTTGGACCTCTCCTCTCCATTGAGCTTCGAGAAATCAATCACTGGAATCGCCATTGAAAATAGAGAGAGAGAGAGAGAGAGAGAGAGGGTGGTATAGTGCCTTTGCTTTGTGATGTTGCACAGTTGTGGTGGTGAAGAGGGTGCCTAACACCAAGCGTATTTATAACCATTTTCTTCCCGCCATCTGGTTTGTCAACTCTCCATAATTTTAATATAAAGTAGCCGTTGTGGTAAGGTATTGGCCGGTGACCTTGTTTTAACTTACAAACATTGTCAATGTTTTGAGGTATTGCTAACCCACAACAGAAGCATGCTTCTTCAGGTGATGCAGTATTGTTTATATGCTTGCGTTCCATGATCTCTATCTGGGTTCCTACCACGTGTCCTCTTGAGGGTCCCAGCTCTCCCATTTTTTAATTTCATCTATTGGTTTTCAACTTCCGCTTGTCAAGAGCATGTAACCTTAACATGTCTCCCACCAATGGGCCTCGTAAATCTGTTTACCCGACTTATGAAGGTGACAACCATGCAAATCAAACGGCTAGGGCTGTAAACGAGTACGGTCAGTTTAAATTTAGTTTGAAAACATTAATGAGTTTAAAAATATATTTAAATATAATTTATTTAATTTTTGAGGCAATTTAAAATGAGTTTTAATCTAACTGAATTTGAGTAAATTTATTTTTTTACTATAAATTCATTTATCGAGCTAAGTTCAAAAATTAACAAAATGTAAAATATGTTTAAGCTTGACTTATTTATATATTAATGTTGAACAAAATTTTAATAAACTGAGCTCAAGTAGCTTGATTCGTTTTATAACTCTACAAATACTTGTGACTTGGTCAATTCACTCTACAAGTCACTCTTGTGCAAATATTCTTCCTTCATATGGTTATTTTACAAAAAATTCTATTCTTCATAATAATCCTACACAATAAAATGATAATGACATTTTTTAATTAAAATAAATTAATACTTTTTTTATTTTAAAACAATTGGTCCCGTTTCGGGTGCCATATCATTCTGTATATTTGTTTTTGTTGGTATGATATTAGTCATATTTGACTTATAATTAAAATCGGTGCCGACTACCACCGTTCATCATGTTGACCACCACAATTAACTCGCAGCCCTACCTTTGACTTTCTACACATGACATGCTTTTGTATGACACGGGATCAGATGATAATTAAAATAATAAACTGACTTGTAGGCATGGTTTGAGGGCTAAGGAAGAGGACTTCTACAAACAAAGCTATCATCAAAACCTAATTTATTAATGCAAATTGTCTACTCCTTGCACATAATATGTAGAAACATAATATATTTCACCCAGGGAATGATCTGTAATTTAACCTAGCTCTTTACACTTGGCATATCATCACCCTTTGATTTTATTCTGATTGGCCAATTATTAGGGTACAATTTCAACCGGAACAGATAATATCGACCATCTGATGAAGAACATATATATGTTTCCAAATTGGATTAATATGGTTTGTTCAGTTAATTTGTAGGATGGGCACGATTACAGATCACATCATATGCCTTAACCGTATAATTTGTGCCCCGTTGCATGGTTTCAGATAAAAACCTTCTCTAATATTGCTTAGCCACGAAAAGGAAAATAAACATTTTTTACTGTAAAATGAAGATCGTCTAGGGTTGGATCCAGATGTTTAACTCGGTTTCCAATCATTTATACATTTGACTAGTTGTTCAGATGTTGGAAAACAAAACTGAGATAGTTGTTTGGATGTACGCTGCCTTACTTAACTAGCTTAGGACCTTTTTATTCATTTTATTTAGTATTTAGTAAAAATCAAAAGCATAAATTAAAAATCGGCTCATAGAAAGTGTAAAAAATTAAATTTTGATTTAAAAAGGATAGTAAAAAGAAGGGGGAAATTGACAAATAAGCCAAACGAGCATTAATCCGATTGGTCTGTGAATTGCATGAGTTTCTTTCTTTCTTTTTTTTTTTTTTTTTTGCAAAGTAAAGGAGGATATATTGAATAAGCGAGATTACAGATTGTATATCTACAAGCTAACAAGGCGTTACAAAGAGGATAAAAAGGAAGAGAAAAGGGGAGGTTGATCAGATATCAACCAGTGCAATCAACTTAGAGGGGGGAATCCATTAAGAGGAAAGGGTCAAGGAATTTCACACCTTCAATGGAGTAGAAAAAATTGAAACTATTGTAGCTACCCATCCTTGTTTTAGCCTAAATCCATAGCAACACCTGCTGCTTTGTTAATTCAACAGCTTCTTCCCAGTGTGGATGTTTACTATTGAATATTCCATCATTCCTTGTCAACTAGATGATCCATATAGTAGTAGAAAATAGAGCTTCCCATATGATTTTTCCTATGTTTTTCTATTTTTGGTCAAGCCACCAGCTACAATGGATCTTAAATGATGGAGGACAGACCCAAGATGCCCCATCATTTGAGTATATTACTCCAAATTGACCATAAGACTCTACATTTGAGGAGTAGGTGATCTATTCCTTCCAAGTCTTCTTTGCATAATTCACATAAAAGAGAGTCATTTTGGTTGAGGATATTTCTGCTGAACAAGAAGGTTTTGGTTTTGATCCTATTTTGAAGAGCTATCTAGGTGAAGATTTGCACTTTTAAGGGGGCCTGTGATTTCCAGATCCAGAGTAGGTTTGGATATTCTTGAGAGTCAAATTCTTCACTTATGTTGCAGAATGATTTTGTTAAGAAACATTCATCCGAATTTGTCTTTCAAAGAAATGAGTCATTTTCATTTACCTTGATAACAACATTATTTAATAAAATTTTGAGGTACTCCAGGGAAAACTTTCCCATGCAAACAACGCTCTTCTAAATTTTAGATCCCATCCCTCCATCAAATTTTTGATTTCTGAAATTTTTGCACCTTTTTAAACTGATAATGAGTATAGTCTTGGAAATTTTACTTTCAAAATAGAATTATCCACCCATAGTTCCACCCAAAAGGTTGTCTGATCCCCTTTTCCAATAGATACTTTGAGATTGGCTTGCAGAGAGTCTTTAAACCTTTTCTAATCTTTGTTTAGAAACATGATGTCCTTGAGCATAATCGTGTAGTCCTCTCTTTCATCTTCAGGGAAAGTCCATCGTGATTCTTTCCACGTATAATTTTGGCACACCACTTTCCTCCATAGAGTATCTCTATCTCTTGCAAACTTCCACCCCCACTTTGCTAATAGTGCCATGTTCATTACTCTAGTCAGAGTAAGGCCAAGTCGTCCTTTTATTTTACTTGTGGTGACTTTCTCCCACTTGACACAATGGATTCCTTTTTTTCCCAACTGATCTCCCCATAGAAATATTTTTTGCAGCTTATCAATTTCCTTACACACCTTCAAAGGAGCTCTGTACATAGAGAGATAGAACATTGGCAGACTTGATAATGTAGATTTTATTAGTGTCAATCTGCCACCAATTGATAAGAGGTTTCTTTTCCAATATGCTAGCTTCTTTTTTATATTTTCAATAACTCCTAACCAAATTGCTGAGTTTCTGGGATTACCTCTAAGAGAAAGGCCAAGATACCTCATTGGCAAGGATTGAATTTTACAGTTGAGCACATCTTTAACTTTTGAAAGGAAAACTTCCTCCACCCCACCCCACCCCACTAATTACTGATTTTTGAAAATTTATTTTCAAGCCTGAAAATAATTCAAAACACCTCAAAATTCTCTTAATAGATATCACTTCCTCCAAGTCAGCAGCACAAAAAGTAATGAGTCATCAGCAAATTAAAGCTAAGAGATGAGCATACCTTCTAAGCCAACTTGACACCCTTTGATGAGATTTTGTGTTCTTGCTCTATGGAGTAAAATATTTAGGCCTTCAATGACAATGTTGAAGAGAAATGGTGATAAGGGATCCCTTTGTCTAAACCCTTTCTGCATGCTAAATTTATTTGTAGGAGATCCATTGACTAAGATTGATAATCTAGCCTTCTTAAGCATTCATTGATCCAATTCTTCCATTTTTCTCCAAAATTCATCAAGATCATCATGAGTTGATCACTCAAGAGTCAAAATAGGAGCTCTTAAAAGAACTTGAATAATTGCACCAAAATCATGTAAATTCTAAAGTTTATCTAGAAGCAAAAATTAATTGGGAAAAATAAAAATAAGTGAGATGCACATAAATATTTTGCTCCACAAGGAGCTGAACACAAGGTGAGAAAGAATAGTTCCGAACTTGGGTTGAGCTTGTCCACTTCATCTCACACATGATGAACGCTAACTGAGTCAATTTATATTTGAACTAGAGTAGCTTAGTTTATCTCATAATCTGATACATAGATGGATGGTAATGTTGAGTTCAAACAATGTTATAAATTTAAATAGCGAGCTTCAAAATACTTTGAGCTTGACTCGTGCCCCACATCAATTGACAATCCCATAGTGTTAAAGTAGTTTTGTTTCATTCAATTCTTCCTCTGGATTTTCAAAATGTAAGTTCAAAAGAACAATAGGAGAGAGAGAGAGAGAGAGAGAGAGATGTGGTAGTTTTTACTATTTTTCCCTTTTCACAAATAGTGGTAGTGCGTAAATTTTTTTTCCTTAATTTTTCTACTTATCCAGACTATAATGTCATTGATCTTTCACTGAACATATGCCCATGCCACTTAGTCAGGAAGAATTTCCTCTACCCATCATATGGCAGGTGAAAAATATTGTTTAGTTATGGGGTGTCTGAGCAATTTTAAAAATAAGAAGATTTTGAGATAGTATTATAGATGCAACAAGTAGAAAAATATTGAGCAAATAAAATAAGGAAACAAGTTTTTTTTTTTTTTTTTTTGTTACATGTGATTGCACCTTGAAAGTGTAATCTAAGCCCTTACTTTAGGGCTTTGTTAGTGTTAAGTTTTGTGTAAATAAGCTCTTTTTATATAATGTTTGCATATTAATGGGTTTTGTTGTTTCTTTGTAGGTTTTCCAGCTAAGAAGGCCAAGATATGGACTAGCATCAAGATTGAGGATTTCAGCGTCTTGGCGCTCAAAGAGCTCCAGCTGAAGAAAGTGGCCTAACGTCAGGACGATGCTCGTTAGCTTTTTGACGATCAAAGAGCTTGCTATTTTCTCACATGTCCTAACGTCAGGACACTCAATTCAACCGTCCTGATGCTTAGAAGGAATGAAGCCTAGATGAAGAAGGCTAGCATAAGGACGATCAATTCTACAGTCCTGACAATCAAAGTCATGAAAGCCAAGTTATTTGCATTAGCGTTACGACCCTAATTCTGTCGTCTTATCATTGGGTTTTATATTCGAATTATACATACATTTTTGTATCTATTTTGGCCGGCCATGTGGGCTATGAAAGGCATAATATGACATTTTTGTAGAGGTAGAGAGTTGTTTTGAGGGTTTTTTAAGTTAGTTTTTAGAGAGAGAAAGTATTAGACTCTTAGTTCTTGTATTTTCTTTGCACTTTCTTGCAATTTTTTTGGAAACCAAACACTCAATTACAGTAATCAAATTCCAGATCTGATGTTCTTAATGTTCTCTATCATCTTCTACATACTTATCTTCATGGAGATGACCAACTAATCTTCTTAATTAAATGCAATTGTGAAGATTCATCAAGGATTGTATGGGATTTGAAGGGAAGTTTATGATCTTGATTGAATATCTTCAGATTTGTTTCTTCTTTATTAATTTGAGTTGATTCTTGCTTAGAACTCTTAGGATTATAATCATGGTCTTTGAACTTGTGATTTTCTCTCTAGGAACTTTAATTTCTTATTGAATTTAACTCTAATTATAGAAGAATTTAAGGATTTCATAACCATATCTTCCTAATCAAGGCTTCAAGAAAGGGATCCTTGATTTCAGTAAATTGGACTCTCTACAACTCTCATTGCATGAATTGATGGATTGAATCAATTGTGTCCAATTCCTTTCCTATCTCTATTTGAATATCTTGATATTTGCTTGAATTGAATTTACTTCAATTGGATTGAGTTGATTTTATTTTCAAATTCTCTTTAAGTAGTGATTAATCATGTTTCTCTAGTCTAATTAGTTGTCAAACCGTAATGTTTTAATTAGTAGAATTGAGTTGCTTTAATTCCTTTAGTTTGGTGTTAATTGTCTTTTACTTTCTATGTCATTTGCTTAGTATAGTTCACTGAACAATTCAAAATCCCCAAAAGATTTTCAGTCTTATTTTGGTTACTTCATGATCAAAGTTCCCCTGTTTTGCAATTGAATTTAACAGTGCTCTCACTTGCTTTCATTTTATGCGTATAACTATATTGGTTTAGATCCCCTGGGAGAACAATAGCCGGTCCGCACCAGTTGAACTATAGCACAACCACTCGTCCTTGAAGTGCACTTTTGGAAGTTAATCAACTGGTGTTCAAACCTTTGATTGACTATTCTCTAAAGTTTGTGCAAGGCAATTATCCACACAAACTATGAAAATATCATATATTGCATGAATAATAGCTGGTATATGAGGCTTCGTTTGAATGGGGGAAAGGGAAGCGATAAGGGAGAGTGACTTTAATCAAATTCAAGATTTCATACTTAGCAGAGGATCAACAAATCACTGAACCCCTTCTAATGAGTAGTCCAAGAAACAAGTTATATGTGTGAATTTGATTCAAATCAAGCAAAGTTCTCTTGATGAATCCCCCAAAATAAATAGCACTATCCAACCACCTTTTCTTGTCATATTTTCTTCCCTATCATACAAATACTTGTGAGATCCATTTGCTAGTCTAATAATCAATAGGTAAGAAAGATAATAAGAAAATACAACGGTTTTAGTATTATTTTTTTACATGAGTTAAAGGGTAAAAAAAAAATTATTAAAGGGTAAACTCTAGAGACATTTTGAATTCGACTCCCACTAGGAATAAGGCCTTGTTCAATAACAAAAGAATAGGATGGGAGGAGGTAGTTTATGAATACAAATGGTTAGTGTGGTCCTGGCTTCAAGCTAAAATTGCTATGGGAACATGCAGCTGCTCTAGTTTCTTTATGTCCTTCTCTGGGGTTAGGTTTTTGAGTCTTTATGTTATAAGATCATAGTCTGGTTTTCTGTTTTTCATGGTTGAATCCTTTTCAGCCACCATGTGGGAGTTGTTGTATTGTAAAGTTGTTGGAGTTAGTGGCTCATATTATTGATACTAAGTCAGGGAACAAAGGGGCTCATGGGCAGAACGGAGCAGAGCGAGAGGAGCGTGAGCGCATTGAGTGGAACTAGTCACACTAACTGCTGAACCTCATTAAATCCTTGTGTTCTGTGCTTGTTTACTCTTATTTTAAATCCTTGTGACTAGAGCACATCGTATATAGTTTTCTGCGCAACAAGTGGTAACAAAGCTACAGGCTGCAATGGTAATGAATGTTTCGATTGCAAAATATGAAGTAGTGAAGTTCAATGGCACTGGTAACTTCGGGCTATGGCAGAGACGAGTGAAGGACATGCTTGTTCAACAGGGTTTGGTGAAAGCGCTATCCGGGAACAAACCAGAGAAGACATCCAATGATGACTGGGAAGAACTCGAGATGAAAGCTGTGAGTACCATTCGACTTTGTCTTGCTAATGAGGTTTTGTATCATGTCATGGAAGAGGAGTCGTCGACTGGCATTTGGGCGAAACTAGAGAGTAAATATATGTCCAAATCCTTGACGAACAAACTATTTCTGAAGCAGAAACTGTATGGGTTGAAGATGGCAGAGGGTACAGATTTGGTTCAACATGTGAATCTATTTAACCAGATAATCAACAATTTATCACGGATCGATGTGAAGTTCGATGAAGAAGACAAGGCACTGATGCTATTAACTTCTCTTCCAACTTTGTATGAGCATTTGGTTACAACCTGACTGTGGGGTAAAAAAACCCTAGAAACAGAGGAGGTTACTACGGCTCTCTTGGCATACAATTAAAGGAAACAGAATGTTGTTGAGAGTTCTCCAGGCGAAGGGCTTGTGGTAAATGGCAACCATGATCGAGGACGAAGTAGAGGAAGGGGTCAATCTGTTAGCAAAAACAACAGGTCACAATCGAGGAATAGAAAAGACATCAAGTGCTTCAAGTGTCATGAAAAGGGACATATGAAGGACTATCCAAAGTGGAAGAAGGGGAAAGGCGATGAAAAGAAGAAAGGGGAAGCATCCAACATTGCGAATGTAGCTGCAGAGAATTCTGATTATGAGGTGATTACTCTTAGAAATAGTAATCTTTAGGCTTAAATTGTTAGTTGTTTAGTTAAATTTCAGTGTTAAATTAGTATTTTAACTTCTAAAATGAATTGAAACTCTTTTTGTGCACTTCTTGCAGGAATTGGGGCTTAAACCAAGGAAAATGGGCAAATTTGAGGATGACTGATCGATCACCCGATCGAATGGTCCACGGAACGTTCGATCGCCCGATCGATCGGTGATCTTGTGATCAATTAGTGATTCTCTGTTCGACCTTCTGCAGCAAACTTCAGAGAGAGCGCTTTTCTGATCGATCGGTCGTTTGATCGGTGATGTCAGAATTTCCTCATTAGACTACACAAAAGCGAACTTCAGAGGGGTCGGTTTTGCGATCGATCGGGCGTTCGATCGCCTGGACCGATAAATCGGTCGCTTACTGATCGATCGATGTGTACAAACTCTATTTTTCTGCAGAGTATAAAAGCTGTGTATACTGGACAAAAGCATTCTAGGTCATTTTCTGCAAAAATTGGACAGAAAAAAAGCTCCAAAAAGGGAATTTTTGTTATCTTGTAAGGTTTTTAGTTAGATTTACTTTTAATGCTTTGTATTTAATGTCATTTATTGCTTTTGGATCATTGTAAATGAATGCTTGATATATATATATGAAGTGAATGATTTTCTACTTTTTCTAGCAATTTTTCATCATTTTCTTGCCACTTTCCCTCACTTTCTTAGCAACCAAACACTAGTTCTATATAGTTTAATAGTAGATTTGTCTTCTTTTATACTCTTTGACATGGATTCTAGTAGTTAAATACCCCTTGGATATGGTTGTGAAGATCCACCAAAGATCTTCAAAAGGTGAAAAATGAGTTGTATGAACTTCAATGGCATATCCTTAAAATTTCATGGTTTCATTTGATTTAGTATGAGATTCATTAGAAAAACTTAGATTCATAACCCTTTGGCAATATTTATGCACAAATTAATATTTGGTATAGGTATTGCACATGTCTAAGGTTTGATTCTAGGGTGCCAATTATAGATTCCCTCTTTATGCTCAATCAAACAAAAACCCACATTTTTATAGTTGACATTTTCCGAATCAAGAATCCAAGGTGTGATTCTTGATTTGAGTTATAAACCTCTCATTGGAAACCCTTGTTGTGAATTGGTAGATTGAAACAACCATGTCCAACCCTTTCTTCTAAATTGCATAAAACTAGATTTTATTGTCTTTATTAATCATTAAATTATTTCATGAAGCATTGAACCACCATCATCTCAAAACCAATATATTTTCGGTTTCTTTTATGTTAGGAAAAGATAAGAATTTTCATTTGCAATCCATTAAGATAAGTGCCCGTGCTAGTTGAGCTTTGTTGCTATATTTGCAAAATTTCCTTGGGAGAGAATGACACCGGATCCTCTGGTTTTTACTATAATCGCGACTCCGTACCCTTACGGAGTGACTCCAGTTGAAGCACATCTGGAGGCGTGTCACGTTTTGGCGCCGTTGCCGGGGAGTTCATAGGCAAAAGCTACACCGGACGAAAGCTAAGGATTGCAGAAGAAAATTGAAAAAAAGAAGAGCAAGCAAAAAGAAAAAAAAAACACACAAAAAGGGTGGATTTCATCACCACCCCCCGGTACACTCTCATTTCCCTTAAGGTGTTTTATTTTTTTTTTAGAATTATTTTTTTTATTTCTTCTTTTCTCTAGTTTCTTTTGTTTGATATAGTATAATTGCATTGTATTTTTGTTAGGAAATTATCCCTCTTCGGGAGTATTTAGTGGAGCTAGACTAGTGTGTTCAAGTTTTGAATTGGTGGTACGCTTATTGTATGTGGAGATTGGAGGTACAGAGTTGAATTGAGAAAAAGCCGTTGTCCAGCCTAGGGAATTGTGTATGATGTGCTGAACGACCCTATCGGTCCAACCTTATGTGTGCATTCATTCTTGCATGTCATATTTCACGAGGGACGAACATCATCGCCTTGTGACGATTGAGAGCATTGAGAGCACAAGCACATTTTCACCAACACCTAGCTTGCCATTAGTGGTCAACTTAGGTTTCATTCCAATGGCAAATCCCAATGAACCCGGCTTACCTAACATTCAACCCTTACATCCAAATGTCCAAATAAATCCGGAAGGTCATGAGGAGTTTGAAAGAGGGAGCCACCATGGCGACGTGGCGGCCCCCCCTATATGGACTCTCTGAGACTACCTAAACCCACCAAGGCAAGCACCAACATCGTGCATTGTTTTCCCGTCCCATCACAACACTCTAAACATTAGGTCGGGAATGATGCAAATGTTGCCTCAATTCCACGAGATGGATTTGGAACAACCCTACATTTTTCTTAAGGAATTTGAGGATGCTTGTTCAATTGCTATGGACAACTCATGTCCAAGGAAAGTATTTTTGTTGAAACTCTTCCCATTTTGTTTGAAGGACAAAGCTAAGCTTTGGTTCAATTCCTTGCGACCCATGTCCATCCATTCTTGGGCTACTCTCCAAGGGGAATTTTTAAGCAAACTTTTTCCTGAAAATCAAACCGAGGCCATTCGAAGGCAAATTTCACAGTTTTCTCCTTTGTTGGGGGAAACTTTCTTTCAAAGTTGGGAGAGGTTCAAAGACCTCTTAAATTCTTGCCCCTATCATGGTTTTGCCGATTGGCATGTCATCAACACATTTTATTCTTCCTTGACATCCCAACTCAAGCAATTTGTCGAGTTTATGTGTGCGGGGACATTTTTTGATAAGCAACCCCATGAGGCATACTATTATTTTGATAACTTGGCAAATAAGGCTAAAGATTGGACACTTACTGGGACCCAAAATCCCGAGGGTCGCTCAATCCAACAAGGGGTGGGAAGATATCAACTCAAGAAAGTTGATGATGTCAATGCTAGGGTGGCTACCTTGGCAAGAAAATTAGAGGCTCTTGAGGTGAAAAAAG
Organism: Euryodendron excelsum; assembly: GCA_033060915.1. Taxonomy (NCBI): domain Eukaryota; kingdom Viridiplantae; phylum Streptophyta; class Magnoliopsida; order Ericales; family Pentaphylacaceae; genus Euryodendron; species Euryodendron excelsum. The sequence continues at coordinate 17,862,813 of CM065389.1, read as the reverse complement.
TTCAATCGGTAGAGAGTGAGGAGATGAGAGAAGTATGTTGTCTTGTGTGTGAAACCTCGGATCATACTACCTCTTCATGCCCAATCATTCCGAGTGTGAAGAAGGCTTTGCAAGGCCAAGTTAACGCAATTGGCCAATATTCAAGAGGAGGGGGCAACCCCTATTCAAACACATACAACCCGGGATGGAGAGATCATCCCAACTTTGGGTGGAAGAACAATGAAGGGACTTCAAACTCCCACAACTACCAAGGAGGGTATCAAAACCCTCAATCATACCAAGCACCTCCACCCCCACAAGCACTCCAACCACAACATCCACCTCCACCTTACCAATAAGCACCCGTGACCCAATTCCAAAATCAACCAAGGCCATACCAACCCCCCCATAGGAAGCCCATAGAGGACAATGTTTACCAACTTGCCAATGACATGAAGGGGGTTAGTTCAAGGGTTGATAAACAAGAGAAAGTGCTAGACCAACATTTTAGATTACTTGAGGACATCCAAAAGCAAATGTCTACATTGACACAAGCTTTGACCCAAATATCCCGAGAAGATTCCCGGCTCAACCTCAACCTAACCCGGCGGTTAGGCAAGTGCACATAACCGAGAGTAAGAGTAACCCTAGTACGAGTCATGACCAAGTGCAAGCCATAACCACCCTTAGAAGTGGCAAGACCATTAACAAAACTATCCCACCTCGGGATGAGACTTCTAGGAAAAGTGTTGGCCAAGAAGAGAAAGAAAAAGAGAAAGAGGAAAAAGATCCGAGAGAAGGGGGGGAGAACTTACCCAATCCTATTGAGATTTTGAGTGAAAGCGAGAAGGATAAGAGAAGGGACATAGTCAAACATGTTCCCTTCCCGCAAAGGTTGACCAAACCAAAAAATGAACTTCTAAATGCGAAAATTTATGAAGTGTTCAAACAAGTAAAGGTCAACATCCCTATCCTTGACGCAATCAAGCAAATACCTTCTTATGCTAAGTTCTTAAAGGACTTATGCACTTTTAAACGAAGGTTGCATGTCAAGGAAACCGTCATGATGAATGAAAATCAAAGTGCGATTTTGCAATGTAAAAGTGTGCCAAAATTCAAGGACCCCGGATGTCTTACTATTTCTTGTACCATTGGGAATACCAAGATCGATCGTGCCTTGTTAGACTCAGGGTCTAGTGTCAACCTTTTACCCTTTTTAGTGTATAAAGAACTTGGCCTAGGAGAGTTAAGCCCTACTCATGTTACCTTGCAATTGGCGGATCATTCTATAAAGGTTCCAAGAGGTCTCATCGAGGATGTTCTCATCCAAGTTGATAACTTTTGCTTTTCGGTCTATTTCATTGTCCTAGACACCCAACCTGTTGAGAGTTATATAACTCATAACCAAATTCCTATGATCTTGCGACGCCCTTTCCTAGCTACTTCCAATGCCATCATACATTGTAGGAATGGGTTAGTGAAATTGTCTTTTAGCAACACCACCTTCGAGCTTAACATCTTTTCGGTTGCCAAACAAAAGGGGGAATGTGAGGATATCCGGGAGGTAGACATCATAGAGAGCATAGTTCAAGAACACTTTGAGCAGGAGATTTTTTAGGACCCTTTGGAGAGGGCATTAGTGAGAGGTGAACCGCATGCTTCACTTGATAGTGAGGGCATGGCATCAAGTGAATTGTCTCATTTAGAGGGTGAGAGAGAGGAGTGTTTACATGTGGGTCAATGGACCCCTTCTTTTGAACCCCTCCACCCTAGTGCCGAGAAACCAATTCCTTCGGAAGAGAAGCCTCCCATTCCTGAGAGGAAGCCTTTGCCTTCCAATTTAAAGTATGCATTTTTAGGGGATGGGGAGTCGTACCCGGTTGTGATTTCCCCTAGCTTATCTAGGAGCCAAGAGGAAGGGTTGATAACATTGCTAAGAAAACACAGAAAAGCCCTAGGATGGACTATCGCCGACCTTCATGAGATTAGTCATCTCGTGTGCACTCATTGCATTTTTTTAGAAGAGGAGGCTAAATCCATTTGTCAAATGCAAAGGCAATTGAATCCCAATATGAAGGAAGTGGTTAAAGGTGAGGTTTTAAAATTGCTAGATGCAGGTATCATTTACCCCATCTCCGATTCGAAATGGGTTAGTCCGACCCAAGTAGTGCCTAAGAAATCGAGTGTCACGGTGATAAGAAATGACAACAATGAGTTAGTGCCAACCCGTGTGCAAACCGAGTGGTGAATGTGCATTGATTATCGCCGCCTCAATAATATGACCCGAAATGACCATTTCCATTTACCCTTCCTTGATCAAGTCCTAGAAAGGATGTCCGGTAAGACTTTCTATTATTTCCTAGACAGATATTCGGGGTACAATCAAATTGATATAGCCCTTGAGGATCAAGCCAAGACAACATTCACTTGTCCCTTTGGCACATATGCTTATAAACGTATGCCCTTCGGGCTATGTAATGCACCGGCGACATTTCAAAGGTGTATGATGAGCATATTTAGCGACATGATTGAGCAAATTGTCGAAGTCTTTATGGATGATTTTTCCATCTATGGGGATACTTATGAAGGTTGTCTTGGTAATTTAGAAAAAGTTTTGATGAGATGTGAGGAGAGTAACCTTGTGCTCAATTGGGAAAAATGCCATTTTATGGTTACTAGTGATATAGTTTTGGGGCATATTGTGTCGGCCGAAGGGCTTGAAGTAAATAAGGCAAAAATTGAACTCATTCAAAAATTGCCCGCCCCGACGTGTGTGAAGGAGGTTAGATCATTTCTTGGGCATGTTGGTTTCTATCGACGTTTCATTGAGGGTTTTAGTGCAATCTCTAGGCCCATGTGTCATCTTTTGTCCCAAGATGTTCCCTTTGAGTGGACATCCTCTTGTCAACAAGCTTTTAACAAGTTGAAGGAACTTTTGATCACAGCCCCAATCATTCGAGCACCCACTTGGTCTCTTCCATTTGAGCTAATGTGTGATGCTAGCGACTATACGGTGGGGGTTATCCTAGGACAAAGAGTTGATAAGAAGCCATATGTCATTTATTATGCTTCTAGAACTCTCAATGAAGCTCAAATCAACTACACCACAACCAAAAAGGAACTCCTTACGGTGGTTTTTGCACTAGACAAATTTAGGTCTTACTTGATTGGGTCATTGGTCATCATCTACACCGACCATGCGGCCCTAAAGTATCTCCTCACAAAACCCGATGCAAAACCTCGCCTCATTCGATGGATACTTTTGCTTCAAGAATTCCATATAGAAATGCGTGATAAAAAGGGGTTGAAAATGTAGTTGCGCACCACTTGTCTCGGCTTCCCTCAAATGGGCGAGCCATGGACCCAACCCCTATCAAGGAGCACTTCCCAAATGAGCATCTCATGCATGTGAGTGCCGTTGAGCAAATTTCAACCCCTTGGTTTGCGGACATTGTGAACTTCCTTGTCACCGGTGAGGTTCCTTCCACATGGTCATCCATTGACAAGCATAAATTCTTTCGGAATGTGCGTTATTTTTCGTGAGATGATCCTCACTTGTTTAAATATTGTCCGGACCAAATCATTCACCGGTGTGTCCCAAATCATGAATTTCAACAAGTAATAGAGTTTTGTCACTCTCTTGCTTGCGGAGGACACTTCTCCTCCAAGAAAACCATAGTCAAAATTTTGCAATGTGGGCTTTATTGGCCCACCATGTTCAAGGATGTACATAATTTTTGTCTAGCTTGCGATAGGTGCCAACGGTTAGAAACACTTTCTAAGAAGCACATGATGCCTCTTCACCCCATCACTATTTTGGAAATATTTGATTGTTGGGGGATTGATTTCATGGGACCGTTTCCTAACTCGTGTGGGTACCTTTTTATTCTTGTTGCGGTAGATTATGTCTCTAAGTGGGTGGAAGCAATTGCCACCCGAAGCAATGACCACCAAGTGGTCTTGCGATTTTTGAAAGAGAACATTTTTTGTAGGTATGGCATGCCTCGTGCCATGATAAGTGATGGCGGTTCGCATTTTTGTAACAAGCCCTTTGCGTCTTTAATGCGTAAGTATGGAGTGGTCCATAAGATTGGATTGCCATACCATCCTCAAACGCAAGGGCAAGTGGAGTTGGCCAATCGGGAAATCAAGCACATTCTTGAGAAAACCGTCAACCCAAATAGAAAAAATTGATCTCTTAGATTGACCGATGGGTTGTGGGCATACCGCACGGGTTATAAAACCATTCTTAGGGCATCACCCTATAGACTTGTGTACGGGAAGACATGTCATCTTCCCGTCGAAATTGAGCATAAAGCATATTGGGCGATTCGTCAATGTAATGAGGATATTGATGTTACGGGTACCCACCGCAAACTCCAACTCAATGAGTTAGATGAACTCTGCAATGATGCATTTGAAAATGCAAAAATTGCTAAGGCCCAGATGAAACACTTTCATGACCAACATATCATTCGAAAAACTTTCAAAGTTGGCCAAAAAGTGTTAGTGTATGATTCACGCTTGCATCTATTTCCGGACAAATTGCGGAGTAAGTGGACCGGGCCATATCTTGTGAAAGAAGTTTTTTCCCATGGAGCCATTGAGGTGCAAAATCTCACGAATGGCTCAGCATTTAAGGTGAATGGTCAGCGGCTAAAGTCGTATTTTGAGTCGTTCTAAGGAGAGTTGGACTGTGTGGATCTCATTGATCCACCGTCCTTTAAGTGATATTAGATTGTCGTGTTTTCTAGTTTAGGAGTAGTTCTTTTGTTTTCCTTATTATATGTTTCTTTCTCTTTTCTTTTTGGTAGTTAGTTGTGTACATTCGTATTCCCAAGAGTCCCGCCCACCCCGTTGTTCTTTTCCTCATCCCTTTTCCTCATGCCTTGAGGCCATGGCATGATTCCAGTTTTTTTTTGGGTTGGGGGGGGGGGGCACCATTGTTATGTTGCTGTGGAAAATTTTGAGAATTTCTGCAGAACTTCAAAGAGGTTGTATTTGCGATCGATTGATGGGCCAAACCGATCGATCGGCCGATCGATCGTGTACGTTGCGATCGATCGGGGGATCGATCGGTGAAGACTAGCGATCGATCGGGCTTATTACCGCACCGATCGAAAAGGAGCAGTATCGATCGATCGGCCGTTCAATTGGTGGCGCTCCATTTCGATCGGTCCGCGAGGCGATCGATCGGTTTAAAAAGTCGATCGATCGGTGACCGAGTTGTCTATAAAAACCCACTGTTCACTGTTCATTCTCATTTCGCTCGCGAGTATTTGAGAGTTTCGAGAGTATGTTTATATATCGGAGCAGCGAGGCCCTGCCAGCTTACTTTGGTGGACTTTGTCTCTCCTTTTCACAATTTTCTGCGCTTCGAGAGGTATTCCTTTCGCCGATCTTTGTCCATTCTTTTTTATTTCCAGCTGTACTTAGCTTAGTTAGAGAGCTATGGTCGAGACGAGGAGTACCGAGGGTACAGCTGGGGCGGGGAGTTCTCAGACTCTGGCCCAGTTTCAGCAGCTCCAGCATGAGCATGCTAGGAGGGAGAGAGAGGGAGAGTATGATACTACTCGTTTTCGGGGGAGAGATCAGGAGCGAGAGTTTGGACGGGTGTGGAGCGCCCGTAAGGTAGTAGTGGAGAGGCGTTGGACCATGAGTCAGTTTGATGGTGAGCCATATGGTTGGCTCCAGCCTTTGACCGATCGCCAGTGGTTAGGGTTAGCTTCCTTTAGAGGCCAGTACTCAGCCACCCTCGTGGCAAAGTTCATGGCTAACATTTCATCGGACCCCGTTGGTGGCGACAGACATATTATTCGCTCTTGGGTTCGGGGTAGGGATGTTGTTTTCACCCCAGATTCCTTTGCTGAGCAGTTTGGTATACCGAGGGTTGCTAACCCTCAGTTCTCTTATGATGGGGAGCATCCACCATCTCATGAGGAGATGTGCGCCGAGATTTTAGTACCGGGAGAGTCCTGGACCGTTTCCCAGATCAAGATTAGGCAGCTTGCCCCCAGATACCACCCGCTGTTTCTTTGGACTTGTTATTCGCTCTTTCCACTTGAGAGAACGGTGGAGTGCAATAGGATGCGGGGGCAGTTGATGTGGGCTATTGGCACGAGCAGGACTATTGACTTGCCCCACTTCATGTATATAGCATTGTGGGCTGCAACTCAGGTTGCTACTCCCCAGTCCAGCATCCCCTTTGGTTGCTTTCTGACAGTGAGGATTAGGGCGGCAGAGGTTAGTGTTGCAGATGTTGTGCTGCTTTCCTCCTCGACTGCCATAGACTGGAAGACAAAGAAGAGGGCGGCATGGCAGTTTACGAAGAAGGGGGGGTCAGCTAGTTCGACTCACTCGTCTTCTCAACAGCCGCCTTCTCAGACTCAGGAGGAGACCCAGTCAGGGGAGTAGCGGCAGGATCAGACAGGTGACACGCCTCCAGATATGCTTCAACTGGAGTCACTCCGCAAAGGTACGGAGGTCACGCTTGTAGTAAAACCGGAGGATCCGGTGTCGTTCTCTCCCAAGGGAATTCTGTAAATATAGCAACAAAGCTCAACTAGCACGGGTACTTATCTTAATGGATTGCAAATGAAAATTCTTATATTTTTTTAACATAAAAGAGACCGAAAATATGTTGGTTTTGAGATGATGGTGGTTCTATGCTTCATGCAATAATTTAGTGACTAATAAAGACAACAAAAGCTAGTTTTATGTAATTAAGGAGAAAAGCTTGGACATGGTTGTTTTGATCCACCAATTCACAACAAGGGTTTCCAATGAGAGGTTTATAACTCAAATCAAGAATCACACCTTGGATTCTTGATTTGGAAAATGTCGACTATAAAAAATGTGGGTTTTGTTTGATTGAGCATAAAGAGGGAATCTATAATTGGTACCCTAGAATCAAACCTTAAATATGTGCAATACCTATACCAAATATTGATTTGTGCATAAATATTGCCAAAGGGTTATGAATCTAAGTTTTTCTAATGAATCTCATGCTAAATCAAATGAAACCATATAATTTTGAGGATATGACTCTAAAGTTCATACAACCCATTTTTAACCCTTTGAAGATCCTTGGTGGATCTTCACAACCACATCCAAGAGGTATTTAGCTACTAGAATCCATGTAAAAGAGCATAAAATAAGCCAAATCTACCATTAAACTATAAAGACCTAGTGTTTGGTTGCTAAGAAAATGAGGGAAAGTGCCAAGAAAATGATGGAAAGTTGCTAGAAAATGTAAAAAATCATTCACTTCATATATATATCAAGCATTCACTTACAATGATCCAAAAGCAATAAATGACATTAAATACAAAGCATTAAGAGTAGATCTAACTAAAAACCTTACAAGATAACAAAAATCCACTTTTTGGAGCCTTCTTCCCGTCCAAACTCTGCAGAAAATAACCTATATCTCTTTTTGTCTCGAACAAAAGCTTTTATACTCTGCAGGAAAACAGAGTCTGTACACACCGATCGATCAGTGTACGACCGATCGGTCGGCCAATCGATCGCCCGATCGATCGGTCTAGGTGATCGAATGCCCGATTGATCGCAAAACCGACCCCTCTGAAGTTTGCTTCTATGTAGTCTGTTGAGGGAATTCCGACATCACCGATCGAACGCCCGATCGATTAGAAAAACGCCCTCTCTGAAGTTTGCTACAGAAGGTCGAACAGAGCATCACCGATCGATCGCAGGATCACCGATCGATCGGCCGATCGAACGTTCCGTGGACCGTTCGATCGGGCGATCGATCGGTCATCCTCAAGATTGCCCATTTGCCTTAGTTTAAGCTCCAATTCCTGTAAAAAGTGCACAAAAGGAGTTTCAATGCATTTTGAGAGTTATAATACTAAATTAACACTGGAATTCAACTAATCAAATAACAATTTAAGCCAAAAGATTACTATTTCTAAGAGTAATCAACAGGGCAGCCAGCTCAGGCTCAGGCTCAGGCTCAGGAGGAGCCAGCTCAGGGGACGTTACTTCAAACTTTGGCAGCCATTCAGGAGCAGCTAACCACTTAGCAGGCATAGCACCAGCAGTGGCAGGCTGACATTATGGCTAGATTAGATCTCCAGGACACTGCCATTGCTGCACTTCAAGGATAGCTAACTAACATTCAGCAGCAGCAGCAGACATAGTCCACTCAACTCCAGGAGATTATCCAGCACCTTGACCAGCCTCCTCCGGATGATGATAAAGACTTCTTTTCAGATCTCCAGTTAGATTAGATGCATTGTGCACTTCATAGCATTTCATTTCATATGATGTATCTAAATCTTTTTTATTATAGTGGATGTATTTATTTTTGAGCTGTTTTGTATAGTGATCTTTCCTATTGTGGCATACCCTTTTTGTATACATTTATTGTATTCTTTTGTCTATTCCAGGTATATTTTGGCATTTCAGTTACAGATATCCTTTTTTATTGATATCCATATCGCATATATTGTTCCGACCAAGGTAATGGGTATTGTATAGTATTCGTATCACAAATTTTCTATAACTTGACACCTTAGCTATGTCCTTAATTGTTGATATCATTTCTTTTTGAATTTTTGTGACGGAGGTGTCAAGGTTACTTCAAACAAGTACCATACCATGTTTTTTATTAAATTTGAGTTGATGATTAACCCACCTTAGAGACTATGATACATTGCAAGTTTTTGACATAAAATCATTATAAGAAACAATTCACATTGTTGCGCACTAACATGTTATGTGATGCCTTGTGTTTTATTCTTATACATGCATGTCCTTATAAAGTGGAGATTTTTACCGTGTGAGCTTTAGAGCCTATTTATCGCCTTTGAAGAGTGAATCACATTTATTCAAGATTATTTTTGTTGATCCTCATTTATTGAATAGCCTCATTATGTTTGATTTTGCTTTACATGTTCGAGTGTTAAATAGATTTATTGACCCCTTATAAACCTTTGAAGTTTTGATTTGTTGTATTCTTCGGATTCTAAACGTATACGCAATTTTATTCCATTGAGCCATTTCATGTATATTTTTCTTCACCTTAATGTTCATATGCATATGCATAAGTTTAAAAATTGTCACTGCCAATAGATGCATTACTCTTATATTTGTAAAGTTGGAAGTGTATAGAGTTGAAAAGTAAAGAAAAATATATATAAAGAGAGAGAAAGGGATGAAAAGGTGTACCCTAAGAAAAATAAAAAATAAAAAGAAGAAGAAAAGAATCAAATACAAAAGAAGTGAGGTGAAGGAAGATTACAAAAGTGATTCAAAAGATTGGAAATGCGGAAGTGAATATCATTGATCATCATGTTTAATGCGCATACATATGCTGAAACCTTTTACCACTTTCTATCCTCTTACATGACTCTTCTTTCATTCATCACCCTTATGGCCTAGATCTCCAAAGATACATAAATCTTTAATTCAATTGTGTATAAGGCATTAATGTCAATTTTCTAGATTATGCTTAAGCTGTGAATATTCTTTCATGAAGCTATGCCAAGTCGATACACTTACAATTTATTCATTTTTGGTTTCGGAATTGCTCCACTTGTATGGTTTATACATTTACTTGTTAAAAGAGCTTTCTATTGAGGGACCATGAGTGTTCATGTTCAAAGTTGAGTGTATGCCTTGTGAGACTTGGATCGAAGCATCGAGAACGTAATTGTACGAGTTTTGAATCCTTAGGGTCATATGTCATTGGTAGTACGCGTCAATGTATTTTATTTCATCCATGCTTTATGCCTTTGCCTTGCAATGGTTCACAACCTAGGTGGGTGGAGATTTGACTTGAATAAGGTTAAGACATGTGTATATTTTTGTTTTTCTCTCATACTTTGATAGGGGCTATCAAAGGTTTACTTAGGGGGTGTTGATTACTCTTAGAAATAGTAATCTTTAAGCTTAAATTGTTAGTTGTTTAGTTAAATTTCAGTATTAAATTAGTATTTTAACTTCTAAAATGAATTGAAACTCTTTTTCTGCACTTCTTGCAGGAATTGGGGCTTAAACCAAGGAAAATGGGCAAATTTAAGGATAACCGATCGAACGGTCCACGGAACGTTCAATCGCCCGATCGATCGGTGATCTTGCGATCGATTAGTGATTCTCTGTTCGACCTTCTACAGCAAACTTCAGAGAGGGCGCTTTTCCGATCGATCGGTCGTTCAATCGGTGACGTCAGAATTTCCTCATCAGACTACACAGAAGCGAAGTTCAGAGGGGTTGGTTTTGCGATCGATCGGGCATTCGATCACCTGGACCGTTCGATCAGCCGATCGATCGGTTGCCTACCGATCGATCGGTGTGTACAAACTCTGTTTTTTTGCAGAGTATAAAAGTTGTGTATACGGGACAAAAAGTATTCTAGGTCATTTTCTGCAGAAACTAGACAAAGAAGAAGCTCCAAAAAGGGGATTTTTGTTATCTTGTAAGGTTTTTAGTTAGATTTACTTTTAATGCTTTGTATTTAATGTCATTTGTTGCTTTTGGATCATTGTAAATGAATGCTTGATATATATATGAAGTGAATGATTTTCTACTCTTTCTAGCAATTTTCCATCATTTTCTTGCCACTTTCCCTCACTTTCTTAGCAACCAAACACTAGTTTTATATAGTTTAATGGTAGATTTGTCTTCTTTTATGCTCTTTGACATGGATTCTAGTAGCTAAATATCCCTTGGATGTGGTTGTGAAGATCCACCAAAGATCTTCAAAGAGTGAAAAATGAGTTGTATGAACTTCAATGGCATATCCTTAAAATTTCATGGTTTCATTTGATTTAGTATGAGATTCATTAGAAAAACTTAGACTCATAACCCCTTGGCAATATTTATGCACAAATCAATATTCGGTATAGGTATTGCACATGTCTAAGGTTTGATTCTAGGGTGCCAATTATAGATTCCCTCTTTATGCTCAATCAAACAAAAACCCACATTTTTATAGTCGACATTTTCCGAATCAAGAATCCAAGGTGTGATTCTTGATTTGAGTTATAAACCTCTCATTGGAAACCCTTGTTGTGCATTGGTGGATCGAAACAACCATGTCCAAGTCTTTCTTCTAAATTGCATAAAACTAGATTTTATTGTCTTTATTAGTCATTAAATTATTGCATGAAGTATTGAACCACCATCATCTCAAAACCAACATATTTTTGGTCTCTTTTATGTTAGGAAAAGATAAGAATTTTCATTTGCAATCCATTAAGGTAAGTGTCCGTGCTAGTTGAGCTTTGTTGCTATATTTGCAGAATTTCCTTGGGAGAGAATGACATCAGATCCTCTGATTTTTACTACAAGCGTGACCTCCGTACCCTTGCGGAGTGACTCCAATTAAAGCACATTTGGAGGCGTGTCATGAGGATGGTGATATATTTTCGATTTCATCAAATTCAGACCATTTTACAGATTCATTAATTCTGGATTCTGCCCGTTCCTATCACATATCTCTTAATAGAGAGTGGTTCGACACCTACAGGTCAGTTAATTGTGGTTCCGTTGTAATGGGCAATGATGCATCTTGTCGAGTCATTGGAATAAGCACAATTAAGATTAAAATATTTGATGGTGTGGTGAGAACACTAGCTAATGTTAGACATATTCCAGACTTAAGAAAAAATTAGATTTCTTTGGGAACCTTAGACTTAATGGCTATGGATATAAGTCTGAAGGTGGAGTTTTAAAGGTAATCAAAGGTGCTATGGTTGTTATGAAGGGTTAGAAAGTTGAGGGGAATATCTACAAGTTGTTAGGGAGTATAATTGTAGGTGGAGTTAATGCAACAACTACATCTGACTTGAGAGATGATGACACACTCTTGTGGCATATGCAGCTAGGGCATATGAGTGAGAGAGGAATGACAGAGTTGCATAAGAGAAACTTGCTGAAAGGGGTTAAATCCTGTAAATTAGATTTCTGCAAATTTTGTGTTCTTGGAAAACAGTGCAGGGTTGGGTTCAAGTCTGCTACGTGTAAAACAGGGAGAATTCTAGACTATGTACATTTAGATGTTTAGGGGCCAGTCAAAGTAGCTTCAATAGGTGGATCAGTTTACTTCTTAACTTTTATTGATGACTACTCCAGAAAGGTTTGGGTTTACTTCATTAAAAACAAATCGAAAACTTTTTCAAGGTTCAAATTGTGGAAAGCTGAAGTGGAGAACTAGACTGGAAGACAGATTAAGTGCTTTAGAGCAAATAACGGTACTGAATACACAGAGACAACATTCTTGAAGTTCTGCGAGGAGCATGGTATCAGAAGACACTTCACAGCAAAGAAGACACCACAGCAGAATGAAATGGCGGAAAGGATGAAGAGAACTATTGTAGAAAGGGCACGATGTCTGAGATTAAATGTTGGGCTTCCAAAGAGTTTTTGGGCAGAGGCAGTTAACATGGCGTGTCACATCATCAATAGGTCACCAAGGGCAGCATTGGATGGAAAGGTAGCAGAGGAAGTATGGTCATGTAAAGAAGTTGATTATTCTTTAATGAAAATATTTGGTTGTTCTGCTTATCTTCATCTTTCCAGTGTTGAGAGATCAAAGCTCGATCCAAAATTCAAGAGGTGTATCTTTCTTGAGAAAGGTGTAAAGGGATACAAGCTTTGGGATCTAGAGGCCAAGAAGGTGGTAATTAGCAGAGATGTAGTATTTGACGAGTCAACGATGTTAAAGATACTGCGGGATAATTAGAAATCTAAGGTAAAGGGCACCAGAAATGATGAGCAAGTGATTCAGGTCGAGATGGATAGTTCGGATATGGAGAATATTCAGCAACAAAATGAGTCGAATCAGCAACATCAGAGTATAGCTACTAG